>VXAD01002594.1:0-294882 GCA_013399195.1 Dicrurus megarhynchus
GCCCTCTTCCTCTCCCTGTGCAGTGATGGGGCTTTGCTGTGCTCTTCAGGCTGCTGTGCTCTGGTAGCTGCAGGCCCTTTGAACAGGGTGAGCATTCAGCCCACCATCCCTCCGTGTGGTCTTGAGGTCACTGTCATGAAAGAGGCCTTGGGGAAGCTCCAAATCAAGAAATCCAGGTGCTAGGTGGTGTTTCTGTGGGTTTGTTGGCTTATTTTGACTTTTGTAAGCATGAGAATTGAGCCTAGGTACTCGAAGTCTTAAAAGCTTTTGTGACCCTCAGGTGCTTACTGTGCTGAACGTGCAAGGTGACGCAACGTGATGAGTCAATATTTTTGCAAGTGTTTTTAATCACTATCATTGCATTTCTACCCTCTGCTCAAAGGTGGAATAATCCCAGGGTATTGCTAAGTGAGGAAACAGTGGTGTTAAGATAATCCTTTTGTTGCGTAGCAAGTCAGTGTCCCAGCAACTGAGAGTCTACACAAAGAAAAATCATAAAGACAAAATACTTTCTTGCCTTTCTGGGACACTCTGGTCCAGACTCCATCGTTCACTTGATCTATACACTTATTTTTATTACCATCATTTTCCTTCTTTTAGAGTACTATTAATTTTCCATGGACAGCAGTGTTCATTTTATACCTATGTGTATATTATGCCTGCTTTAAAAAATGGCAAAAATAAAAAATTTAAATGTTTTATGAATGCCTGAAGGCCCCCTATTAATATACACAGTGTGGTATAGAGCAGTGCTGCCAAATAAACTTACACCATTAGCATCTATTGAGTTGTCTTGGCAACAGAAGGAATCTCACCTCGCAGCAAGACTGTGCTGAATGCCCTGTTTGTGACTGATTACAGTTAGTTATCTGCTACCATGTATGAAATGTGTGGTGATTTCAGGATGGGATTTTCATTCTGGCTATGTAGGATTTGCAGTCTTCAATCTTTTGGAAATGTTACGCATAAACTGATTTACTTTGTTGGACTCTGGCCATGCTCAGTTCTGTTTTTTTCAAATTTTACCGTTGATGGCCTCTCAACAGTTTTACTAAAGTAAAGCCTCTCAGAGGCCTCTCAGAGCCATTTTCATATTTTCTTCTTTCTCTATTCCATGTGATTTTCCTCTGTATAGAATGCAAATGCACGCTGCAAACAAGATGTTCAATGCAGCTAAACACAAAGGGATCAAATGTGTACTTTTTTTCTTTGTTTGTCCTTCCCTGTTATGATTGTTTAAGCTGCTCCGAGTCTTAGCTTTTTACAGAGTATTTTAAAAATTATTGGGTGAGATAGAATGGGAAAACTTACAGGAGAGAGAGTGAGATCGATCTGTCTCTGAGTAGTTTCTTGCAGCACTGGTGGCTCTTTAATGTTCCACTATCTAAGAGTACTTCTCATCCTGTTGTATTGCCCTTTCTTGCAGTTCCTTCTTCATAATTAATCATAAAATTGTAAAATATCCTGTGTTGGAAGGGACACACAGGACAGCCCCAGGAAACCCACCATGGGCCTTAGAGCATCGTCCAAACACTCCTTGAACTCTGGCACATTTGGTGCTGTGACCACTTCCTGTCCTTCTCTTCTTTTCCATGGTCCCAGGTGTCCAGTGCTCTATTGAATAAAGAATATAACAAATAAACATATGCAAGTTACAGAGGTCCTTGGAACAACAGGCCTCACTTCCTTCATTCCCTTTAAAAGTGTAAATCTTTCTTTCCCCTGCATTTTATCCACTTTTGACAGAGGTAAGGCTTATGGGTAGAAGCACTGATAGCATTTAGATAGCAACAGCAAGGACAAAATACATCCTTCAGAAACATGGGCAATTATCATAATATCAGTCCCTCTCCTGGCGTAGTCTAAAAGGCTGTAGTCCAGAAGTCAAAATTCCACTCACTCTGAATGTTAACATGAAGGAACAACATCCTAGGAGCTCCCCAGTACTGAAGGGTCACTACTCAGGTAAAGATCACAGAAATTGTCGACTATGACTTATGGTTTTCTTAAAAGGAAAGGATGTGTAGTGAGAATTTTTATAGGTTCTCCAGACTTCATCCCTACAGAGTTTCCAGGGTAAAGATCCACATCAGAAATACAAGTCAGTTCTCAGTAGTGGTATTGCCTGGCTGTGGCGAGATTTCAGGATTCTTGGAAATACATTTCCAAACAACTGACTCACCATAAACCCTGTTGGAGGTCTGTACTTCTGACTGATTCTGTAACCTTAAGAAACCTTATTCATTTTAAGTCCTAAAGAAGACTAACTTTTCTTTCTGAGCAACACCCTGAAGGCATTATGTCTTGCAGACCATGCTAAATAAATGAGCTGCTTAAAAAAAATGGTATCTCTTGTGCATATTCCTGCTTTCGACAGAAATGACACCCTGTGAAAAGAAAAGGCATTTGAAGAACTGATTCATCAACATCTTTAATGTCCATGACAGCTTCAAATAAAAAAGCTCGAAAGGAAAATTTGCTATTCGGTGCTTTCCAACTTCTTTTTTCACTCACTTAAAGAGGTCTCAGTGCAAACACTTTCAAATCAAAGCTCAGGACAGCCTCTTAAAATGTATTAGCGTTAGAGCATTGCCGTTCAGATAGCCTTACAGTCAAAGAGATGAAAATACAGTTTCTCACCCATTGTAGAACATATGAAATAAAGGAACTGATGATTTAGCTTACTCTCGGCAACTTGCTACCTTTAGGACGCATAGCATGTTTAGAATAATAGATCTTTTCTTATCTTTAAGGAGGACTAAGATTTTTTTTTGTTATAATAAAAAGCCCCAGTCAGTATAGTCTATCCAATCCAGATCTCTCCTCCAGTCCCTTTCTGTTCCTTTCCCTGAGTCTGAGGTCAGAAGTCACCTTTTAATTTGTGATTGGGTTTTTTTTCTCCCTATTTATCTGGAACTCACTTTTTCTTTATTCACCCCAAGACAATAAATTACCTTTTCTTTTACTCTCTTTCCAGAAAAATTTCACTTTTCTCCTTAACTTATAATTGGTTCTCTTGCTGTATGACTCTCTGTGATACTTATCTATGAGCAAGTTATATAATGAAGAACATGGAAAAGACATCCTTACTTCTTAAAAACTTTTCTAAGTCTGGAGCTGTCTTGGCAGAATGTCAGAAAAATGACTCTTGTGTTTATGTTTCCAAAACAGTGTCAGGAAAAAGGGATCAATCATCTAATGTCTGAATTGTTTAAAAAGGATGCTGTGTTCCTGGCTGCTATACTATCCACCCATGTCATGAAGATGGTCATTAGAACAGTTTGTATGGAAAAAGAATCTCTAATGCTCATTGTTTGAGTTTCACACAACAAACCGATAAATCACCATTCTGGCAGTGGTGTTCACAGGAAGCAAGGAAGCACAGCCAGTCCCGTTTGCTGCAGATATGTTCTTTCCTCAGAGCTATGTCACTTCTTCCTTGGACACCGTGGAGTGCTCATTTGTAGTGTTTCAGGTATGGGTGGTTGGTTTTCTCACCAAAATGAGTAATCCGCATCATATTTTGTTCTTTTCATGTACCCTGAGCTGTAGCGTGATTTCAGAAGACTGTACAAGGGGGTGTGGCACTGGCAGATGTTTGATTTATGTCTCACTTCGGTGGCAAGAGCCATTGGTCACTCATTTTCACCCACATGTTGCACCTTTAAGAGTGGTGTTGTGAAGTAGATCAAGAGGTACTTGTGGTTGAAAAATCATTTTGAAAGGGAAAGATTTCTCTGTAGCTTGTCGCTCGCGAGCAGGGTCCGGACGAACGACAGGACGACTTGTTGTGATATAAAGTCGACACTTTATTCACTTACAGGTTCACTTATATACCTTAGCACGCTGGACTGGCATAAGGTCATTGGTTCACTGACCAGCCACCCCTCAAAGGGATTGGCCGGATCCCAATAACACTTACTCCAGATATTTTCTCTCTCTGTATCAATAACAATTCTATAGTTTACAAAATCTCCCAGCTGTTCTCCCACAGCCCGTGAGAAAGCAATCCTTTCTCACAGACACTGGCAGAAAGCTGAGATATCTCCCTGCTGCATGCTTCCAGCATCCACAGTAGCTGGATTAGTTCCCATGGCTATATAAATGCTTTTGCTGTGAGGGTGCCAGAAATCCTAAATGAGTATGAGGGGCAGCGAGGCAGGTATTTCACGGATCACAGAATCATAGAATGGTTTGAGTGGGAAGGCACCTTAAAGATCATCTCATTCCAAACCCCCTTCCATGGGCAGGGACATCTTCCACTAGACCAGGTTGCTCAGAGCTCCAGTCAGCCTGCCCTTGAACACTTCCAGGGATGGGGCATCCACATCTTCTCTGGGCAGCCTGTTCCAGTGCCTCACCACCCTCACAGGAAAGAATTTCTCCCTGACATCCAATCTAAACCTGCCCTCAGTCAGTTTGAAGCCATTCCCCCTCATCCTATCTCTGCATGCTCCTTAAGGCAGTTTAGGCAGTCCTGATATAGTATGGCCTGCAACCTGGCATGGTAATAAGGATCTCTACATTCTTGCAGAGAAGAGAATCAGAGATCATTACAGGGCTTTCTTAATTAATGCCTAGGTCACACTTCCTGCAATTTTTTTTTCACAGCGTTTTCTGGTTTAGTGCATCTACCCTACACAGACAGGTACTGAAATTGTCAGTGCATTAACTCATTGGTTCTCATCAATCTCTAGCCTGTATATCCATGGGTATACCTCAGATGTACCTACATTTTATTTATTTATAGCTACCTTTCAGAGTGGAAAATGGTAGGGAACATGATCCACACAAGGTATCCAAAAGGATGTTTCCAGTCACACATCTCTGTGTGACTGCCCTCGGTGGGCAAGTGCAGTGTAATGCCAGATCTGTGAAAGGCTGCTGATGTTAATGGGCAGGACCCAGGAGTTTATCAAGGCTGATAATTATTACTCATAGCCAGAGTAAGCTATTACTCAAGCTGTAAAAGTTGATCTCCCTTACATGAGGGTGAATTAGTTCCTTTAGGCAGTGGAGAGCATTCCCTGTGCTGTACTGCAGCACACCTTAATTACACTTGCTCTGCACTGGGTGTTGCCTACCAACAATAAAGAGTAACAGCAAATTTGCAGTATGTTGGCACAGTTTGAGGTCTGGGGAAGTCAAAACACCTAAAGCCATTATCAAATCCTGAAGCAACTCTGCAGATCCTATGTGTTATTTTAGAAGTTCGGAAGAAATCCTGAAGCTTCCTTCCTTCTCATTTAACAAACAGCAACAACAAAATCTAAACAGAATCTTCACAGATTTTCCATAGAAAATATTTGCATATTTTAATTTTGACACAAGGTTATGTGCTTGGATTTTGACTAGGAGGACAATACACTTCTAGACTCCCTGCAGTCCTGTTTCTTATATCAAACTCATACTAATTTACAGTGGAAAAGAATGCTTCATCCATATGTAATATGTACTAAGGAGAATCCTCATGTTCAGAATTCTTATAATGTGTGCATATATTTGATCTAGTTCAATTTTCTGTCATCTTCTGCTTTCATATGTAAGACCAAAGGGCAAAAGGGCTGTGGTTATTGCCTGTATATAGCCTGGTCAAAAATATATGCAACATCAATGACCGTGCAAGTGAAATGTTGGCTCATAAGGGACACATTTGGTCTGCAAGGACAGGACATTCTCAGAGTGTAAAAGGCTTATTTTCCACCTCATTTGCACTATTTCTAAGTAGTCACTGTCACTCAGATACTGGACAGCTGAAGGAAAGAGTGTCAAAACAAGCGAAGATCACGTGATCACTGGAATCCAGGCAATGCCCTAAGACAGGGGTTTGCACAATATGATCACTAGTAAGAAATTCTATGAGAAAAAAGTCAACTTAAAATTGCAAAAAAAATACCAACCCTAGTTAAAAATATAAACTTTCAGTTTATATTCCTGCATGTCTTTTAATGCCTATACTCGACTTGAGTTAAAGGGCCGAAAGATGAAAGTGTCACGGAAATACAGGTTCAGACAGTTCTGATTCTATTATTCTGCCTCTGCTTAGTACATTTCTCATCCTACAAAAATAATGTTGTAGGTCAACTTGCAGATTCTACATGCATTTTAAAGTAAAATATACAACACAGGCTCATGATACCATCCTCACCTGTAAATATATTTTGTGAGCTGAACCATCTGCACAAACCACAAGTTTTTCCCTATCTCTGGGAGCCAAAGGCATGCAATCAATCAATCAAGGCAACAGCTTCCATGTCTCCTCTAAAATTATCTCTTCCCTCCTAGCTCCCCATGTTCATTTGGTCTGAAAAAACCTAAAAGTGAGCTTATCTACTTCTTCTAAACCAGAAATCTAATCCAAAGTCTCTCTGGGGCCAACTCTTCATCCAGAACAATTCTGCATGGGGCAAATAAACTAGAAATGGGCAGAAAAAACACCCCAAAGCAGTGGCTGGGGTCAGTTTATGTCTACACAGCTGAACAAGATGTTTTCTCTCTGTTCTTTCTGAAATACTTGTGAAAGTTTTAAAAAGCCTCTTCATATGTTCAGACCTTATACCAGAAAGTAATGGAGTTGATGACCAACCTCGTTTTAGTCATTTGCACTTTGTAAAAGTTATTTTGTCACATTTTCCATCCATTTGTCCTTCTGAAGAATTTCCACAGGACAATGTGGGGATTTTTCATCCAACAGCTCCAAAGTGGGAGGACAGAAGGAAAGTTCATTTCCACAGAGATCTTAAGATTATTAATGTAAATCAGTTTCAAGTCTTTTATGATCTAGAGTTCAAGATGATCCTGAATATTAATTGCATTCCTGTTACAAGTGAGAACAGAAATATGTCTTCTTCACAGAGTGTTTGAGAAAGAAAATATAAAAAGCTTTATTCCTAGAGCCAAAGAGCCAAGAACCTCAAGCACTGTGTGTGAAACAAGTATATGATTTCATGCGTTTAAAAAACCCAAGAAATGGGGAGGTAAAGAAAAATATATTTATTTCTGGTTTTTGACTCTTGTTTAATGCTTGTACATAAATATTTCATATGTCCCCTCAAGTTCTCTTTTTTGTTTATCATGACTTTAATAATATTGCATTTGTACAACTCTTCTCCAGCAAAGGGCTTAATATAGTCAGTTTGAGAAATGTAATTTAAACATCAGTAGAACATGTTTCTATTATAAGCTTTCTCCTCAAAGTGCAACATAACATTTTTGAATTGGAAAAAAGAAAAAAAAAGCAAATGTTTATTCACTGCATGGTATTTGCTGGATGTTCTGGAAATTCAGTAATCAAGTGTCTCCCTAGGAGTATGATAAGCATAACATCAAAATCATCATTGCAGCGTTCAGTTTCTTCCTCACAGTAACTCTTTCATTTCTAATTGGTTTTTTTCTTAGCCCAGTGCTCAGTAAAATATGCAGAAAGATACCAACAGGACACAAAAGAGACTTCTGTGTGCACAGAAAAGCGTGTGCACCAAGATTAGTGTAATCAGGGGAAATACATGATTGTGTGTGTATATAAGTGTACACACACATGCATATACACACAGGTATTTATAAATACAAGAGAATTGATGTTTAGTTAGAGTTTTTTCAAATAATCACTTTTATTTACAAAAGCTTGTTATTGTTCTTTAAGGAGGCACCATTTTTTTGCTTGTCTATAAAGTACTTGATGCATTTTTAATGTTACTTAGCTACAATAATATGGTGTTAAGTAACACTGGTTTTTGTGTGTGAGTGTGCACCACTGTTTTGTGACTGCATGCACTGTTTCCTTCTACTTTGGCTTTGGATTATTTAGTAAAGTATTTTAATTGCGTGCTTGCAAACCAATGGAATAAGCTTAAGAATGTTATTTTTCTGTTTGCCATGGAACTAATAGTTCAAGGAAGACATAAACATGGCATTCAGCATTAGGACACTTTTATCTGCTAAGTTTACCTGTTTCTTAGGGAAAATAAATATCACACTCAAAATCAAGATGACATTGGATTAAAAAGAAAGTAGAGATCTCAAAAATACCTTCAAAGTCAGACCTTTGGTGATTGTTGGCTCTATTAATTATTTCCATTTGGATTTCTTTTTTGTAGAAGATCCAATAGACAGTGTCCAGTACCTAATAATGTTACCCAGTGACTTAAACATTTTTGACTTTCAGAGCTGTTTACACAGCACTGCACTAGGGCACATTCAGCAAGGCAAGAATGTGCCCTAGTGCAGACCCAGAGAGACCTGAAGACTCCTGCTGCTGGTATTTAGCACAAAATCCAGAGCCCTGTGCTGCATTTCTCTCTTGTGGGACCATTCATTTCTGCTTCCCCTTTCAGACACTTGTGGATATCTTCATGTTCTGTGGGGTTTGCAGGGCTGAGGCATTATTCCCTTTTCAAGGTAGGCTTTCTGTTTTCTTATGTAGAATTCATGTTTTACAAGAAATGAAAAATAATTTAATACAGATCAGCATCACAATGAATATCTTGCTTAAGGTTGGGACTAGTATATCAAGTGATTGTTACTGCTCTATTTTATAACCAGATATAAACCCAGACCTGTCTGACTTAAATTTTGTAACAATTTCTTATGGTACCTTATAAAAAGAGAAATAGGGAAGCTACCAATAAACTCTTGTACTGCTTCGAATATAAATCAAAATGCATTAAAAACAAAAAAGTGGCAATAGTTTGATTTAGCAACAATCTATACAGATGAATCCAAACAAGTAAATGACAAAAATTTATCAATCTGTCAGCACTGTGCAATGCAAGACCAATAGAAATAAGGCATTAGCAACAACAAAGTGTGATTAACAAATGCAGAATTATTATCTTCCAATCAAATAACCAGCAGCTAAATAATTATTGGCTTTGTGCAATATCCTTCAACTCTTTCCAGAAGTAGGATATATTATATCTCATTTTTAGCAAGGAGTCTGGTCATTGATTTTCTTTTCTTTTTCTTTCAATAATAAAAATGGAGAGCTGATTGCCAATTCCAGTTTTCAGTTCATGGTACAAATAATCTTGATCTTAAATGAACAATTGGCAAAAATGCTGACAGTGCCCAAGACAGTGGGAGAAATGCTGTTGTTGCCAGCAAGTCAGGTTCTCACACACCACTTTGAAAAGGGTTAAGTGGCACAGAATGTGCCATGGTTTTAGAAAGAGGATTTGGTAGGTTCAACTTTCTTATGAAACTGTATGTTTCAAACTTCCTATGTAAGGCATTGTGAGTATATGATTTATTCTCTGGTTTCCAGAATTGTTTAGTCAGTTTCTTGTACAACAAATAAACACTAGCTAATATCTGTACTTCCTCCTAAACTGTACAGTTCAGGTTATCAAAGATACATGACTCGGATTAAAACTACAGTATCAGATATTTAGAATTCAGCAGGAGAAGACATATTTAAAAGTAACATATATTGTGCTTATTTAGGGAAAAAAAGGAGATTACATCTTTTCCTGCTCTTCACGTGTTTTGAGAATTCTTAATGTAGAAACAAAAATAAGTGATGCATCATGAATAAAGAAGACATTCAATGATTTTTATGGTGTCAAAGTAAAGGCAATAAAAGAAAATAGGCTTGGAACAAATTAAAGAACAAACCTTTTCATGCAGCATACAGATAAAATCTGGAACTTGTTATCATAAATTATAGAATCTAAAAATGTCTCCAAAAAGGCAAATTAGACAAATTCATGGAGGACAGTCCCGCTGAGATCTGCTTCAGCTGATGATCCAGACAGAAGTTTATTATAAACTGCTGATTTCTGTGCTGTTAAGAGAAAAACACTCAATAAATGCCATTGCTCCATCATGCCATCACTGAATGTACTTTACATTCTCGGGGCAAAGCTAACATCAATCAATCATTTTCCATACATGATAATTAAGACAATTTATTTAGGGAAAATAAACCAGTTTCTAGAAATGCAGAAAGAGCAAAACTTGAGCTCTTTGGGTGCTTCCGAAGTAGAGCTAAGTAGCATAATTCATGATTTTATAATTGAGGCATAAGCATCTTCCTGTGATAAATATGCATCAGTTTTGACTTAGAGGGATAAAAAGCTGCAGGGATGTGTTCAGATGTACAACAGCAGAAGGATGTACAGCAATGAGAAAGCGCTGAAAAAAAATCAAGTTCTTGATAACTCGTGGAATTAAAAGATCTTCAAAGTGTTCTTTTAAATATCTCAGAAGAAAGAACCATTGTCAGCTCTAGAGTCTTTTAGGTCATGGAAATTTCAACAGAAAATTCTGCAGCAGATATGTTGTGTTTATGTGTTTAAGAGCAAAATTGTACAAAACAAGTGTAGATTCACCATCAGGATAATGTGGGGGAAAACAGAAAAAAAATTGTAATTTCCTTTTAAGGGACCTCATAACTGTTTCCCACACATTCTCAGAGTTCAGCCCAAGTTTCTGCATGTCCACCCCTGTGAATTTGGAAGCAAACTCCCCACTGGGGATTCATGTGCAGGCAGACAGCTACACCAGTACTCTGTCAAGCATCAGTAAGAAGATGCTATGGAAAGGTTGTATGTTTCCTCTGTTGCATTATATTTTCACTGCACGTCACTATCACGACATAAGAACAAAGAAAGATTTAAGGGAGGTGGGCGTTGTTCTGGTGGGGTGGAGAGGTGACCCAAGGTGGAGCAGCGCCCTGAATGAGCCCTCATTCCTCAGCATCTCCTCAGCTCACAAAACCAACTGTTGTGTCAGGATTAAGTTCCTAATGGCACTGACAGATAAACGGGCACAACATAGACTGAATCCAGCCTCTTGCTTTGAGACAGAGCATGAAATTATGGTTCCCAAACCTCATCAGCACAAAGCACATCTTCAGCCAATAAGGAAAATAAAACATATGAGCTGAATTTCTCAACACCAAAATCAGCTCCCAGCCTAAAATATTGTAAAGATGCCCTTTTTTATCATGGCCTCTGCATCAGGGGGAATTATTTTGTGGAATTGATACTAAAATCAAAAATATGTTTAAGTCTTTGCTGGAGATTTTTCATCCTTTCTCCATTTGCTAACAATATGCCAATAAAAAAAAGCACAGCACAACAAAATGTAGATGGAAGTCAGTTTGAGAGTAAAATATACAGCAAGATAAAACAAGAATTGATCTGAGCCACAAAATACAGAGGACAGCTTGAATCATTCAGAGTTTAAAAATATGTCTGTCTTCAATATCTGTCTCTTCCCTTTTTCACATCATCAGAGACCAGAAGTGAAAATAAAAGACACTTGTATGGCATAAAAATCTCTTCTTGATATCTTTCCAAACTCCCCTTAAAAATTCTTTAATATGCTTGACCTTATGTTTGACACGATTTCCATCCATGGCCTCAGTCCCCCTGAATGACGCAGTTGCTCAATAGAGGAAACCCTCTGAAGAAAAACATTACTCTGAATGAGTCCAGGTTAGAAGAGGCAGTTACATGAGCTGATGCCTTGGAAACTCCTGGACTATAAGTGCATCAGAAAACATCCAAACCCCTGAACCTTTGTCAACTTCTTTCAGGATGTCTTGCTCAAGAAATTGGAGCCTGGGCAAGCTGAACTCTGTATGGAGCAGTGCCATGGGATTGACAGACTCGTTGCTTCCTTAGTTTTGGGGGGTTTCTAGTTTACCTTTTTTTTTTTTTTGCTACCTTCTAATGCAAGTGGAACAAATTTGTTTTCTAAAAAAAATAAAAACAACCCAGTTCTGTCAATTTAGTTTCACAGATGTTTCCATTTCCAAGCAGAAGCCCTTGATGGTGCTGAAAGTTACGCAGCATTGTTGTCATTTGCATAACATTAGCCATGATGTTTTTATTCTGAAAAGTTGAAATGTTTGCAGCTCATCATAGCGCAGTCCTAATGATGTTTGGTACATCTGCTTAAAAAGTTGTGCCTAGGCAGTGTTCTACCCCACAAACATTTTTTATGACTTTTCCTGACTTTCAAGTTTTTCAGTGCAGATAGACTTAAAGCCTCTGCTTTATGTACACACAAATTAGGAAATAACGAGTGGGTAACAAAGCTGGGTTGTGTGCTCCATACTGCCTCTGTATCCTTGCATCTGCTACAAGAGCTTCCTGCAGCATTATGCAGACCCCTCACGGACTTTGTTTGGATACACTCATAAAATTAATGTCTCTTTTTGTAGGTGGCATAGTCAGCTAAACAGGTCTAACAGGAAATTAAAATAGGGAGTAGAAGCAATGATGTCAAGTAAAATGCCTCAGTAAAGGAATCATTGCTCCAACTCTTTATTCTTTCTCTTTCCACCCCTTAACATCCCTGCAAATAGGTAACTACTCTTGATCTGATGTTAAACTGGATCCTAGTTAAAAGCAATAGCAAGAAAAGAATAACCCGTATTTCAGAGATGTGATTTGATTAGCAGAGATCCAATATAACGTTCATCTGCAGCTTTCTCCCCTGGCTTGGTTGTTGCCCTGCTTTCTAAGTTGAGACCTCTCAAATGAAGCTTAAATCCGCTGTATATGTCAAGGTGCATCAGCCTCCCTTTTAAATAAGCAGAAAACCTTATTATAAAGGAACCCATTTCTGTGAACAAACAGAAAGTTCAAGACTTGATGTCATAAAAGGGTTTTCTTGACAAACATCTTTGACACTTGCCCTCAAAACCCTGATCTAATTCACCCCATCTTAGTTTCTACTCTTTTCTTCCAATTTTTCATTTTTTTCCCAGCTCACTTTTTAATTTGCTTTCTGCAAGTGCCCCGCACTTGATGTAGCAACTTCTTTAGTGCTGCCTCAAACACTTAAAAGAGCCTTTCTCTTCCCACCTGCCAAAGTCCAAGTTCCTACTTGAACACACAGCACCAACTTCTTTAGTATGTAACTCTTTCCAGTTGCTTTTGAATATGAGCTCCTAAGGCAAAAAATTACTGCATGCTTGCAAAGCACACACTGCACGTGCTGCACAAGTGAAATTCAAAAATAAACATATCTGCCTCTTTAAAAGCACACACATCTATCTGTGTTTGAAAGACAGTAATCAGAAGTCCATCAGTTTAGTGTTTGTCTGTGAACACATTGTTATGCTCTTGATGAAATTATTAGATAAATAACACATCATTAAACCAAGCCAAGTGTGAATCAGGGCATTCAAAATTTAAAATCACTGCCATAAACCTAGAAGAATTTCATTCACAGCTCCCCTCAAATGAGAAATAAATACAAAAAGGAACTGTTTCAACTTTTTATTATACCATATATTTTAATAATCTCTAGCTTTTCAGGCATTCCATAGCACTGAAGCTATAAGCAGTTATACAGAAAAACAGTTGTATGTTTATAATGATGTCATGTGTTTGCAGCTCGATACCAATTAGGCAACTCTTGGCCATTCAAACTCCAGCTAACTGTCAAGGAAGTGCTGGCCTACCATCCAGCAGTTTAAAACAAAGACACATCTATGAGATCCAAGGCAAAAATGAACATATAACTCAAGAGCTTTTAACTGTTCCTCATGATATGCTTACTAATAACATGCTAATGACCAAATGTGAGTTTGTAGGCAGCTGAATCAAGGATGTCCTACACAGGTGACTGAAACCTGTGTGAAAAAGTCGATTGGAAAGAAATGGATTAGGTGGTGTTATTGCTGGTTTAATGCCTTTGTTACGGTAAATTTGTGAGGGAAGGGGGTTGACAGGTAAATATCAAAGCAACGATGTGTAAGAAAAAATGTCGGCTCAGAACATCCCATGTTAAGGAGCTGTCTCCTTGCTACCCTGTGATGGGCAGGCTGCTGAGGGAGGACATAGAGCACTTTTTGGTATGCAGATGTTAATGCACTGCTCAGCTGGACCACGAGACTCATGCTAAATTCAGCTGGAATCCAGTTGCCACAAACTACCTGGCTGCAGCTAATTAAGGGCTTTAGCAGCTTTTAAGAGTAAATATTGTCCCAAGGACAACATGTGAAAGGAGATTAAATTAGCCCTTTTTTACAAATGTTACCACTTTATTCCAAATATCATTGTCCAGTGGCTGGAGGTTGTAGAGTCTGCAAGATAAAAAAATTTTCCTCCTGAAGCATTTTTATGTCCTAGTTGGTAGATAAGAATTACTGTGTGGAACACGAGTCGAACGGAAAATACCAGTGCCTAACAATGTTGGCTATGATGAGAAAAATGTGTAACTCAGTGAATAGTTTCATTTCCTTTGGATTTGTGTTATATTTTTTTCTCTGAAGGCACAAAGCTTTTAGGATTTCTCTCCAACTTGAATTAATTCACTCACCCTCAGTAAAAGTACTAATAGGTTCTGGCTACTCTATTTTCATTAGACTAATCACAATTTGATATGCTTGAAAATGCTCTCTCTTTGCCAAATTTTGCTGGAATTATCCAAGTAGTTTAAAAGTTCTTAGGGCAGAACACACAATATGCAAATTTAAAAAAAAAAAAAAAATATATGTCCAGAGTCACAGTAAGTAAGTAGCCTTGAAAAACTCTTTGGTGACCAATAAAATGGAAAATTTAACTGTTCTGCATATATCCTGATCTAGTCAGGAGAGTGGAAGCAAGCAGCACAGAAACAGAAAACCAACTAACGATGCCATAATATTTGCAATTAAAAGGAAGTAGATGTCCAAGCTGAGGGGGACTAGGAGGGACACCATGCTTACACAGTCATGGAACAAACTCCCACCACTTCAAATTAGAAATCAACTAAAACAATACTAAGAATTTTAAGCTGACGTGTTTTTATGAGGTATGCTATTTACAAAAGAATGCAAAGTGTATGATCCAGAGAAGGCACTTGGTTAACTAAGCTGACCACACAGCAGTGCCTAGGAAAAATAGCTTTGCAGTGGACCACTTTTTAGAGAGGTTTGTTTTTCACCCAGAGCCATTCATTATTGCCTAGCTGCTGACAGGGTTCTGTTTGTTAGAAAGATGGGGAGAAAGAAATGGTGGCTTAGTAAACATTTGAAAAATTTATCAGACAACTGTGAAAACCTCCTGGGTATGTGTGTTTGGAGTTTTTTAAGTCAAGTTGGTTTTCAAGTCACAGATTTGACTCTGAGAAAATATATTTTAATGGGTGAAGATTAATTTCTTTCCATCCTGCTGTGTCTGCCAGCACCAGCACCAGAGAAAAGCAAAGGAAAGGTAAAGAAGCAACAGATGGGAGTGAGAGAACAGAAGGGTCCTTTTTTGTTTGAAGGTTTCATTCCTGTGTTTTCCTTCACTTTGAGCAGGGAAGAGGTTTATTCTGCTGAGCAGCACAACCCACGACACTGGGGCCAAGGCATGGTGTCCCTGCCATCCTTTTGTCCCCTCTATCCCAGGGTCTCATGCATCCACAGTCACACAGGTAAGCAGTAAAGAAACACAGAAAACTTTCCTCCCATGCTGAAGCACTAACAGCCCATGGGATAGTGGAGATTTACTTGCCCAGATGTGTGCCAATTAAAAAAGCAACCACCAGGAAGAGGTTTACAAAAATTGCTAGTTTTTAGAAGCTCTGTCCCCCGTATTAATCACAGTACAGGGCTCTTGCCTTGAGTCTGAAACTCAGGGAAAAAAGTAACTGCGTTCTCCACTGATGTAGATTTTTATCTCCTTTCCATATTTCTTCCTCTGTTCAGTATCTGTTCTCTCTTTCCCAGGCTTGGCATCTTTATTTTCATTTCCTGAAAGCTTTGTCTGCCTAGTTTTTACACAGTGCATTGAACTGCACTGCAGCAACCCTTGGTGACTGACTGTATTTGCACAGGCAACATGACCCAGGCAAAGGAGAAAGCCCAATACCGTGAGTCTGACCAAGGAATAAAACAGCACCCTAACATCCACCTGTTGTGTTCACTCTAAATTTGTCATATGACATGTAGGGAAGTTCTACATTTATCATAATAACTTTGCAATGCACCAGGAGCCAAGTTTTTTCCAAAACCAAGGCTTGTCAAAAATGGTAAAGAGCTACCTGCTGGTCTTTATAGTGTGCTGGTAGTGATTCAGATTGCAGGAGCTGAATAGCACTAGAATCTGTTCAGCAGGATGCCTGGGACTTCATGAATTCATTTGGCTTCTCTCCTGTCAGTCTGGCACCAGCTTTTATTTTAAACAGAAATCTCCCTAACAGGAGAAAATACAGGAGAGGATACCAAGGGAAATGTCAGGTAATTAAAGATAAAAAATACTGTATTGCTTGTATTAGAAGATAACTTGTCCAAGCCTGCACAGCAGGTTGAAACTGAGGAGGAGACCTCCAATAAGTCAGCATAAAACCAGAAACTTAGTGCATAGGTGAATGTGGTGTAGCAATGCATGAGGTGTAGCTAAGCACTTCCTGTCCTGCCTGAGGGAATTGTTGGCTCCAGCCTTCCCTGTCAAAACACTGGAACCCCACAAGAGCATTTGCTTCTTGTTGGAACCCACCCACACCATGTCCCACAGAAAGCCATGTTGGTGATGTGTTGTTTGCAGACACTGTGGTAATTCAGGTTCACCATTCTCACCATTTTTAACCTAAATCTGAATTTATCCTCTTGCTTGCTAAACTTCAGGGGGGGAACTTTATCTTCTCTACTTTACAGTAAGGCACCAACCTTCTCAATGGAGCTGAACCTCCAGAGCCTCGCAATGTAATCCCTCTGCACAAAGCCTGCCTGCAAAGGCAGTCTGCCCATGGACTTGGAAAATCCCATCCCTCCAGGTTTATGTACAGAGGCTTTCACTGCTCTGCTGGTGGCCAGCACAGCCAAGGAGCTGCTGTTTGGCTAGGAGTCCACACGAGAGAAAAGATGACTAAGGAAAGATTTATTCAGCTCAGTGAAGAGCTTAGCAAGGTGATTTGTAAGAGTAGAGAGCAGCTTAGAGAAAATTAAAAATGGCAATAGAATAGGAAAGGTATACAAAGCTAGAAGATAAATCTGTGTAAAAACCTGATAAGGAACTAAGGTAGAAAAAGTGCATAAATACAGCAAAGGGAATACAAAAGGCAGGCAACAAGGAGCATGAGAGCAGCATAAGCAGCAAACATCCAGGCCCACATCAGTGAGGACAGGGAGCCAAGAGGTCATGAAAAACACATTAATGACAGAGATAAGGTCGATATCACTGGAAGCTTGGGTTCATTTCTTTGTTTCAGACTTCATGGAAGAAGCTGAGGGGGTCATGACTCAGGGACAGATTACTAGAGGGGCTGGTGGCAGGGACAGGGAGTGAAATGAAGCGACAGTGTTAAAAGGCTTTGAAATGAGTCCTGAGTAGATAAGCTGTCAAAGAAAGACTTAAAATTCACCCAATACCAGTGGATTTATGACAGAATAGTTAAGTGGGACTAGCAAGGTAAACGAGTAAGGAATCTTTGGAAAATAAAATTAAATGTTCACTGTGAGCCTGGAAAGGAGGAGAAGGTATGTAACCCAAGAGGGTTCAAGAAGCTACAGAATCAAAACTTCCTTTGTTTATTGCTGATGCTAGTTAGGACTGAAGTTAATGGCCCATTCATAGCATAAACTAAACTAGTCTGATCCATCAGAATTATAAAGAAATTACATTCACTTGTAGAAGTGCAAAACATTAGATAAAATTGGGGGCATTTAAGTATTTCATCTCTGCGGCCAAAAGTAATACATGAGTGTACATTGTTTTAAAAAGTCTAAATATCAGAAACCTATAGTAGCAATGTCAGGCCAGTGTGAAGTGTTCCTGAAAACCCTACCACTCACACATATTAATGAATAATGCTTTTAGATCACAAAATAAAATTCAGAAAAATATGTGGCAGAACATCCTCTTATTTAGGGTGAAGTGGCCAAAAATAGCTTTAAAAATTGAGCCTTTAAGTGGAAAAAAAAAATCAACCTTAATTTCCATAAACAAACAAGCAAAAAATTCCTGAAGAAAAACCTAAATAGTTTTTTTTTTTTAAATCACCAGTGAAAAACATAAGAGTAAATCTAAAAAATGTCAACAGGTGGTTTCATATAGAGAGTCTGCCATGTGCTAAAGCATATCAAGATGGATGTAAAGATGAGTGGAGGTAGTCAACATTTACTGTGGTCTAAATATATTTTGGGTTTGTTGGAGGCCTTCAGGGCTAATATCCACATACAGAGAATCTATATTCAGATTCTGCCAAGTGAAGGTTTTGGTGATAAAATTTCTGTGTTGTTAGAAAAGAAACATGATAATGCAAGTTCACTTATCGTTAGACCTGCAGGTACATTTAAATATTCCAAGCATATATTAATATTTCTGTTGTTGCTTGCAGGTTCTCAGATAGCTTAACAAATGGAACTAACCCATAAAGCTACCTTTGAAAGTAATAATAATCTCCTCTTCAGAAAAATAACAGAAACTGAATGGGTGGAATATTTTGTGTGTCAAATACAAAGTTACCTCCAACTCTCAGATCTGAGATTATTTCAGGAAAAGAAGTCTGTTAGTAGGTACAAACTGAAGTTCAGATTCTTTGTATCTATTCTCAGCTACCCTTTGACTCAGGGTGTGACCTCTGACAAATGATTTCAAGGGAGACTGTAAATCGGAAGGAAAGGGATCGTTCATACTGTGAAGAAGAACAGATCAGTGCTCCACCTGACACAGCAATGGCTGTCCTGGCCCATCTGGCCCACAATGTCTTCTTTAAAGTGGCCCTAAAAAAGAATCAGTGGGTGTCTCAAGAAGGCCAAAAGAGCACCTTAAGTATATAGTGCACTTCTCTGAATCCTCTACAGCTTCCTGAAATCCGCAGTTTAGGAGTTTCCTACACTCAGTATTTGGATTACATCCCCTGGGAAAACAATACCTGTATGCAAGCAACAGCGGTATCAAAATCAACCTGCTAAGTGTACTTGGAAATCTGTGGGAATTAATTTCCCCTGCTGAGAAGTTATCTCTGAGCTCCCTTGCTTAGCATTAGTTCAGGTTAGTTCCAATATGTTATAGTGAAACCTGGGTATGTTGCAGAAAACAGGACAAAAGATGCACTGAGGCATTGAGAACTGTTAGGGGGTTTTGCTGGGTTTTTTGGTTGCTTGCTTTTTTGTTTGTTTGTTTGTTTTTGTGGGAGGTAGATGCTAAGGAGGGATTCTGGATGCAGCCTTTATTGGATTCAGAATATACATGAAATCAGTTTTATCTGCAGGGCTTAATGAGACTTTCCTCTCTGAATAGGGTCACTATGAGGTCCTGGTGCAGCAGAATCTTATTTCTGCACACTCCTCTTCAACCTCTAACTCTATCACACCATCGGTGACAGTGGGATGGACAAGTTCAATCTCTTGCTTCTCTGCCCCGCCACTGCTGTAGGGACACCTCATTCATTGTGGGCTGGCCTTTTTAGAGCAGTTGTACACAATGGGCCTTCTACCCAAAAAAAAAGGGGCCAGACAAAATACAGATGTCTTTTTCAGTCCAATGAGGAGCGCATTAGATCTTGAGTTCTGTTTTGTGATAAGACAGGCACACCCATCTGCTGCCCTGCAGGTACTGGAGCTGGTAACAGAAAAAAAAACTGCATGTTGTGATGCTCAGGATCCTGAAGACAAAAAAAAAAAAAGAAAGAAGCCTAGCAAGCTTCTCACCTAGCTGTGTTGATGTCAGTGAGAAAAACACATCTCAAAACAAATTCCATGCACTCCTGATTCACAGAAAACCAGCACTATGGAAACCCACAGCATCTTTCCCATTTGAACTGTCTATTGGATCTCACAGCAGTGCACTTACGTCACTTTCTGTGAAGGATGGCATGATACCACAAAGAAACTTACATCTGCTCCTGTTAGGTAATTAGCACTGAAAGTCATTGTTTTGGAGAACCATTCAGAGAACAGTAAGATGAAGTCCATTTCCCACTCATCCCTGGTTATTAATGGCAATTTCAGCAAAAGGTATGAAGAGTATATGTGATCTCTGCTGTCACACAGCAGACAGATTTTAACTCAATTACTCCCCTCTCACCTTATCTGAATGCATTTATTTTCCTGGATGAAATTAGATCAGCTGTTATCTCTGAACACACACCCCATGAATTGTGGGTGGAAATACCCACAAGGAAAAACAGATGCTCTTGTGATTGACAGAAACCCCTGAAATGCAGTCTGCTTCACAGAAACAAAGGCAGAGATGTCACAGGGATGATTTACTAGCCTATATTACACTGGCAGAGAGAGATTTTTGTATGACTAAAGGTCTGGTCTTATTGCAGAATAAGTAAATATACTTGCCTCAAATTCAATCTAATCTAATTTGCTGCAGAAAATTAGAAATACTAGTATAGCAACTATTAAACCAAGTGATTTAAAAACAGTGTAAGATGGAATGAAAAAATATCATTGCCATTCATAGTAGGAAATCCCATACTGCATGTTTTGGATAAAATCAGTGAGAGAAATAAAGCTAAATAACTCCCAGATGACTGCAAAAACTGGAGAGATGATGTTTTCCTGTATGTAGAGATTAGTCTAAACCCTGCCTTCATACATATTTCCTCTCTACCATTTATTCATAACTCTTAATGTCAGTGGTGTAAAGTACATGTAGTGACACCAGAAAGGGCTGCCATGTTCTAGCACTACAATTTTAGCTTTCTTAAAAAAACAAATAAAATGTCTCAAAGGCTTTAGGAAACTATGGATTTTTTTTTCACATAAATCAATAGCATTTTGATCCTAGTTGTAGTGAGTACTAATGAAACTCTTGTCTTTTAAAACTGGCCTGTGGCACATGACCTTGTCTGTGACAGTAATGCCCACACCAGAGGGTCTGATCACATGTGGTGAATTCCCAGTTACTTGCATCCTGACAGACCTAAAAGGTCAAATTTCCTATCAGTCCATTAGCAGTTCTGTGCAAAGAGAGATACGACCTGTGTGTTACAGCGAGTTAAAATTAATGGGAAAGTCTTGGAGTATGTGGACAGTTTATTGTACTTTGGAGACTTGCTGCTTCCCTGGGGAATCTTGCAAGGGCAGGGATGGCACCAGGAAGGCAAGAGGCTGGGAACCCATAAGGATCTGTGCAGCAGAGGATGAAAAGTCAACAGTAGCAAAAGAAGCATCTCAGCAGGCTGGAGCAAGAAAAAAGATGTCTATGGTTTGTGTTTTGAGTCATTCTGTCTGTCTCGTGTACCCAAAACATGCAAAGCTACAGGGTTCTCAGAGGGGTTCTCTCACAGGTGGTCCCAGTGCCTCTTCCATGACATGAAGCTTCCCCACTCTGCACTAAGTCTGCACAACTCTCTTGTCATTTATCTAGAAATTTTCCTGAATATGTGTCAAATAAAATTCCAAGGTGCTTCTCTTCAGTTGTTTGTCCACCACCTTTGATTCATCCATGTGAAAGCAGGCAGGACATCTCCAGTCTGATTTTTACGAAGGCAAAAAACTCATCAGTAAATCTTTAAATAAAACCATGCCAAAGAGTGGCAGTGGGAGTTTCTTGGAAATTACCTGCAAAGCCTGAAGGAAAATAATTGCTTGATCATACAGCATTACGTAAAGAGTAGTGTTTGCATTACACTGGATTATTCTCAAAAGCCTTTCCATTAAATGACTTCACAGATTTGATCATTTGCATAAATGTATCCAAAGCTGTCTGGCGTGAGCCCGCCCAGCCCGCAGTCCCACAATGAGAACTGAATACCACATCATGGAAAAGGAGCAGAAGAGCAATTTTAGGAGAGGAGCTTCCTTCAGAGTGTCATGTTTGGAAAGCAGTTCTTCCAAAGGTTCTTGTGTCCCTCAGAAGTGATGTACTATGTACCAAGTACTAGAAGGAAAAAGTCAGATTTATACAGAAGGCCGACTTCATTGCTAAAAAAAAAAACAACAGAAATTTGAAACTACAGGAAAATACACGATGCTGATAGATTCATTACTTAGTTGTACAGTGCCAGGTAGACCAAGAAACCTTGCCCAGGCACATAAATTGTAATAATTCTCCCTGGTGTTATGATAAATAATACAACCTGTGCACAGGCTGTACATTTACATGGCGGTATAACCCACTTGGCAGGTGATTCGAGACCGATACACTCAAGCTGTTTAAATGACCTCTTGTTCTCAAGTTTTATGGAAGAATTAATGACAAGAACCATGGGGCTGAGAAAAACATATACTGTGTCTATTGAGATTTTATTATTTGATGTATGAATGCCCATTTTTCAGATTGACTGATGAAGTTAATTTTATTTTAAAGGCCTAGTGAAAATCAAAAGCATACACAGAAAATGACTTTTTAATGTTCTTCGTCATGTTGGAATTACTAAAATTAGCACAGTGTGTTGTAAAAACAAACTGATGCCATCACCTTACAGGCACCGGATAGGAGATACCACAGTGCCTCTTTCACTGTAACTCCAACATCCTGTCAGAAACCATTTAGTCAAGTCAAATTGCTGAGTTGTATTTAGCTGGATTCATCAAATAAATGGAGCTGTGGACGTACTGTTTTCTTTTAGCAAGCAGAACTCATTAATTTAATTCTGGGAAAAGTCTGCAGAGAAACTCCAGGAAATTACACCAAGGGGACAAAACGTATTTTAACTGATGAGGTGTAAAGACTGATAGTAAAATGACTGATAACACAATTGTTGAGCAGTTGCAGCAAAGTCGGGTCCAGCAGTAATCAAAAACATTCGTCTTGATGAGCATGAGAAGCAAAAACAAGAAATGGTACTATTCCAGAATTTCTTAATGAGATTTTAACAAAGGGAAAGGAACCTACTTCTGAGAGAGTAGGTCTCGGTATATTATAGCCCATGAACTTGGGGATTTTTATTCTCCTTTTTCCTGGCAGCACAAGCTTATTTGGAAATAAGTTTGCATAGCATGGAAGCTTAGTGGACAAGTGATAGCACCGCTTGTAGAGCTTGTAAATTTGAGAAACTTACGGCTTACAATTGAAGGATAATTTCTTTTACAAAGAGAAATTCGACATTACAAATCAAAGAGCACTCTTGTGACATAGTAAGACAAAGAATCAGCACAGAAAAATGGATACTTTATGTGATTACACCCATAATTCACCAGTGCTCAGCTTTTAGTAAGTAATATAAACTCCCTTACCAGTCTACTAGAAATTACAAAAAAAGAAAAGAAAAAGAAAAAAAACTAAACAAAAATGCAAAGCACCCACAACAAAAAGATCCATCTCCACAGATACGAAAGCTTTCAAAAAAGCTTTTTAAGAATGTGCTTTCCTGAATGTCTCCATTTGCATTAGAAATACATAGATTGGGTTGGGCTGAATCATAAAGCACCTTTTGTCATTCTTTTTGTTCAGTCATGGTTAAATGCAGCAGTTCCAGGTCACACACTGTGACTTTCAAAGAAAAAGAATAAGGAGTCTTTCAGCACACGTGCCCATTTATGAAAATTAGGATCCCTAGAGGAAGAAACTTCTTCTGCTTTCTGAACTGATGCCACTAATTTGTTCCCAAATACTTCTGTGTTGTGACCAATTAACAGAAAAAGCACTTTTAAAGATCAAAACAATGGTAAATATTTTTTGTCAGGCCATAGTGTCTTAAATGCATCTGTTACTTCATCTGAGCAATGAGGTCCCAAAAACAAGAGCATGGGAGACATAAGGAGAACAGAAAGAGTAAGTTCAGATCAACAAACATTCATATTTATAACTCATTAATTTCTTAAATTTCACGCTTTTTTAATCTGTGTTCATAATGAGGTACAGAGGCAATAAACAGGCAAATAACCTATCATCCATGATGAATTCCTATTCGTTTCTTTTCTCTGGAAATTGGAGGTTAAACATTTCCTACAGGGTAGACAAAGAAGTTAATCTCTTCAAACCATTTCCATACAAGTAGTTGTTGGCCATGTTCTGTGTTTTAGGACTCAGAAAATAATGATCACAGTGATAAGAATATAACTTAGCCTTTCATGAGATTTATTGTATACACAAAATTTGGATCTAAATTGACTGCTTAGTTTTTGTGTCCTGACTTTGTGCCAGAGGAAGCAAAAGCTGGAATGCTTGGCAACAAATGGGCAAAAATCCTGTATGCAGTGACATACCTGATGAAAATCCCACTGAAAGAAGAGAGGAAAAGACTGGGGGGATTAAAAATGCCTGTTGTAGAGGGAAAATGGACCTGTCTGAGAGTTCAATAGTATACTCTGTGAAAAGCCTGGACAACCTCTATTAGCACTGCTGATGAGATAAACATGGTGTTTTTCCTGAGTGCAACGGGGGCAAAAAAGCTACAACTTGCTGTGCAGACTGAAAGCCTTTCTTAAACCAGGAGACAAAACATTTACCTATAACATGGGAAAAAACCTCTCAAATCACTGGTGATTTGAAGAGCATTTCAGTTTTTATGAGCAGAATAAAAGAAAGTCGAACATTTCTGAGTTTGAGGTTGAGTTAGGAAAATGAACAGAGCGTTGCCAGCTTGATGAGAGTTTAAAGCATGGAGAGCCCAGTCGTGTGTTGTATGCAGAAGGAAGCAATGCAAAAATATCTGTTTGCTGAGGCTTTTTATACCCTAAAGTGGCCCCTAGAATTTGATATTTAATTCTTATCACACTATACAGCTTCGACAACATCACATGATCACCTTAGCAAATTAGCCAGAGGTCGAGCCAAAAGTACAATACAGGCGCTATTTAAATTGTCCATGCTTTGCTTTGGAGAGGCAGAAATTTGTAAAAGTAACATTTTATCATGGAATTTTTCTTGGACCACTTTTCCTTGCAGTATACTTGTATGGGAATTTCTCTCCACAATAGAATAAAATCCAGCCACTCAGATAAAATTAACAAGCAGTTTTGTTAACCAACTATTCATTTCATTTTAACCTAAAATTGTTTTTTCTTCATGCTGATACTTGCTAGGAGCCAGATCATTCTATCTGGGGATAAACAATTTAATTGATATCTGTGCCTCTGCAAGGCCTCAGACAGCAAACTCTGTATCTGAACAAGTTTACTGGGCCTCCTGTATGCAGCAGAGCCAGATACAAGCCCAAATGAAGGTGTAAGTTGGTGTTGAGACAACAGATAACAAAATTCATCTTTTCACTAGGGCCTGATGTTCTTGGAATGTTTCACTAGTACATTGTTAAAGAATGACCAGCTTGGTTTATTACCAGAGCATCTTCCATGCTTTAATTGCATCAAATCAGAGGGAGGGCTGAGGCTGATGGTGAAAAGGAATGAAAACACAGAGGAAGAGAAGGAGTTGTATTCAAAAAGAACTGAAATTATTCTTGTTAAAAATCTTTTTCCATAACAAGATTGGGTGCAAAGGTCTGAATTAGTGGTCTGACAATTTCTCAGCAAGGAATGTGGAAAGTCTCCACATTTGTGTTTGTGTGGTTGGTCCTTTCCACAGAGCTGACTGTCCCAGTGACAAATCAGTCCCTCCAAATCAGATGTTACTCATCTGTATATGTATTCTGAGAGCTTTCTAGCTGTGTGTACCTACCCTACCCACCCATACCATCCTTAGGACTTGTGAACTTCCTCCTGGTCCATTCCAGCATCAAACAAGGAAGTGCAAGAGATTAATTCCGAGGGTCTATGTGCTCTGCTTCAGGTACCACCTTGCGCTTTAGGTGTCTGCCATGGCTGTACAGAGTTACATAGAGAGAAAGGGTGTAAAAATAGGCCTAAACTGTAACCTCAGAGGAAGAATAATTCACCTCCTCAGTCCTTCTAGTACAAATTTTTGCATTAATTTATTAACCTTCTCCTTATCATTTACTTTTACATTTAGTTTTCCATTTAGTTCTGCCTCTGATTAATTTTCTTATAGATGCAGAAATGACAAGCTTTTCAAATGTTTGGGGTTTTTTTAACAGAATTTATTTGCCAGATTGGCCTTCTTCCACAAAGTCTAACAACTCCAATGCTCAGACCTTGTTAGGACTGATTCTTTTCTAACTATCCATGCATTCAGGGCTGTGATTAATTCTCCTAGAAAAAAAAAATCTATGCAGTTGATAGCTTTAAAAAATGTATGACATGGATAAGTGTCACATGGCTGGCTATGAAAAGAGAAGGATATTAATCACAACATTTAGATTAGATTATAGATGCAATTGAACTTTTTTCTCCCTTGCTGCAACCATTATATTTAGAACAGTCACTGCTCTGCTATTCTAACAGGGAGAAAAACATATTTAATTTATATAGCTGAAAAGGCTTGGCCTTACTTTCAAGATCATCTCATGAATTTGATAAACATGACTCAGTGAAGAATATAGGCTTGAAGACAAGAATTTCCCTTAGTTTAGGATTCGACAAACCTCTAGATGAAGAAAAATCTGAGAGGTGAAAGACAGTAAACATGTTTGATGGAGAAAACTGTACTATGTTAATTAAAATCTGACTGCCTTTATGAAGCATGGAACCCCTGACCCTTGAAAGCACCACCGTGAAGCTGGTGCTTAGTTTTGTCTCAGACCTACCCCTGCTCTCTTAGCAGAGAAAGGGAACACTCCTGATGTCTCCAAAAGGGATCAGAGCAATCCCATATTTCTGCTTTTGGTTCTCCATTTCTAACAGCCTGTCAGTCTGTGAAGAAGGGCAACAGGGTTTTATTTTTGCTGTGGTTTAAACAGTCAATTGCTCACACACACATGCGGGATAGGAGAAAATTGGAAAAAAGGCAACATTTCATGGGCTGAGATAAAGGCAGCTCAATAGAACAAAAAATAATTATAATGATAAAAAATATACAAAATGAGGTATGTGCAATCAGTTGCTCATCACCCACTGACAGATGTGCAGCCATCCCTGAACTGTGGGCTGCAACCCCCCGCCAACTCCCCCAGCTTTATATGCTGAGCATGGCACCACATGGTGCAGGATGTCCCTTTATCCAGCTGGGATCAGCTGTCCTGGCTCTGGCTGTGTCCCCTCCCAGCTTCTTGTGCCCTCCAGCCTTGTCACTGCCAGGGCTGAAAAGCCTTTGACTTAGTATAAGCTCTGCTCAGCAATGTCCAAAACATCAGTGTGTTATCAACCCCATTCTCACTCTAAATCCAAAATACAGCACTGTAATAGCCAATAGGAAGAAAAGTAACAGCTGAAACCAGAACACTTTTCCAGCTGGCTGTTGGATTGTTGTGAGCTCTTCCCAAAACAAGCCCATGTTTATATTGAATCTGAGAACAAGCTTTCGTAACAGTCTTACTCAGTAGCAGGGAACAGCATCTTCAGCAGAGGTTGCTGGGGTGGTTTTTCAGGTGGTTTTTTTATCTGAAAATACCAGTTTGCTAAAATGGCCATTGGCTTACATGGTGTTTCAAATGAAACAGGAGATAGAAACCAATGTAAGAAGCTCATAACTAAAACACTTGACACAGCAAAGATGAAGCAGTGCAGAAGCTGCTGTAGTGCTTTACACACCAAACTATCCATCAGCAGGCTGTACAGCAGCCACTGCTGGCACCAGTACTCAATCCCTCACACAGAGGGAATAGGCCTTTTCCTGGATGTGGGAAACAGCAGATCCAACGCCTAATTCACAGACACCTGCTCCCCTCTCTCTTGCTTTTTTCTCATAAAACTCTGAAGAGGCTGGTTTCCTTAGGAAGCATAAAAACAATCATGGATTATAAGAAGGAGAATTTTCTAAGATAAAACCCCCAATTTAATTCCTAAGTTTCTTCCTCTATGCCATCACAGATGCAGGTAAAGAACCTTTCTGCCAGATGAAATTTTTGCTATGGAATTATGCCCCTGATGTACAGCAAGCTTGCCAACAAAAAGTTCTTCAGGGGATTTCAGCATCCCTCAGCAAAGTCAGGACATTTATATCACCGCTATCAGCTTGTTTAGCTGTACAATTTATTTTGTGCTGCTCAAAGAAGGAATGATAAGAAATGCTTGGGGAACAACCACATGTCTTTGGGCTCACTGCAGTTAAAGCTGCAGGTTTCTCCTGAAAGCCATCTTCAAAATTACTCCAGGTGAGTTCTGATTGTAAACTTCAGTTTTACTAACACGGGCTGAGTCATGTCAGAAACCTACAATGCCTTTTAACTAACTGTTTCTGTTTAGATTTCATCACATATTTATGTTAAATAGCCTCAGAGACACAACAGGTTGGTATATGAATAAATCAGTCTTAAGTCCCTAACTCTCATTCCAGTCACAGCATTGCAATTTTCCAGTCTTTGGAATGTTTTTAGTTTGATAAAAGTAGGTTTTGAGGGCTGCATCTTATACTTTTCTTTTGAAATATAAGTATGAGAGCAGGTAATGAGCAGAAAAGGCAAATGAATATGCTTAGAGACATTTTATTCAATATGTAACTTGGTACTAGACCATTACTTCAACTTAAATGTAGCAAATTACTTTTTCCCAACTATAAGCACCATTTTTTTTCTGAAGATTTTTGTCATATGATCCCTACCTTACTAGTGAGTACGTGTTACTTGCTCTCCATTAGTTGTTTTAATGGCCACCCAATGGGGTCATATATCACCTTATTTATTACACTTGCATCTGGTCAAACTGTTCCTAAAAAGAATCATTTATTGAAATAATTTAGCCTTTTTTTCCAGTTCTACAAAATATCCATAAGAAGAATGTGACTTTTATTACTTCATTCCTTATTCATAAGTGTTTGTCAGATCACTTATGTGAACAAATTATTGCCTGTGGAATTTTCTCAAATCTTCCAATCATTCCTTGCCATCTGGTCAACAAGGCTGGCTTCATTAGTCACACAGTCTTATTTATATCCTTTGACATGCAATAACCATCCTCTTGGAGACTGAACTGGGGATGTCCAAGTTAAAAGCATATTTCATTACAGCCTGCGTTGCCTCGCAGTAGATCTGCAATGGACTCTCAGGAGCACACAGAATAACATATATCTACTGAGGAAAAACTTGAATAAACTGAGTTTAGGGAAACAGCCTAGAATTTACTTGGAAATGTTCTAAAATATCTTTCTTCTTGTTTTTTTTTACCTTCCGCACAAGGAAATAGATCTGTTTTCCTACATGTATCGAGCTTTTGTGCTCAGTCCACTCCTGAAAGAAACAGCGAGACCTGCTGGTTGTCTGGAATGCATCTGGTTTGCTTTACACGTCATGCACACACATATGGAGACATGTTTGTGTCCTGGTGGGTGCTGACATCGCACACGTGTACACGGGACCGTGAATTCATCGTCCTTCTCGTCGGATTTATGTAGCAGCTGAGGCACAGTAAGTCTCTAGCCAGGAATGCTCATAGGAGTAAACAAGCACATATTACATATTTATAAATGCACCTCTGGACACCTTTCACATGGCATCTGTATGGAGACATTGCTTCACACTTCTCACAGAGGTCTCCATTTAAACTCTCGGGTCTCTTCTGTGAACCCGCCACTCGTGGGTCTCTTGTGTTAAGTACTGATAAGAGAGGAGGAAGCGGGAGCTGCCTCAGCTCTCCTGCCCATGAAGATCTGTCCCACTGGGGATGCAGGGCTGTGTCCTTTCTCCTCACCTTTCCTTGGGCAGCTCTGTCCCCGTTCATCTTCTGCTGCTTTGTTGACTTCCCTGCCCATCATGCAGATGGATTATGAAGTACACATCCTTCTGGCTCAGCTTGTCGAAGGAAATGCCACTTTACCTTGTTCTCTGGCTGAGATTTTAAAGCATTTCCACCACCTAATTCTCTCAACACTATTAATAGATGATAATTTCTTGTTATATATCTTTTTCCATTAAACATTTTCATTTAGCATTCACACCTGGAGGTTTTCATTTACTTTTCTAATGGCTCATTACAAAGTGAATATTATGGTTAAGGAAATGATTTGGGAATATAATATGTCATGCGAGCTAGGTGTAGGTGATAATTACCATGTGTTAATGCTTGAAGGGCCTGGCTGCTTCCTGAGCAACCCAAATCAGTGGAGACATGCCACAGATTTCCCTCACTGTGTTTATCCTGTTACTGAGGTGTGAGCAAGGAGCCTGGAGGTCCTGCACGCTTGGTAAAAGCAGATTACCTCCAGGCATGAGACTCAGGCTACAAAGTCAGGAACCACTTCTTAGTTACTTCTTCTGGAAAAAAGGCAAACAGCAGCAGTATTCAGCAAATAGCAGCAAATAGTGTTTAGTAAATGGTAGATAGTAGTTAGTAAATAATGGTACTTATCACCAAAAGTCTGAATGCTGTACATACGAATGACAGAGCCTGGGTGCTTTTGTACTCCTCCCTCGGGTTGCTATGCTCTTCATGGACTCTTGGATTCCAGAAGAAGGGATTCAGCACCTGGATCTTTGGAAGGGCAGGAGTGGGCTGTGACATTGCTTAAATTCAAGGGTAACCTTGGAGCACATCTCCTTGGTGTCCCACAGGCTGGTGAGCTTGGCAAGCACTGCCTGTGAGCCTCCTCACAGCAGTCAGCCAGGGCTCCTGCTCTGAAACATCTGTCATCCCCCACCACCATTTGGGTAGCTCTTTTTATTCTATTCCACACATGGTGCATTTTTTCATATTGTACACCCTAAAAACCAGAATCTTCTACTGGTTTTATTTTAGATGCCCTTGGTACACATATATTAGCAGTTTGTTAGTTTGAGAGAGGAATATTGTTTGCAATATAATTTCAAATTAATACATTTTGTTACTCAAGAACAAATTAAAACATGCTGGGGGCCCAGTTTAGTTGGGAAATAAAAGATGTCAATGGGACAGAGTGAGGCCTAAGAGGGGATAAGAAAGAGGAGCATGAAACTGTAACAATGCAATAGATGGATTCTTGACCAGGGGCTTAAAAACCAGTGGTCCAAATCCAATAAATTTTATCCACAGGGTTAGCAGAAAACTATTGCTGGTGAAAAACAATTGACTCTGCCTCAGGGCAAAAGACAAAAAACCTCATCACACACAAAGCTTCAACACAGGACTCCAAAGATTCTTCTGCCACAGCTGAGCTGGAGGCTTTGATGTCTCACCCAGTGCTGTAACCTCTGTCCTAATGAATTAATAATTAAAAAAACTTATAATGGGACTACTGAGACAGTTATCAGGCTATCAGAAGGATTAGGAGGAGCCTGATTAATATAATCTTGGAAACAGTCATAGATGTTCAATGTGTGTTCATTCCCTGTGTGGTCCTTCCCTTCCCCCGTCAGAGACCTCTGTTCCTGTATTATCAGGTCACATCAGCGCTCCCAGGGTAGTCCTGGGCAAAGGCAGCCAGGCCTGAGCCCAGCTGGGAGGGATCTGGGTCACTGCACCCGAGTTCCTGTGGCCACTGATGGGGGCACGGTTCAGCCTGACCTCAGGGACCACAGAGCAGGGGGAACATCTAACCACAGGGAGCAGGGCATTCTAAACCACAGAACAAACTCTCCCTCCCTCCAACAATGCTGATCTTTTTCCCTATGTAAGGACTGGGGCACTTTGGAAGAGCACTGAGCTTGTAGGAACAATTATAACTCAATAACATTCTGCAGATTTTATGTTTTTTAGAATGGAGAGAATTTCTGCTTGATCATCTGGCAGCAAGAGAACCCAATCTAACTTCCTCATTTATTCATTACATCCTGAAGTGGTTAATTCATTTAACTGCTTTCTGGAAATTATTACAGCTCTTGTTTTTGTTTTCCTAGCTAACCTCTTCTGTATTGGAATAATTTTTAATATTGTTTCCTACTTCTTCAGTTGGGTTAGTATACACTTTTAAATTAAAATATAGAGACATTCCATTTTCTTGAATGTTCACCACAGCTCTCTGCTCCACATGAAGCTCAGGGAGTGTCTTATTACCAGTGTGGGCAGTGGTCAGGTTTTAGGGGACATCTGATGTCACAGAGTTGTCTCTTTTTCTTCTAGCAAGTCCTTTCAGACAGCTGAGCCTCACCTCCACGTCTCTCTCTCATTCCTCAAACACCAGGAACTAAGGCAATTCCGTGACATTAGAGATGGTCTACTGAAAACTTCTGGAGGTTTAATAGGATAAGTAAATAGGATAATAATTTAATAGGAGAATTTGCATGTTTATGTCATTTTGCACGTTGGTCCTCATTTCGTAAGAAAGCTCAGAAACACAAGGTGAGGTAAGATTTTCCCTCTGTCTCTCTCTTTTGCAAGACAATGCCATAAATATTACACAAGAAGCTAATTCTGGCAAAGATATGCATGTCCAGGGAAGCAGGAAAACTAACACAAATACTGCTCTGTAAAAAAACTCAGGGTTTTGGGTTGTTTTGTTGTTGTGACTTGGTGTTGGTTGGTTGGTTGGTTTTTGTTTTGGTTTGATTTTTGTTTTGTTTTTAAATCAAGTCCTGGCTTTTGTTTTTCACAGCTTGGAACTGGGGAGTTATTTTCAGTGGGGCACTTTGTTTGTTAGCTTTAGAGTTGACACACATTTTATATAGTGCTGGATGCAAGAGCTGGAATGACAACAACTGCCAGACAAGCACTAGAACAGTGGCTTAGACATAAGGTTAACAGGTTAACCTTCTAGGGAAATGTGTAAGTTTTAACCTAAACAGTGTTGTTTCTCCCTTTTTCTTTAATGTAATTCTCTGCTTTGTTTCACTTTCTAGTGGGGCATGAGAAAAGCTCTGGTAAGCAACTGAATCTGTACATGGAACTAGAATTACATAAAATATTAACTGCATATTTTTAAGACAGCCAGAAATTACATAAAACTAACAAGGTGTACCATGAGAAAGCAGCCAGTTGGTACCATTTACTTATCTAGATTTTATAAAACATTTCTCTAGTGTTAAAAATCCTTTCTCGTTATGGAGAGGTCAGATGGATTAAGCAAAGTTGGATGACATAAATTCTTTTCAAGCTTGAAGGCTGAATTGATTATAGTGTATCAGTCTGAAAGAGATAATAGTCCTGATAATTGAATTCATTTCATTCTTCTTTAAAAAAATATAGATGGGTACAGGAGAGAGGATATATAAATTCTGCCCTAATTCACTTCTACAGTTAGAAGAAGTTTCTTGGGTTTCACTGAAATGGCACCATATTACAGCCAAACATGAGATCCACTGTGTAATTTCTCATATCACATATGGGGTAAAAAGTCTATAATCAGGTTGTGGAGTTGGTGTGCTTGTGCTTTTTTTATTATTTTGTTTGCCATTGATACATACTTATAAAAATTTATTTAAAATATGATCCAGTCATTTTGAACAAGATGCTCCTCCTAGCTCTTCAAACCCCTCAAAGCTTCAAAGAATATATTTGGCAAGTGTACACACATAAAATCAGTTCTTTTTCCAAAAAAAATTCATTATCAGTTCTTATTCTTTAAAGATACTCAGGGGAAAATAACCATTTGCAGTCTACCTCTGCAATTTTATCAAAACCACTATTTCATGGACTGAATAAATGAATTTGGCCATACAAAACATACCTGATAAAAGTACCACTAAAAATTCTATATGAAGTTTTAAGCTGAAGGAAATTTAAATGACTGAGCTATAAATGTCTACATAAGAGGGTCTGGAGAAAATGCTGACAGGCCCCTATCTCCAGTGATGCTGCCAGGTGCTGTGATAATTAGTTCTTTGGAAGCAAGGAATTGTTCAATTCTGCAAGCAGAGTATAACCTTAATATAATGAGTGCAGACCAGGCCTGTTGATTGGAGGCTGAGCATTATTTCAGCACTTGGACTACTTAAGAAGAAGAAAAAGCTTTCAGTAGAGGTCTTTGGTGCTGAATAAACATCCTCAGGTCTAGACTTTGGGTTGCCTTACTCAGCAGAAAGTGGCAGGAGTTAGAAAGATGTGAGCGTTTTCAGCTCATTTACGATGTAGCTTATGAAATAAACCTATGGGCAGACATTTAAATGAGCCAACTGCTGAGGAAAAATGGTTTTTCATTCAGCATTTCAGCTGACAGGGTGTTAGAGTCAGTAAGAAAATCACTCCTTCTTCCTTTTAAAAGTAAGAGAGAAATGCATGTAGCAAAAAAGAAAAAAAAAAAGAGCCCAACACTGGACAAGGCAGCATTGAAAAAGGGAAGAGCACAAGCTCTCTCTTAATAGGGAGATTCAGTAATATTTTGTAAGAAGATGCAATTCAGTCAATATAAAAAAAAGCCAGAGTAAGCAGCTTTTCCATCACAGCAAAAAATGAGTTAAGTGTTCTTAACCTGCCTCTGCTAGCCTCACTCTCTCTGCAAGCTAGACCTTAATTTGTCTATTAATGAAACACACATGCAAATATTTTTGACACCTCAGGGTGTATTGGGAGGCTGAATGAGTGCTATTCATCACTGTCCACAAATTGGAGTATACATTCTCCTTTTTAGACTTCCTGAGAAGGGAAAGGTCCAAATGCAACTGCAAAGTAAATGAAGAAAGACATTAGGGCTGGTAGAGTTGAGGTATTCTAAAAAAAGAAATAATTACATGCAATTTTGTACTTGGGGCAAAATTTTCCATGTTTCCTACAGCCGAGACACTGTTCTTAAATTAGCAATTGGCTGCCAGTGTGTCCCACGGAAAATCATGGAAAAACTCACCTTATAAATAATCCATAGTGGAGAGATTAGATGTATAATTATAGAGATAGATATTGGAAGAAAAAAAAAAGTTGAATTTGATGGTTAGACAATAGCTGCAGCCATGAAACTCTGCATCTCATTTTAATGGTTGTACATTAGCCCCACTACTGACATTATTAACTGTATATCACTGCTGTAAAAGCATCCTCTTTGTCTCATTAAAATGGGTTTCTTTTAATTTGTAAGTAACAGACAGCCTCGAGGACATTTTCTGTCCAACACTAACCAATTCTAAACAAAGCTGTAATGCCACATGGGGCAGGGCACTCCACTTGGCTTTTGTATGATCCAAATCAGGCTACTCTGAGGCTGCTGTGCTAATGAAGAGTTTAAGTTCCTGCAGCTGCAAATGCCGAAGACACCTCAGCTGTGCACTCCTGGTCATCACTGCCCTCAGATATCTCACCAGATCCTGCCTCCCAAGAGCCAGGTGGAAAAGCAGCTCTGAACAACCACATCAAAAATTCATTCCTGATGCCACAGAATCAGGGCCCTTGCGCACTGTGAGTGGTCTGATAGCAACAAATAGAAACTCACATTTGGCATCCATTGCCCTCAGTGCTACCCTGGAACAGAAGGTGAAACACAAACTGGGAAGCTGGCAGCAACAAAGTTCCTTAACAAAAAAATGTGACGATAAAGCTGATAGTTATCCAGCTCTTGTAGTCCAGAGGCAGTCATCCCAATGTCGAAACAACATCCTTCTACCTTTATGCAGATGAAATAGCTAAAATTCAACAAAGCAACACATTCCCTCAATGGAGGGAGGGGAAACTGTGACCCACAGGCTGTCTCTGGCCATAGAACTGTCACACCGTGAAGTCCCATCTCCCCTTCCCAAACGCACATGTGACCATTTACCCTGTTCACTCCTTTCTTTGTTGGTTCCCCTGATAGGGGACTGCAAGTCAGCTGTGCCCTCTCATTTAATCTGAAGTTCACTATCTACAGCTGCTGCCAACGAGCCAAACCTTCCCCAGGTCCCTCAGCTGAAAGACTTCACCAACCACACCCAAGCTATAAAAGAGCCAGCAACAAGGTAAGCATGCTGGTCAGTCTTCTGGATTTTTGTGGTGGATGGAGCCTCTGTTGCCTTCTAAAGGTACTTTTGTACTATTGTTTTATGGATTCCTGGTTTTGAGTTCAGTACTGCTGCTTCATAAACTAGTCCTTTTAGAGTTTCTAGGTTTTGCAGGATAATGCTGAAAAAATATGAAAGGGCTGTTTTAAATTTTAAGGGGGGTGGGGACCTTCTTGTCCTTATTCAGTTGTTTGTATTTTTAATTGTGGTTTAGAGAAGTTACCTGGTGCGACTTGTACACCCTGGAGTCTAGCCTGACTGTTAAGTGAATTACAGATAGGGTATCACAGGGCACCTTTATGCTTGTTTCAGAGTTTCCTTTCTGTCTCATAGAGTTTCCTCTCTAATGGTAGATCCCAGGCTGCCTCCCTGGTGCTGCTTCCTTCCTTGCCTCTGTGACTCGCCCACCCCTCGCAGGGTCAATGGTGAGAAGTGAATTTGCATTGTAGTAGCTGTCCCTTTGCAGAGTGGAGTGTGTGGGGAGAGTTCCCCAAATGGGCTCTGGGGAAAGGGGAGGTCATGGGAGGGCTTTGGGGGTTCTGTGTTACTCAGCTTTGAAGGTGGAATTGAGGTTCAAATCTAGGCGGTAGAGGGGTGATAAAATCTTTGAAGTTTATCACTAGACAATAAATTAGTCCAACTCTTGTGTGCTCCTTTCTGGTGGAATAATATGCTTTACCCTATGGCAGTTCGTATGACTGAAATCCATACCTGCTTAACATGAATCTGTTGGTATTTGCTTGACTCTTCTTCCCTACTCTTGTCTGCATATAAATCACTCAGGTGATGCTGCTGACAGTTCCTGTGGCTATATTTAATAATGAAAGCATGTGTTTTCTTAAGCTAATTATCTCTGCCACCCTTGAAATTTAGATTAAGTTTCTGCCTCTGAAGAAAAATGTGTTTTAAACTGCACACTTTGGGGTTTGTTGTTGTTGTCTTTCAGTTCTGTTTCTTTTTTGTATGTAGTGACATAAGGACATTTTCTAACTGAGCACCTCTTTGTGAGGTAAAAGCGAGGGCCATGGTGATTATATCCAGTCAAATAGCATGACTGTAGCTAGAAATATGTATTACATGCAAGTGTGTTGAGAGGCACTGAGAGAATCTTGTAAACAAAGCTTGCCCATATGTTGCATCTTGAACACTTTAACAATGAAGCTGATTGGTTTTATCCCCCTCTCTTTGTCTGACAACACTCACAAGGGTTCATGATTTTTCACTGATAAAACTCCTGAAACTTTTTCTTTTCATTTTTTTTTGTGAAAATACAGAATAAAGGCACATTCGAGACAGCATTTCACAGAACAGATGAGCTCCCAAGGGGCTTAGTGTCTTAGGGTTGGCAGATGATAAAGGAAGAAGCTTGTTTTGATGAAAGAATTTGGCGAATCTGAATGAATAATGACAACTTGTATGTATAGAAGCAGGAATGTTTTTCTCTGGCTTTTGACCATGGATGAATATCTTAAAGCTTGTCATCAAGATAAGTAGTTTGAAACTGTTATTAATGATTAAAGTGAAAGGAGACTGTGGGAGGCAGAAGGGGAAGAAAAAGGGAATTCATACAGTGCTGTGGGTGGCTTTTTTCTTTTCAAGAGCTTCATAAAACATAAAGGTGATAAATACAGGGTAAGGACAGAACAGTTAAAAGATTCTGGTGGAAAGAAGAAAACATGGTTTGACATTTACAGAGCATCCACAGAGCTGGGTTGAAGAGTAGGAGTACGCAGCAGATCTGAATGGCAAGAGCAACAATCTACCTTAATTTGAGCCTTTAGGCATGTAAAATCGTGCCAAGAGTTATGTTCCAAATATTGGGATAAATGGAGCCATAACTGAAAGAAAGCTGATAGGAAGAAGCAGATAGCGAAGGCAGCGAAGAATGGGAGATGTAAAGTAACAAGAAAGGGTAGCGGAGGCAGATAATTGGCAAGTTGGAACTGGAGAAATAAAAAAAGAGAAGTTCCATGAAATAGTTTTTTGTCATTAATTTCTTTTCACATGGTGAATCAGAAAGGGGGGGAGTATTTTTTTTTTTTTACACCACTTGGCATTAGTAGAACTCGAGTGAGCAACTCTGCTTCTTTGCCAGTCCCACCAGGGAGAGAATCAAGCCTGACATAAGTAATCTATTTGGTTTTCATATATCCTATTCTCCCAGTAGACTTCTTTTGTGGAGTTGAACAAAACCAAGAGAAAAGTAAAGTGTGCTAATGTCAGGATTGTGTTGAAAGAAATTGGAAGCAGTGGTTTTGAGCTATTTCTATGTTTAAGTGTGTAGAAAGCAGCACTGTATTTGCCTCAGTGTAATGCTGTGGGTTTTTAATGCTAGCTGTGTGTGACTTGGCCAATTTACTGTGATTTTTTTTCTCTTCTTTCATGTTTAGGCTTTCCTATGCATTGCTCCCAAAGTTCTCTTCTTTCTTACTTAGTGAAACTCTACCAGCTTGTATTGGTGGTTAAACAGAGTATCATAAGATACAGATAATCTTTAACCTTATTTTTTTATCCTGAAGTGTAATTTTAACAATTAACCTATTTGTGCAATGGAAAGAAAGTAGTGCAGCAAAAGTGACATTAAGAGGAAAAACTGTGCTGTTATTAAAGCTGCTATCAGGTTAAATTAGTATCTTACAAATAACTGCTTTCATCTTTTGAGCCTCCTCATGTTAGAGTGAACTCTGACCACTCCCATATGTCAGAAATCTTTTCATTAACTCTTTTGGGAAGTATCAGTAAGCACATTGGAGCTTTTCCTTCAGCAGTATGGCACAGAGGATTATCTACCAAGCATGAGTGTCTTATCTGCATGCAGTTAAACTAAAGCATATGCTAGTGTGAAAACCACAAGCAGTAGTTTGTTAATGATCTTTTATGGATGTGTTCAAAATAAAACTGTCAAATCCTGCTTTAAAAAGGTCATATTCTAGCTCTGGTTTGTATGTAAAAGGCCTATGAGGGAGGCTTGCTGACTACATCTGAAGTCTTAAACCTGGTGACAAATAATGTTACAAAAGCACTCATTACATGAGTTTAGAGATGCCACTGGATTTGAGATCAGGAGGGACTATGAATATCAGCTGCTTGGGCTTTCTGCTTTATGTGCACCACAGAAAGCTCACCCAGCAATTTCTGTGTGAGGCCCATCACTTCTAGTTAAGCTGGAATGCAATCTTTAGATGGTTAAATGGATTGAAAACTTAATGTGATGAAGAATGCAAATCATCACTTGTTAAATTTGATGGGGAAGAAAATACACCTGTGTAACAAAGGCAGCACACATTAGTTTAAATTTGACATATGATATTTCAGCCTTCAACAGTCTGAAGAAGTGGTAAAGCAACTCGTTTGCCTGACCAGTTCTAGTTCAGTATGGCAACTACTCCTGCACATATTTACAGTGCTGTGCATCATCTGGGTTCAGTGCCTATGTGGGATCTCCCAGCTCTGCTTCAGAGCTGCACCCTTTGAAGGTGATCTCTTTGTTCATGGAGGCTACATCATCCCCAGCCTCAGCAAAACCTGCCTGGGCTTGTTTGAAGGTGATGTTGTCTGTAGCTGGAGGCAGTAAAACAGCTTTCGGCAGAGCTGCTCGTACTCTCTGCTTGAAAAGCCAGCTCTGTAGGTGCTTCAAGGTGGATCAGTTTGCTGACTCTCCCCTCCTGTTGCAGGCTGCCTTTCAGCATGGTAAAGTTTAGCTCTGTGTTTCCTCAGATTGTCCTTGATACGTTATCATCACAATATGAGTAATGACAATCCTATTATTTGACATGCTTCCAAGCAAGCATTCTGGGATTTCTACTTTTTTTAGTCTTCAAAACTTGTCTTATCCTGAACAGCAAAGTCACAAAAGTTAGCAAAATTTTATGCAAGTGGGGGCATGAAAATGGTAGAGCACCAGACCTGGTATTGCTTCCCAAGAGGTGATTCTGTGGGGCACAGTTGAGTGAAGTGGATGTTTTCAGTAAAGTAATGACACATCTGGACTTTAGATGCATAGCAGGTATTTAAATCTCTAGCTGAAGCTTGCTGATGTCTCTGTGTGACTGAAGTTCATACATTTAACTATCAAAAAGGATTTGTTTAAAGGCTTTTTGTCAGGGACTGCCCAATGTTACTGTGATGGAAGGAGAGTTCAAAACTCCCATTGACTTTATGCAGCAGTTTTTAAACTCTCTTGATCATTGTAACTACCCTGGAGGGTCAGTAATATTTAGTTTGTTGTGTAATTCTTTATATTTGGCATCATCCACTGAAGCTTTTTAACTTGCAGTCATAGTGAACTACACCTGTGAATCTGTGAAAAATATTAAATCCAAAATATGTTTTTGACAGGACGGGGTTGAAAAATCAGAATCAGCTGAAAGGATGCATTATAACAAGACTTGAAGTCATTTAAAATCTGGATCAAAATCTTTTCTCCAGGTGAACTCCAGAGTGGCAAACTGAAGCATGTTTAATTCTAGGTGTGAAAATAGGGTATGAAGCCTTTAGAAGGGAGCAGGTTCTATAGACTTGAGATTGCTACTGGAATCCTCATATTTACAACAGCCTTCAGCTGCAGGGAATTGGTACCTAATGTTAATCATCTGATGAAGTGTGTCCAAAAAATGATATGTCTATATGCCATATGTGGTTTTTATCTAAATAGCCGTGTTATATTTCAAACTTGTAAATGAATTGTATTTATTGAACAAGAGCTTTTTGAGTGGGAGTGCTCCATGTTATGTGTTTGGGGTTTTGGCTTTTTTCTTATGCTCATTTCTTTTTGCTTAGCAGCGTAGGGGGTACTAATGTTACTGCTGAGTTTGTTAATTTAATAGAAGTTAGAGGCACAGTCACTCAGGCAACAACATATAATAAACACCAGGACTGTAATAAGCACATTGCTGTGTTAGGCATACGTGGAAGAAAATGTGCAAATAACAATGCAGTGGGTGTATCCCTCGCAGGCTGCTAAGTTTTCTGTCACAAAAGTTAAAAAAAAAACCAAAACCATGGCAGACAGAATGAAAAGAAGTGAACACAGAAACATCATCGGTGATGATGAGCCTGTGTGGGAGCCTGCTGGAGCCAGGCTGGGAGCAATTTTCATAGGGAAGATGCAGCTGGTTTTAGAGGATGAATCTGGTTCCTGTAGGAGAGAGACTTGTACAAAGTTTTGGACGGGCCAGCCTGCTCTTGCTGCATTAACCCTCTTGTGTGCAACCAGCTGGTCTTTGAGGACGTGTGGAAGTGTCTTTGGGAAAGCACAGCATGTTGTGTGCTGTTTAGCCATGGGCTGTGGCCCGGTCCCAGGCACCCTGCCCTTGGCTGTGTCAGCTCCTGTGGGCTGTGCTCTCTCTGCTGCTGAAGGCAGGAGCAATGTGGGCCTTTTTGGAGCACAGGGGATGCTGTCTCGTTTAGCAGGCACAACATACACACCTTCTGCTCTGTAGCCACAACTCAAGGTGTGGGGAAGCAGCTAAACTCTGCCATCCTGGTCCTGGCAACTTTTAACGGGTCTAAGTGTTAATTAGCAGGAGGGCAGGTGAAAGATACCAGACTAGGGAAGAGATAAAGACCTAAAGAGAGGTGTGTTTTCCCCGTTTTTGGTTTGGGACATTTATTCCTGAAGATCTGTATCAGTAGGAGTATCTGAGAACAGACCACTTGATGCTGACAAACACAATCATCCAGTGTGTCCTGAGGCACAGCAATTCTTGGCAATCCTGTTTCCTCCAAAGCTCTTGATTTATGCAGGGGGTTTTGTGCTCTTTGTGAACTGAAGCCTCACACCTTCCTAAGAGGGAGAGAATGCTGTAGGTGTACAGTGAGAACAGGAGACAGATGTCTGATTGCTAAGGATCTAATATAATTTCTAAGGGCTAGGAAAAAACTGTGTGTTTTCATAATCTTAGTGATTGAGGGTGAAGATATTTTTAGTCTGTGAATGGAATATTTTTCAGCACCACCTATTTAGGTACATTTTGCTCCTTGGAGTGCTGAACAAATGTAGCTAATGCTTAATGAAGAATCAGTCTTCTCATTTTTGGGCTGTACAAGGGGAGTCTGTCTTGTCACTATCTGTGAGTGACTTGACTGAGCTATTTTGATATATAATTGTGTATTGATCTCATGCTGGCACTGAGGAGATGGTTTACAGTGACATGGGTGACTTAGGCATAAAAATCCAGTGTCATTCCAAAACCTCTTGCTGGCTGAGGAGCAATTGTGAGCTTTACTATCAGAAGGGATCATTAGGTGTTTGCCATTAAGGCGCTGTACAACATGAAATGTGTCTGATGCATCAGGGAATCCCACCAAACCCTGCCTCTCATGGCAACAGCTTTCTCCAAGGCTGCTGCCCCTGCCTCACAACTACGAGTGCACCTTGCCTGTTTCCCCCCTGAACTGGCTGCACACCAGTGAGTGGGTTTTTACTGCAAAGCCTTGGCCCTGTGGCTGGTGCCATCCCAGGTGTCCCAGGCTGTCACTGCTGGAGCTGGACAGCCCCCTAGGTTTGTTAGCTCATGCTGAGGTGGTGTGGGAGTGTGCTGTGTGAGTTGCTACTGATCAGAGCACTCCTTGGAGTTTTTCAGTGTTTAAAGTATGTGATGATAAAGGAAACCTGCTAGAAGGGAAAGATTGTAAGGAAAATGATGCAAGAAGGGCCACCAGTATAATTTAATAAGGTAAATTCTGTGATGCATTGCATCAGTGTAATTCTTGATGGACTCTGTTTTGCATCTGTCTGAATTTATGCTGTGCTTCCATGGGAGGAGCAGAAAAAAACCAAACCAAATGTTACTTTAAGCTACCAGGTGTCTAATTTCAGTGAAAGAGGAAAACTGAGGTGAATTCTTCCTGCTGCCTCAGACCAGGGGTGTGTGTGAGAGACAGCCCTGTGCCATGCACCGAGCCCTGCTGGTGCTTGCAGGTGGTGTGACAACAAACGAGTGCAGGATCAGATCCACAGCAAAGAGCCTGTCTCAAATTCAAGCTGTCACTTCAGACAAATAACCAGGAGGTCTGTTCCTTTCTACGTAGCACTCATTTAAGATGCCACACCAGTAAAATTGCATTGTCTTGTATTCAGTTAGGATGTATTTCTGTTTGATAGATGTATTTCAATTACTGGTTCTAAGCTGTTCTGGGAAGATGTCCAGATCCTCAAAATACTTAGAGATTTAACTCCCATTTAACCTGGAGGCCTCTTAAAGGTTTTGGGCAGAAAACAAAAGCTGGAGATACAGAACAGAGTGCATTATTTCTGGTCCCAGTGTTTGGAGAATTATAAGAGGTGGAAAAAATAAAGTATTGGCTAAAGAAGAGGCAGCAGGAAAGAAAACACTTTTAAACAGCCTCACTATGTTATTCTAACAATGATAAAAGAAGGGAAAATAAAACCAGTGTTTGAGTAAAGTTGCTTGGTGATTTTTTTTTTCTTTTTTTTATTATATATATTAGTACTTGCTTTGTACTGTACCAGAAGTTCAAGAGGGACCAGTTCCCTGTGAACCAGCCAGCAGTGCATCAGTTAAAGCCTTTAGATTTTTCTGGGTAAACATAAATGTGATTCTTCTATCAAAGTAGATAATGTGTGTGTCATCCATACAAATAGCACAAATGCATCTTTGCTAAGCAGCACTTAACAAGTTTCCTGTGTCATCCTCCTTTTATTTAGTACCTCTTACATTTGTTTTTCTTTCATCTCTGAAAGCACAGATCATTATATGCTATTTCTTAGATGTTGATATGAGAGCATCACTGTTGCTTGAAATTTATATCTTAGAATCAGTGAAATACTTTGCCATCTAGACACATCTATGTTTTTCTTATTGGTACTGATCTTCTGAATTTTTGCATGACTTCCTGAGGAAGGTGACTTTTAGTGTTCCTGGCAGTGTTAGACTGAATTTCAGCTGAAAGAATTGCCTATCGTGTTATCTATCGAGGAAGTGCAAAGTTTTGAGAAGAGCAGAAAAACCTGGTAACCAGGCCATGAAAGTCTCTTGTGAACAGGGTATATATTTCATTATTAATAAATAAGGGGGATTTATTTCTTTGCTTCCTTTGGTACACTTCCTCTACTCTATTTTATCTAGTCTTACTTAAGCAAGGAAACCAAGTACAACTGTCAAACAGCTGAAGCACTGAAAAAAGAATTTGCTTTTCTGGTTGTAACTTAGAATTTTGTAAGTTAATGTTAATTCACTAGAAATTTCAAGAGCTTTGTTCTAGCATCAAGCACGGATTATTTTACCAATCTGCTAGTGTGTGTGTGTATATATACTTGTGTTAGTTCTAGATGTCTTGACATGCAAGACATGGTTAAATTTAATGTCACTATACTGAATAACTTCAGAAAAGCACAGTAAGCTGTTAAAGGGAAGCATGTTATTAGTAAGGCATATTTTGAAAATGTTACAAAGGGAAATACTTTGCTATTCAGGCACTTAGTACTTCAGGTGTTATCTAGGAAAATGGCTCTTCAGGAAATAAAATTATCCCTACAAAGCTAGTTTTCACAAGTATTTGTGTCTCTTTGTCAAAGACTCTGAATAAATGTTTAGTTCTGTCATTAGTTTTAATTTAATTTGGCTCTATCACTAACTTGTAGGTATGCTATCTAGTGATGTGAAAGGTTTCCAAGAAAATTTAAAATATTCTGCCTGATAATATGGCAGCCTTTTTGTCTAGAGAACTGCTAGAAAACAGTTTTGTTTTTTATAATGTGTAAATATTTTTCTTTGTTATACCGCGTTTTAGTTTAAGTTATGTTAAAATGTTAAGGAAATACGTTACTTTCCAGCCCAGGTCACTTACTAATGTTCTCAACCTTCTTATGGCTAGAAGATCTAATTAGAAAAAGCATTTATCTTTCAGCATGGAGCAGGTTGGTTTTCTACTGAAGTATTCTGAAATCTGTCAGAGACTGGAGGGTGCCCATTGCTGGATGGCAGCAGTGCCCAAACCTCCTCTGGCTGCAAAGAGGGAAGGTGACATTGGCTCTCATTTCAGAGACAAAAATCTCAGCTCTCACTGGTGTTTCCTTCAGCCATGTCTGCTCTTGCTTTCCCCTGCTGAAAGGCAAGATTTGTCATCTTAATTAAGCAAGCCATGCTTCAGGGTCTTCCTTGTTAGCACACTGCTTTCTGACCTGATGCCTGTATGTTTTGGAAGAGCTGTGAATCTTCCAGCTCAGCTAGAAGAAATATTAACATAACCATGAGCTCTGCCTCTGAGTCTTTAAATTTTGTGCTATGTTAATTTTTCCTCTTCCAGCGGAGCCCCTATTCCTCTGCCTAAGCAGGAAAAGTGGGGCATTTCTCCAGCTGCCCAAGGAAAAGGTGCTTTGGTGCTCCCTGTGATAGTGCTGGCTCAACAGGATGGATCAACCAACAGCTCCTGTGCTCTGCTGGCATCCCTTTCTTTACTATCCAAATTACAAAATCTACATGCAGGAGAGGAAAAAATCTGAGGAATCCTCTTCTCCAGTACAGTAATAAGTGTGAAGTTCCCACTGTATTGTTTTGAGGATCTGCTGTGGGTTTTGTTGAGGTTTTTTTTTCCTTTTAAGAGTTAGAAGCCCTGCTTAGGATTCAAGCTGCTGGTACATCTGACAGAAGATGGATATGAAACCCTATCACCAATCTATATACAATTAAATAACAATTTATTGTGACACTCTGGCATTCTGTCTGCATTACCTGCTATTAAATATTAATTCAGAATGAAGGAAAGTGACCTGGAAAGATGAAAATAAGCAGATTTGGTACAAACACAGTAGTAGATTTAACAAAACCCAATTTAATAAAGCAGAGCCCGTGTCTCCTCTGCATGTAACAATAATAAGGATTAATTTTCTCAAGAATTTCACATTAGACATTTTTTGAAGGGAAAATAATTAATGGGATGCTAATGATTTGTAAAGTTACCTAAAATAAGCTATTACCTTATCACTACAAAACTTATTTTTCACTTCACACATTAAACCCTTTTCAAATAACAAGAATTGCACTTCCAGTAATGCTTATCTGAAATCTTTGAAAGCGTGAAGGTAATGTTAAGCAAGCAAGAAGACAGTTCAAAACAAAAGCAGCTTTAATCTGTTTTGTCATCTGATAGCAGCGTGGCAGTGGGCAACTGGCACAAGTGCATCTGTTGGTGTAGGAGCCACCAGGCTTTTTTTGTGCCCAAAGTCATTTATGCTCAACTGTTCAGCAGTTACAGAAGCCCAGACAGTCCTTTATCACCCCTTCATCGTGGTAGGATGAAAATAATAACCCAGCCCTCCTATTGAACAGGGGACTTGAACTGGGGTTTATACTCTAAAAGCCTTTTTCATTGCATAAATATATTCCTGATATTAATGTGTCCTAGGCTTGCCATCCAGCTGGCTGTGGCCTTCCTCTCCCGTGGACACCCCTGTGGTCTCAGTAAAGCCTTCCTCCCCCAGCAGCCAAGTCAGTCCTATGGGCCAAGCTTTAAATGAAGCTGTCATTGGGAGTTTTTGGTATCACAGGAAGTTGGAAAAATAATTGCCATCACCAGCTCTGCTTCAGTGAAGGGCATAACATGTGGCTGGAACTGCTCAAGTCCAATAAAATATTGAGGAGTGTAATCTATTTAAAGTGCAGCCTGTGATATTCCTCCCTGGGTGTGAATGTCTGGGACAGCTCTCCAGCTGGTGGGAGCTGGCGCTGCTTCCCTTGCTCGGGCAGGGATGTGCAGATTTGCTGCAGCTGAGGAGGAAAACAGCTCTGCAGTTGGAGTGTGCTTTTTCATGTACAGGAAAAGTTGATTCTAATCCCAAGTTATGAGTGAAAGTTAAAGTGTGTGGAAAGACGTTCCTTTTCTCCTTTTGACAAGGTTTCCTGCGTGTTTAGAGTAGAATAAAATGGCTTTGTTTTCTTATTTCAGGAAGTGCTCTGGTTCTGGAATTCTCTGGAGCATTCATGCAACCCAGCCTTGATGGGGAGGGGATGGTTGGAGGGGCTCTTCAGTGTGAAACCTTGCCTGGCTGTCTCCAGGCAGAAAGTTTCTAAGCTGAGCACAATGACCAGAGTAAGATAAATTAAATACCCTGGTTCTGCTTAAAAATTAAAAGGAGGACAACAGAAAGCAGTTTATTTTTTTGTGCTACAAGCAGCTCAAAATTTATCACTTCAGGATATACCAAGGAGAGTGGGGTGGAGAAGGTTATCACCTCCCTGCAGGCAGGTGGAAGATGATTTGATGTGTGACACTCCAGTTTCTAGACCCCCTGCAGCAAATTGATTCTGTTGGCTGCTCGCTGGTTTTCCACCTTGTCACCTTCCTTAGGTTTTCATCTGCTGTGTTGTCAATGGCAGCTTCCTTCCATGACTTACTGGGAGCAGGGAAGGTAATAACTTTCCCAACCAATATATCTTTGCTATCTTACTGAGAATCCCTTTCACCTTGCTTGTTGGTAATGGAAGCCACCAGTTGTCTTCTGAAATGCTCAAACCAGAATTCTTTATTTGGACACATCTGCCATTTGTTGATAAATAACCAAGTTGTAAATAACACTTTAAGCGTTGTTTTCCCTTCACTTTTATTGCTTCTGGTGACTTGTATACCCTTCAGCAGATGTGCTAGTCCTGCATGATATTAGAGAGTAGTTAAATTTTTGGCTAATGGAAAACCAAAATAAATAACACACTAGTAAAATTCATCATATTTTTCACATAATATGAAGGAATGCAGTAATATAACTGCCTAGGACCTGACTTAATGTGTAGCTGAAACTGTTTATGCTGGCTTTTGCATGGAGTTACTATAGCTTAACTACACTCCATGGTCTTTGACGTTGCTTGAGAGACAGGAAATAAAAAGGCTCATTAACAATGAAGGCCTTCAGGAAAGCAAAAACTTGGCATGAAATCTATAACGCTTCCTTCTGGACTTCTGATCCTAAACTAGAAGGCAATTTTTCAGGTTAAGAAATAAGGAAAAAGGGGAAGGGGGGCTGTGTAACTTTGAAACAGTCCTAAGATCCAGGTGGCACTTTGTTTAGCTTTAGAGATGCAAATGTAGTGAAATCGGGAACTTAGGAGTAGTTACTGTATCTGAACTGGTGTAGTACTTGAGCATCATTAAATGGATTGTTGAGCCCTCTTTCTTTTATGGGGTTTAATGTTGTATCTTAACTTACTTGTGAAAGGCAGTTAAAAACCCTCATGTGCAGGTATTGGAGAGCACTGCAAGTAGAAACACTTGCAGAATATCACTTCAGCATCGTGATTCAGTAGTTTCTCAGTAACATTTATTCAGCCTATATGTCCTGCACTCTAAGCAGAAGTCTTGTGTTTGACTCCCAAAGCAGTGTATTCAGCTTAGTCCTGCCAACACACAGAGCCCCACTGGGTGTTTAATTTTTCTTATTAGCCTTTTCCCTTCCTTCTCTCCAAAGGGGAAAGCAAGTTAGCTTCTTTCACCCTTATTCACACCATTTGGAAGATGTTCATACTGACATCTTGCTTGAAATCCATTGCTGTTGCAACTACAGAGCATCTCTCATTGCTCCCTTTCCCTCCTATGCAAGCCACCTGTGTTGCTCTCAGATCTTCCCACGTGCACTCCTATGACTTACTGTTTACACCTGTAAATCATTCAAAAGCATTGCCTGAGGTACACTTTATAGGAGGAAGTTATTATCCGTGTGTTTTGGGTCTGCTTTGGAGGTCACTGCAGCCTGAACTTCAGGTCTGAGCTCAAAGAAGGCTGGGAGGGAAGGCGATGCTCAGGTACGAAGGCCTGGTGAGTTAAGCACCAGGAAGGCAAAAACTAGACATGTCCTAGGGTGATCCTGGCATGTACAGGGTCCAGCTGGATTTCAATAAATTCCCAGAAGCTCTAGAGGAGCTCCTGTGGGAGAAATAAATGCCAGCTGAGTCGTTAGGATGAAACTTGAGAAATACTTACATTATGTATTGTCACTGGCTGTAGTTAGTGTTTGAGGGCTGTCCAAAGAACCCTTGAGCCTTTGGTGGCTCTCTAGCACCTGAGCCCTTTGTAGCTGTGCTGTTGCCCTCTGGCACAGAGAGGAGAAGCAAACTGGACATCTTGCTACCATTGGAAAGACCCAGTAAACCATTTACCAGGGAGATGCAGACCCTGAGCCTCCCCTGAATGCAGTTTTCACTTGGTGCTGTTCCTAGCGTTAGAAATGCAAAGGTCTGTTCTGTGTATTTTATGCAAAGCAGATTGAAATCAACATCACACTTCATTTGGCTCCCAGCAGTTGACAAGAGAAAACACACAGAAATATAAACATATTTATTTTGGAGTATTTTCCAATGGGGGAAAAAATTCAGGCACCTGGGCAAAGCAGTGGGTCTGGGCACTGGACAGACTCAGGATGAAAAAGTTACTACATATTCCAAGCTGCAATTTTTGCAGATTTGCAGTAATCAGTTACATGCACACAAAATCTTCAACACGCATAGGTTGAAAAAGGGACAATGCCGTTTCCTCCTAGCCATAAAGGGGCTACCACAGAGGTGTGGTCACTCAGACTTCTACACTGTAAATTCTCTGATTCTCTTCACAAACAGGAAGGAGGATTTTCTGTCATGTGCTCAGCAGTAACGTAAAGTACTTGTGGGAGTTTCACAGGTCTGTGCTAGTGAAAACCTCACTGACATTGTATTTGAAGGTGTTTACTAATGACTTCTGTTAATTGTTACCAGAGCTTCACGTTCTAAAAAAGGGCATTCATGATTTGCAGCCTGTGAAACTCCATAAGAAAATGGCATTTCCTTTGTAAAGAGCTGAGAGCTCCTTCTCTGGGTATTTCTGCTAGATACAAATTGTACAGTTTGTGGGATTCTTTCCATTGTTGAGGAAGTATGTGATACCCTAAAAAGATCCATGCTGCTGCCTGCAGAGACAAAGTGCTCAACACTCTTCTGCTCATCCCTTGCTACCAGTTTCCCAGTCTTGCTCATCAGGGAGGAATGCTTTCTTTGACCTTCCTTTTCTGGCTGAGATACCTGTAGAAGTTCTTTATCTTGTTCTTTGCATCCCTTGTCAGGTTCAGCTCCAGCTGTGCCTTGGCCTTCCTCACCTTTACTGACTTTACTCAGTAAAGTCACAAGAGACACCTTCCTTTTGAAAAACATCTGTCACTGAATTTTGTCCTTTTCATTTTCTCTGCTCCCCCCGGCAGGTTCTGTTTTCTTGGTGAAATGTGTATGATTTCTGATAGCCCCTGTAACAATGGTGATTTCATATGTCCTTTAATGTCTTCTAGAGACAAATGACATTGGCTCTGTGCAAGTCCTTTTGCCTCTTTCCTTACTGCATTAGTGTGAATACTGAGGGTAGTGCATGTGCAGGGTGCACTGTGAATTGATGTGTGTCGTTCCTATCCCCGAGTGCAGAACAAATACTGAGTGCAGAAGGCAGGTGGCAGGCTGCTGTTGTCTAATTTCACAGTCTGGTATTTTCATTGCATGACAAATTTCATCCTTGGATTTTTATAGCTATTAAGAGGCTTAGGTAATCAAAAGCTATTGTTAAACAAAACTTGTTTGATTCTGATAGAAGATCCTTGAGAAAGGGAAGGTCATCTATCATCTGTATTTGTATGAAGAGTAAAGCATGGCTGTCCTCTGCTGGCTCCATTCTCTGTGCTAGTTTCCTCTAGCCTGAGAAAGGCTGGCCACATCTCAGTTTTCTGAGATACAACCAACCTCTACCAAACCACATCCTTGGCTAAACCTCCCATCTGCAGGGCAGAAACCACTCAGCACAGAGACACCTCTGCTTTAAACCTCAGAGTAGATGCTGTCTACTGTCAACTACAGGTTTAGCCACAAAAGTATGTTTTGGTTCTTGTAAGAAGATCAGCAGTATCCACCAGCAGTGCTTGCTGAAAACTGCAGAGATGTTTAAAGTCTTTCTTTTTCTGTTTTTCTCCCTCCAGCTGAGCTCCCCTTAGCGCACTGTTACATCTCGCTCCTGCCCTCTCGCACATCTGGCAGATAATGGTAACAACCTTGCTGCCAAGTTGAAATCATAATGCTTTCCTCTCTTGACTGCTTCAACTAAGCTGCCATCTTACAGGCTAAGTGACTTCCTAGCCCCAGCTTGTCAGCACACGATGGTGCCTTACCAGCCAATCATTTTATCACAAAACAATCTTTGCAAATGGGACCTGTGAAATGATTTTTGCAGTGAAAATCATTAGCAAGGATAATTAACTAAGACTGTGGTGATGAATAGCGCTGCACTACTGATCAGTGTAATAAAGAACAGAAGCCACTAATTACAGATAGCAAGCCTTGAAGCCAATGAGGAATTTAATTTAACGTTGCTACACAGACTCCACACAGTCTAATGTAACTTTGCAATTATCATAATACAGTCTTGCCACAGATGATGCTTCTGGGAGCATTCCAGGAACAAGGATGTGTGTCCATCAGAATAAAAGGGTTTGTGATCTGTCAAGTACAACATCTTAAGAGAACAGGTTAAAACTCCTGTGTCTGACCAGGTGCTTGGCTTCTGAGGCCCCCAAATGGGTGCAGAACTTGGATCAATTTCCATGAGCTCCAAAAGTCTCAGTATCTCTATGCTGTTTTTAAAGAAGCACCCTGATGTTGTCAGAGATGTTGGATGCACACTTTCTATTTAAAGGCATCTCAAAATGTCTGGTTCACTGTGTCAAGCACTCTTTTCACTTGGCATGTGCCAGAGTCCAGCACATTAAAATGATAGATCCTGGGCAATGCAAAGTGATGGGAACCAAGCTCATTATCCCCACGTGCAAGCACAGCAAACTGTGTTTGACACTGGCTGTGGAATGGCCTTCAGCTGCAGCCAGTTGTTGTATTTCAGACCCTGGAAGAGGCTGCATGAATTAAATGTGTGTGTTAGTCACCAAAGTAATGGGCTGCTTCCACAAATTGAGGCAAACTCAATCTCCTGTCAGCTCTCCAGCCTTCCTTTCATATGCACTTGAGTAACACGCTGGGGGAAGGAGGAAGCAATGGGGGCTGCTGGTTTTGCATCTATTTGATCATGGGTTTTGAAAGCTTTTTTTAGCCCCCTGCACATTATCTTTGATTACAGAATGCAGTGATTATGAATGGTGTCCTGAATATGTGCTGTCTTGTGTACAGATTAGCTTCACTCTAGGAGCTGCAGGATTTGGAGCTACATTAGCTGAGTGGAGATGGAATAAGCAGGATTTTTGATAGCATAGCTGTTTTTTGACAGGAGTATTGATTGCTCTGCTGTAAGGTCCTCTGGTAAGGTAAAAATACCTAAAAGAAGACAGGAAGAATAAGATACAGTAGTCCTCAAAACACTTAAAGGCTGGATGAAAAGAGGTGGGTAACACTGTTCTCCATGTCCAGTCTGTAATGGTTGAGCACTAATATCTTTGTTACACAGACTGGAAGAACACTGTGTATCTGGAAGGTGATGGGAGAGTCATTTGAATAGCCAACAGTTCACAAGGCTTTCTGAGGAGCCTTTTAAAATAAGGTAGACAAGTGCCTGTCAGCAGCTGTGTGGATTAAAATGCTGTTGCCTCGAGGTAAAGGAAAGGACTGTGTGGATTTGAGGTCCCTTCTAGGTCTATTTGGTATATTTTCCTGTAATTATTGTTCTGATGAGCAATAACCCTTTTTGTACCGGTTATGTAAAGCTCCAGCATGTTTCAGGATTTCAATTTCTGCATTCTCTAAGTTTGCTAGAAATAACTAGAACCCTGAAGCAGGGTAGGGGGAGGTATCTGGAAGCACAGGCTGAAGCAGAACTTGGGTAAGTTAGATTAAAAGAAAAACCTGTGAGAGTTTACCCAGCCAAATGGATGTGGGGAGTTGAGCTGGATTCTGGCCAGGTGCTGTGTGACCCTCGTGCCACTTCTGAGTGCATCTGTTTGCTCTGAACATTTTGATTTTATGCACTTCAGTGCAGACACTGGGAGCTGGGGCTCAGGAGCTGTCTGTTACTAAATGGGTTTTTTTTCAGAGCTGTGTACAGAGGAGCTAAACCTGTGATGGCCCTATCTGATCCTGAGGATCAGATATAAATCCAGGGTCAAGGCAGTGCCTCACCACTTGTTTGCTTCTTTATTTAATCCATATGACAAGTCAACAATCCTGACCAAGTGGGTATGGTGAAGGAAACAGTGCAGTGTTTGCATAACTCATCGCAGCTCTGTGCTTTCGGTAGGATCTCCTTGGGCTGGGAGTGAACACAGCCAAATTCCCACAAACTTCACCTTATTGTTAAACTGTAAATATTGTTTCTAGAGGCTCCTGCCTGCAGTGACCTTTTTTGAAAGGCAGTTTTGGGAGTGAGTCTATAGGAAAAATAAAAATAGAAGGCTAATAATAATCTCCATCTAAAAAACTGATAGTTCAATTAACTCCCAGGGTTCATTTGAATGGGAAAGAATTAGTGTGGCTAGTCAAGAAGAGGTACAGATTAAACTATTACTGTTGATATCATGTGATATTAAGGTAACAATACAAATGAGTTTAGCCCTTATTAGAGCATGAAGAGAACAAAAGGGTTGCGGTCTACTTCTACAGAGATGTATCCTGATCAAAAGCAGAACTACAGTGCAAAAGTAGGTTAGTCCTCTGCTGAATCTCAGGTGTCAGCACAGGGCTTGTACTTACAACTATCACTTAGTAGTATTTGTTACTTGTGCAGTAAGAGAGCTACAGGTGAAGCTTTGACAAGTAACGTTGCCATAATGATAATAGAAAGGGGATCATGACTCCTGTTTTGTTACTAATAATGGTACAAAAGTAATAATTGCAGCCCAAAATGTCTCTTTTGTCCATAAAAATTTGTATGAATTTTACTTTTTCCCTATCTGTATCTATGTGAAGGAGGGAACTGAGATCTCTTTAAATCCTCAATTTATCTAGAAGAGGTAATTAGGCTCACTCAGCTAAAAATAATCCTCCTTTCAGAAACTTGTTTTGAGATATTTAATGTTGCTGGAATGAGCTGGATTAATTGTAGCAAATTGTCAATCAAGTTGTTTCACTGAAGCAAAAATAACCTGTAGACTTCAGTCACTTCTGTTCTTTTTCAATGGAGATTTTAACACCTGTCTTCAAAATGTGAATGATAGTGAAATGTGGTTTTAGATGAAGAAAACTAGATATTTCTGCCTGTAGGAGTAAAGGCGAGAGAAGGTGTTTGGTGTGGATGATGGCAAAGGCATGGGCCTGGCAACTTCTGAACTAACATTCAGAAAAGCATCAGAAGTTCTAAATTTGATTATACTGGCAAACTTGCTCTATGTAGAAAGGAGTGCAAGGTGAGATTTTAAATTGACATCTTCCTTTATGCTTAATAGCATCCATCACCAAATAAAATGCATATCCCAATAATAATCCTAGCAGAAGAGCATGGGTTAAAACAGAACAGAGCAGAGATATGAAGCTCACCTAAGATGCATGTTGCCCTGAATTTTCTTATGTATTTATGAAAGAAGAAAATGAGTAAATTTACCTCAAAGCAAAATATGCTCTGGCTAAATCTTTTCATCATTCTCTTAAAGCAATATTTTTAGTAAGGAGCGCATAGGAGATAAAACTGAGAAAACATTCAGGTAAATTCTGAGCAATGTCCTATGTGTGGTGGTGTTTTCTTGAACATTTGAGTATTTAAGAGCTTTTAAAAACAGTGTCTGGATGTTAAAATGAACCTGGTTTTAGCAGGTTATTTTAGCTTTTAACAGCCAAGAGGTTAAATTCCCAAAGATGACCTTTTTGAAGGAGACAGGACAGAATAGGTCTCATCTGAAAAGGGATTTTATTGCACTTTTTGTCTGGGCACTCAGAAACAGTGAGCACCCAAGCTCTCTGGACACACAGGATTGTGTACTTGTCATTTCACCACCAGCAAGGACCCTCTTTGTCTCTTACGTGGTCTGTAACTGGATTTAGAGTGGCTTTTACTCGGCACTGCTCAAAGGAGTGCAAAGAAGGAGCACGAGACTCTTAATGTTTAGTTTAGTTGAGGTGTTGGGACATGGGTTGGACTCCATGATCTTGAAGGTCTCTTCCAACCTGGTTATTCTGTGATTCTCTGTGCTCTTGGTTGTCCTTTGCCCTTCTAAAAGCAGAGCTCCAGAGGTGGATGAAATATTGATATGTCCATCTCGATCTTACCTCGTGTGCGCAGCTCTGGGCAAAGGAAGAGCAAACATTTACACAAGGCCCCGTTTCTCTTGTGCTTCATGTGATGGGCAGGTCTCTGAGGGGTCTCACTGCTGGAAGTTGTGTGCCGTGGCTAAAATGAGTCAGGACCAAAGCCTGCTCTGTCATGATAAAAGTGTGCTGTCAGAGCACATGCACTCAGGGAAGCCCCAGCACAGCCTGGGCTGTGCTCTTCCAGCTGTCCTGGAACAGCCTCTGAGCAAGATTAATGCAGGAATTTCCTCTGGCCAGTGCCGGTCAGGGGTTATGTTGCCTTTCTGCAAATCCAGAAGCAGGCAGCTGGGTTGGTCTCTGCTGTCCTGGAGCTACAGCTGCTGTGACACAGCAATTCCAATGGCTCCCTGCCATGGATAACCAGCTAATCTGGGTGTCCTGCTCTGAGTTCGATGGGCAGATGCACCTCAGCTCAGGTGAAATGGGAAATCCATCATTTCTCTGTCTCTTCTGTGGATAAGGATGTGTGACAAAGAGTGCACTTGAAAACTTAACCACCCGTGTTTGAAATCTTTATTAGGAAGAGATGGTTTATGTTCTAGGGCCATATACCTCCATGGTCTGGGAAGGGTGGAAAGGTAACAGATTTCATGGTAACTGATTGGTTATGGTTTTATGATTATTTCTTGGTCCTCTTTCTAGGAACTGATCAAGGTGCACAGTTAAAGGAATCGTATGAAATACTGACACAGGTGGTGCAAAAAAAATAAAACTGAGACTGCATTATGAGACATTTTTACAGGGGAAGCCACATCATTTCAACTCATATTAGGAAGAAAATTTAAAAATGGGCACGGGAAGTGTGATCTGGTCCACAAAGAACTCCCAAACCCTGAGACTTCTGCCATCACTGGTAACTCATACTTTGTGTTTGATATGGCAAATTGGGATGGGAAAAATGAACTGTTTGTTTTTGTCTTGCATGAGTAGATTATCCCCAGCACATAATCAGGAAGCAGAAACATGCAGTCCTTCCTCAGTAAACATCCAACAGAGCCATGATGAAATACGTAGATGTTACCTTGCTAATACAGATGGATGCAAATAACATAGCCTGGTTTAAAAATAAATAGGTAAATACATTCATGCAAGTCATGGTTATTGTGTTTGAATGGACCAATCTGTGCTCACAGCACCTCCAGCAGCAACCTTCAACCCCAGAGAGTGGAATGTAGGCAGGCAGCAAGTATAAGTACAATTGTGTCAATCATGTTTATTATCAGAATGTCATTTGAGATAATTCACTGAGAGAGATGTGGAAGAATTCCTGAAGTTAAAATATGAAATGGTTTCAAATAACACACATCGGTGAAAATACGTGTGTTAGATTTTCAGCTATCAGCATCTGCTGTTGACTTGAAAAAACTCCCACAGGGCATAATGGGAAGTATATGAAATAAAGTATTATTTTTCCTTGGCACCTTGTTATTTAACAAAAAGTGTTTCACTAAATTCAGAATAGATAATTGAATTGCTGTATCTCTGGAGAATCCGTGTTGATTCAAAGAAAATCTAGATTATGGTTTTCTATTTAATTTTCTCTGATTCCTTGAAAGAACTTTTAAAAGTGGGAAATATTGTGGGGTTTGTGCTCTGGGTTTAAATTGCAATTAGGTTCCAGCTGGAGACTGCAAAACACAGCAGAACCCTTACAGGGAGAGTAGTTGCCTTGGCTTCTATTTTGAGACTCCTTAGCAATATCACCTTGTCACAACAGCTGTTCTGAGAGCTGGGATTGGTGTGAATTTCTCCTCCGCTGCCTGGCAAGCTTTAAAGTTGTAATACATTTTTCGGTTCATTTTAGGTTCAGGTATTGCTAGGAGCAATCTTCATGTTCGTCAAAAGAACGAGATGCAAAGATGGCAAAGCAGGAATTCAGAAACTTATGCAAACTGCTCTCAGTTGGAACCTCAACTGGGACTTTAATGCAAAAGCACCAGGTAAAAGAAGAGCAGTTGCTAAATTTGCCAGAATAAATGTTAAGAGGAACAAAAGTGCTGCCAAGTCGCTCCTTTTGCAGAATGGGTAGGCTGGCAGTAGGCCTGAGGAAAGGTCTGAGTAAACAAGAGGCAATCCAGTACCTGCATCATTTCTGTGATTTGTTAATCCGTGATCTCATTTGGCAGCAAAGCCTCTTGTAGCTACCAGGCCTTCAGCTGTGCTCTTAGGAAGATGATGTCCTCAGTTACAGAATGAAAAGCCAGGGTAAATGGCTGGGCTGAGCAGGTAGAAGAGGTTTCTTTTGAAACTGAAGTGACTGGTGTGGTGAATAACAGGGGCATTTGAGGTGATTTTTCTAATGATGTTGCCTAAAAGCTTCTGCCACTGTTGGCTGGTCCTTGTTGTCACTTTGCCATTTGGTTCCTTGACAGACTTAACCAGGGAATATTTTGATACAGTGATGGTCCCCAGGGTGTTCTTTCAGGTAGTAATTTTAACCATAACCTTTAGAGGCTTTCTCAGTTTCACAGCAGAAAGCTTAAGATCCAGCAAAAGTATTTTTAGTGTCCTTATTGGGAGTAGTCTGTTCAATCACCAAGATCCCTAAGAACAGGTCAAGTGTCAGTGCCATTTTGGGAAACTCTTCTGTCCTCTGCCCCTCAGTGCTGGCTCAGGGTGCAATAGGTGGGAGCTGCCAAGTGCCAAGGATGGCTGTGAAAGCCATGACTGAGAGCCTGAGATGGAGGCTTTCCAGGAACGTAGAGATGGTTTAAAAAGATGGTAATCCTAGCTCCAAAAGATGATAGAAAATTCACATTTCAATTAAATACAGATTCCATTGCTTCTGTAGATGCTTGATTTTCAGGCACCTCTTTCTGAAAATGTAGACAAACATTTCCCTGCTCACAGAGTGTAGATGTCTATTGTGAATCCAAGTTTCCTGCCTGGAGCATCCTTCCTAACGTTTATCAACAGTCTCATAACAGGCAGCAGGATACCTTGGGACTTTTGTGCCATGATTAATTCACTCAGCACAGCAGCCTGCTTGGTGCAGGGTTCAGATGAAATATCAGCGAGAGTCTAAGAGAAAGGGAACATGCTTTCCTCCTGGTTGCCAGCCTTGGCATCAATTGTTTTATTCCTGTAAATATTTGCAGATTTGACAGAACAAATCCCCTGTGTCCTGGTACCCACATGCCTTTATGGCTTTCTCTGAAAGCCATGTCTCAGTGTCCCACAAAAACCCTGCTTGGGAAGGAGAGAATGTCATTGCATTACTGATACAGTAAATCCAGAGTCATCAACTTTACAAGGAAGTTAGAATTTCATTTATTGCTGCCTGACACAGGGGCAAACAGAGAATCAGAAATCGATCCGAGGTGTAGTCTGCATTTGCTTTCCCTTTAGACTTTCCTCTGGCAGGTCTGTAACACCAGCCAAGTCAGTGTAGACTGTGATTTAAAACTTAAGTTGTGACTGTGCATGTATCCAAGCCTGGTTTTGGAGAACAACTAGCTAACACTGTTAAGAGCATGTAAATATCCCTTATTCATAATGAGCAGGAACTGTTCTGTTTGATATCATTAACATTTCTGTTGGTATTGGTATAAGAGTAAAGCAGTTTGAACAGAAGGGCAACCTTGTTCTGAAAAGGGGGGCAGAATAGTTGTGGTCAGAGTAAAATCAGATTTGCCTCTTTGCTGTTTTGCAAGTCATTTATTTTCAAAGACTTTTTTCCCCTGGAAGTTGTTATTATTAGGGTACTAAACAACTTTTCCAAATGTCTTAGCATGGATACCATTGAAAACAATTCTACTGGGAAACCCTTTGTGAGCTGAAAGAGATCCAGTCAAATAACATTATTTCTAGTCATGAGCAAAAAACCAAACCAAACAGATTCATCATCTCTTTCTGCAGATCCATGAGGGTCTCTGGGATTCCTCTGCATCACTGCACAGGAAAAGCTGGTTGTGGTGCAATTTTTGAAGCTGAAATGTGGTTTCCCTCTCTGGGGTCAGGCCTGGAGATGGGTGCCAGAGAGCCCCTTGGCTACCCCTGGTCATCAGGGCACTCTGTCCATGGCACCTGCAGCTGCTCTGGTCCTCGGTGCTGGCAGGGATGCAGGCAGTCACATGCTGCTCTGGAACAGTAACATGCTGCCACATCCAGCCCTTCCCTCAATTTCCTGCTTGCACCTGGTAATATGGAAGGTTGAAAGGCAAATGCTTTAAAAAGGCACATCTATGGGCCACGGTCCCTGCTAGAGCAGCAGGGCCCGTGCTGAAAGCACAGGGCAACAGGAAAAACGGTGACAAAGGAAATTAAAGCCAGTGCTGGGATCATCTTTCAGGCTGTAGAGCTCACACCTACAGTAAAGAGCTTTGATACCAAGGGAAGCTGCTCGTTTCAAAGTATGAACGTAAAGCAGAAAGGAACTTGCATCCCCTATATTAATATTTTAGTTAGTGCTGGAGCTCTGTAGCTTAGTTTGGCAAGTCATTTATCTTTTCTCATTAGTGATTAAGTGTATCTGTGCAAATATTATTCTCTGTAGCTTTTGTGGGATTTTTCTTCCACTCTGCACCAAAATACTTCCTTTTTTTTTTCCCTTGAGAACAAAGAAAATAGATTTTCTGACCATATGGCTGTTGCAAAGTGGTTTCCCTGGCAACTGTAACCTACAGAACTTCTTAAAACTTTTTTCCTCTGTGGATATCTTTTTTTTTTTTTTTTTTCCCCTCCTCTTTTTTAGTGGTTTGATTTCAGAATCTTCTCATCTTCTCCAAAATCATTACAGCAGGTGGAACAGAGGTTAACCATGAAGGCCCTGGAGTGTGCTAGGGCCCTGGTGTGTCTTAAAGAGTAGGGATTCATTCTCTCAGATTTGTTCAAGTGCTTTTAGCTTTGCAGATGTTTGGCTCAAGTTGTAGGGCATTTAATAAATTCCTCTTGGAATTAGTCTTGGAATTCTTTACGTAAACAGTACTGAAACGTGTCCAGTGTGGCTTAGAGAAAAATCAAAGTTTATAACTTGAAAGATGAAAAGGGAAGCCAGTGGGACTTCATATAGGCACAAGCATCCTCTTTTTTGCAAGAAGTTGGCTGGGTCCTGGTTGTGGTACCAGACCTGGGACTGTTCTGTGCTCCCCTCCCCACCTGCCCCCAGGGCTCTGTGGTCTCTGCACCCGTGTGGAGAAAAAGGCAGGGAGAGCAAAAGCAACTATTTTGATGCCATGATGATTTTTTGCCTTTTCTTTTAAACCCCTTTTATACCTTTTTACAACTTCTGTATTCTTAGTGCTTTTGCCTACATTCTTGGACTTGTTTGTTAAGCTGGGAGACAAAACATTTTAGAAGCTTTGTAGTTAGGGAACAGTGTGCACCCGACCCCAAGGTCCTCTCCAGAACACATTTTGTAAACTAAGATAGAACCATCCAGGGGAAGGTTCCTTGGGGAGGGGGGCTCATTCTAGCCTCTCACTGGGGAATTTATGATAGATATGCTAATTAGTAAAACCTGTGTTACACCAGATCTTTTGGGGGGAGGGCAGTGCAGTGTATTGAGGTGCATTTGCCCTGGACATAGTGCACCTAAGGATCCTTAAAATAAATACCAAGGTGAAATCCCTTTTTCCCTTCTGTGTTTGACTCTTGATTTTAAGACCAGGAAAGGCATCAATTTTTCTTCTTCCTGTTAGGAAGGTATGGCTCTGCCTCAGGAGCAAACACAGAGCAGCTGCACTTCCCCTTATCCTGAGGGGCAAAAATATGTGAGGTGTCATTTTCTGTACACTTGGCCTTTCTTTTGGTTTCAGTGACAAATCAAAAATCTGCTCCTAACCAGTGTGCATGAGACCATTTATCGCAATAAATACAGCCTTGTCCTAAACACCCACGTGTACATGAACAGCCTCCCTGCTTTCAAGAACTTCCTGTGAACTACAGTTTCCACCTATTTCTTCTGTGGATGGATTTAGAATTCACTATATTTTTTTCCTAGACAAGAGTAGAAAAGATGCTTCAGGATTCCTGTCCCAAAGAAGTCAAATTACAAAATCAGATTATAGGCAACTTGGAGAAACAAAAGTAAAGGAGGGTAATTTGGAACCACCTGAATTAATCAGTAAGTTGTCAAAAACCCCCTAAGTTGTTTCATTAAAATATTAATAATGCTTTTCAGTTTCCTATTGTCTTTGAGTGAAATAAACAAAAGAAAACAAACAAAAAAATCCAGAAAGCCCTGCTGTAAACAAATCCCCCAGGTTCTCATCATTAGCCAGTAAAACACACAGGACAACAGATGCTAGATCTGAATTTTTCCAGGGTAATAAATGCATTCAGTGTCCCCAAGAAGATGATTTTAAAGCACATTTTCTGCAGTGAGCTAAATAATTCATCCTCAAACCCTCTGTTTTACATACAGTGTTAAAAGGGAAAACACAAAAGAACACTGAAATAAATGGTCATGATATGCTGCTAAAGTAGGGATAACATTTTAGGAATAACCAAACTCAGTGTTTAGAGTAATTATACAGGAATATGAATCATTGCTTCAGTGTTTAACCCTTCTGCTCAGAGTGCTGCTGGGAACAACAGAGGATTTACTCTGGAAAACCTCAAAAGCAGTCATACAAGGGCACTTAGGGATATTGGAGTTGGATATTTGCTCAAGCATTTGGGGAGCCTTTCTCTTTCAGTAAAAGGCTATGTTGCTTCTGGAGCTTGGGCCAGCTTTTACACTTGTTCTGTCCTTTTGGGATGCTATCCATTTACCTCTTCCTTAGATCTCAGGTGTCCAGTGTTTGCTGATCCATCTGTGGATCACGATTTCCATCTTTATCCCCATGGATACGGATAGAGGAGTCAGAACTAAATCCACCTGCTTTACCCTGCTGCTCCCTTGTATAATGTCCCTTCAGGTGCCAGATGCAGTTGTCATCCCACCTTTGGCTACTGAGCTAATGTAGATGCTGCTATTCTGCAGGAAGAAACTAACTGGAATATCCCAAGAGCTATAAAGGAGCAGACGTTTGATTTAACTTGAATTATTTAGTATGGAAAAATCTAATCTTGGGGTATAGTTTAATATTGGATTGACTTTCAGCCAGCGTAAGAAACCACCTACAGAGACACAGAGAAGGATCGTGTCAGCCCATATGTTTTTACAAGATGCACCTCACTGTGTGCTCAAGGAGTTAATTAATTATTCAGGCATCTTCAAACACAACACCAGGCAACTTTACAGAGCTCACAAGGAGTGAAACTTCTAGACAAGACTTTGGCACTAATCTGTTGACAACAACTGGTTCAGAGCAGGGACTTGCTGAAATCCTTGGTAGCCTGAAAATACCTGGTACTTGTGGGGTGGTTGTGGAACCAAGTGAGCAGCTGGCCACAGGAGAAGAGCTGAGGGTGGGAAGGGCACTGACCGTGCTCAGCTCCTTTGCAATTTCCCTCCAGAGAAAGGCAAGAGGAGAGTGACTGACTCTCAAGGAGAAAGTAGTATTCTTTCAGAGCATTTTTGTGTTTATAATGTATGTGGCCATCATCTATTGCATTCTTCTGAGATTAGGGGTCTTTTAAATCAAGATAACTTGACAGCAATTACACATTTATCTGTTAATGGCTGCTAGATGAGATTCACAAATAGTAAAATATTTGCTCTCAAATTATTTAGCAAGGAAAAAGTAAAATCTAAGCTACTTTCAGGAGCTGTCAGGATTGTTGAATGATGTACTCAACAGAAATTTTGTAGGAAAATGGACTGAGGTATTAGTCTGGAAACTTTGCTTGCCATTTATGGCAAGTTACAAAGGGATTTTTGGAGACGACAGCATTTCTCACCTGTAGAGGTGTTCTTATGAAGAAAGGTGACAAATACATTGCAACTTAAACCATTACCAGGGTGTACTTAGAGATTCTGCAGAAAGAACAGCTCAGATGTTCTATACCAAATTCTTCTTGGTTGCTTAGTGCTGGCTGTATAGAACATCTTTTTAATATTAATTCAAAGTATTTTCTGGAGAAAATACAGTAGTACATGCTCATCTCAGCTACCTGATTGCTATCCTATTTTGTTTTGCTTGATTTCTTGTATTTGATAAACAATGTCTTATTCCCTCTTTTGCCATTATTCGTGGCCTCTGATCTGGGTCGGTGTTTGGCCGTGCACAGTTGCTGGTGCTTGTGACATTTGTGTTCTCTGTGAGCCCCTGCTTGCCAGAGACTGCCAGTGCAGGGGGCAGGGGGTGCCTGCAGTGTCCTGCACCTGGCTGTGACATCCCCTGCTGAGGCCACTGTGGTTTGTATCCTGGGCATACTCTGAGCCAAAGAACCCAGTGAAGTTTTTTTGTACTGTGTGAAAAAGGCACATCCAGAATTACCCAGCACCAATGTGCCCCCTGGCTGAGGGGGTTTAAGCGTGTCAGACACAGGGTTAAGCAGCTACACTGGCTGAATTGAAAGGTCCCTGCAGGGCCTGGCAGGTGTTGTACAGAGGTCCCTGTCCCTGCTGACATGTGCCAGGAGAAAGATGCTGGACTCACAGCAGTGATGCTGGCCACCAGAGTTAACTGTGTGTTACAGATGTAGCTCAAAGAGATGTGGTCCAGTTTCCACAGACAAAAGTTTAGTCTTGTTCATAACCTGCAAGACAGGCAAGTCACAAAAGGTTTGGCAGATGTAGGGCAGGATCATCACATGGCAGTAGCTCCAGTCTCTCTCTTTTGTTTTCATTACACTGAAAGAACTGTTCCTGACACCTCTAACCAGCAGTATTTGTGAGATACCTCAAAGGTTTTCAATAAAAGGATTTCAGGTGTTCTTGACAACGCCCTCCATGCAAATTCACTTGCTGCTTTCACAGAAATTCTTATTTTATTATAATGCAAATAACAAACTCCTTCAGATATTCGTCTCTCCCCACTCACACATTTTCTTTTCAACTCTGTCAATGATTTCTTTTTTTGTCTGTTTTTTCAGTTGAATTTTGATGCTCTGATAAAGAGGTCTAGTAATGCGTCAGTGCCTCATTATTATGTCAAATTATGATTTTTAGGGTAAGTCTGTAGTAATGGAACTTTTCTGAAACCCATAATGTATTGTACAGCTTTAAAGATACACTGCAGTTACTTAAGTGCTTTTAGCATTTTCTATTTGAAAATAAATATTTTATTGGAATAATTAATTGAAATAATTTCTATAAAAGCAAAATACAAGCATGAAAATGTTCCTGTGATAAAATAGCTGAATATTTAAGAATTCCATTAAGTTTTAACATATTTCTTCAATGAAATATGTCTGAACCTGCAACAGGAGCACTGTCAAGGTTTGGATTGTTCTGCAAGGGTACCACAGAGTTCTGTTGTGGGTACTAGTGGAAGCAAACTATTTTTCTTGTCCTTCATTTCTATCCATTACAGACTCTATCAACAAAATGTCATGTTTACCACTGTGTTTGGTAAAGGGTGCTATAACATGGGACCTGCATAACCTGGAAAGAAGTCTTTACCTCTTAAGGGATGCTTATCTGGGAGCAGATAAAGTGCTCAGATTCAGTCTGGATGAACTGTATCCCCAGGGAGAAGTCATCTTTGAGTTAAGTCACATGCTGCACCTCATTTTCAGTTCCATTCTTTGTTCTCCTTGTTAGTGTTTTCGTTATGGACATTAATCAGGAAATCATGAACACAAGCTTCAGCTTGGAAGCAGAAACAAAACCACCCCAGATAATCTGAGATCTAAAGCTTCTGGAGGAAGTTTAAGATGGCATTTCAGCAGACGTGGTCTTCAGGATTGAAGAATTTAAAACAAAGACTAAAAACCACAATATTTTGTAATGAGTTTCCTGCACCATTATTTTTGGAATATCAAATTCAGCAATATCCATTCCCTTAAGATTTGTGCTCAGGGATTAAGTCAACATTAAGGATATGGTGACTCTATCAGAGATAAGCTGTTGTATTTAACTGTGGTGGTGCAATCAAGCTTTTCCAAAAAATTGTAAACGGCCCTTGACTAAATGAGGCTTATTCAACTGGATGAAATTTAATTTTTGTGTCAGCTGGCAGGATATTAACAAGCTAGAAGCCTGTTCTAATTCAGCAACTTTTGGCAGAGGAATGCTGCTGAAAAGGAGGATTAAGTGCTCCAGTTTTTGCATATAGTGCTGAAGGGAAGAATTTTACCTTAGAGCAGTTCAGGAGCTTGTAGAAGTGTTCTTGTAGGAGAGGTCTGCAAGAGAGATGTGGGGGGTACTGACCCTCTCTCTGTTGATCAACACTGAATTATCTGGGGCAAGCATTCATACTGAAGAAAAGCTGAAATGTCCCACAACACTTTAGTGAGTGAAGGAATGTCCCTGGCTGGAGCACCAGAGTGGGGAATGTTTGTTCCCCGGGTGCTTTGCAGACAGGTGCCGCTTTGCACAGTGCTTCTCACAGGCTGGTCCTGTGACTCTCTCGCTGTCACAAAGCTAACTATGCAGGAAAAACTTGGGGTTCTGTGGCACATATAAGTGCATTGATTTACCCAAATTGAAATGCAAGCCTCTTACACCTATAATAACTACTCTTTTTCTTCTACAAGTATCAGTTAAAATAAGTAATTCCAGGCTGTGGCAAATTGTACCACAGCACAAGGCAGCTCTCTGATCTGCAACTTTATTTGCTACAGAAAGCACCTTAATTCTACTATAATTAGTATAGGAATTCTGTTTCTCCACTATCCTTTACTTCTACGGAGGTTTGGCATCATAATAATCTAAAACATATTCTGTTTATTGAGATTTTGTTCTCTGGTAAGTTTAAAATGTGATTTGAAAACAGGATGAAAAGTGGAGAGGTAATACAAAGTGGAGTTAAGGAAAGATAAATAATAAGACAAAGAATGATTTCCCATCTCATCATCCATTTTATTAGCTGCCAGCCTCTGTCAGTTTGTCACCACAGATGATGTTTTCTCCTTTTCTGCTCACTCTCATATTTAAATTGATCAATATTTGTATTGTGCTTGCTGGCATCATCTTATCATTTGTACGTTTGTGTAAGTCCCATTTCTGTGTATTGATCTTTACCCTGCTCTGAAAAGCAGATATAAGTTGTTCTGCCTGCCAAGGCTGACCTTCAGTGTAATTTAAATATAATTTCTGAGCACTGAAAGCAGGAGGTGTTTTAGTGTCTGCACATTTTGGAGAAATGCCCGTGTCCCACTGTGGAAGAGGCAGCACAGTACAGAAGGGATGGAAAAGCTCTTGTACAGGAAATCAGAGCCTCCCCTCTGTACCAGCCTTTGTTTTCAGCATGGAGATGGTATTTATTCTGATTGAAAGCTTCCCATGAGAAAGAAACCCAAGATGCCTGGCAAGTCCTGCCCAATCCTCCTTGCTGTTTTCTTGTCCACCTTCAGTTTTCTGCTTTGGACTATTCATTGCTATGTGGGTTTTTCCCTACTGTGCAATGCATTAGAAGTTGTGCACAGAGTGTGATATTCAGTTTGTACTCTTTTTTTCCCTCCATATTTATATGGCAAACTTTTATTGATTGTAAAGTTTGTCACACAGTCCTGCTATATCAGGTCAGTTAAATTTTTGTGGTTGCCTTTGTAAACTGAGGGTGTCACTTTTGACATCCTGTTTGGAATACAATTTATCTAAAAATGTAGATTATACTTAGTTTAATTTAGGACCAGTGAGGAAATAAAAATCTGTTCTGCATGATGCGTTTTTTCACTTCAAGATTTCTTTGACTCTGGTGTCCCCTGCGCTTTCTCTACTGACAGCATCCAAAAATACCTCCGAAAAATGAAAATAAGTGAGATACTTTCTCTCCCTGTTTTGCTTGTTCCAGCAAGCATTCACTTAGCTGAGCTAAAGGAACAGCTCAGCAGCCACACAAGACTTGTTTATGTTGTTATGGGCTGTCTGTGTAATCACTTCCAGAGCCAACAGAAACCTAAAGGAAAAATTTGCCAAGCTGCAGCTGGAGGACTGCAAACAATCCATGACATTTGGTGAAAGTTTAAATTAACATATGTTATAGCAGGCAACAAGCAAACAGCTGGGGAATATGACAGCTGTTATCCATAAATAATGTTATGTTATCAGCACCTATATTTATATGAAATTTTACTGGGTAAAGATGCAAATCAGTATTTCATTACTTAACAACGTGACTGCACTGTAGGAAGAAGAGCCCTGCCTGTCCTCCAGTGTGTGCCACGTGCTGCACAATCAGCCTCAGGTCCTCCCAAGCTGCCACCTGAAAACCCAAGGTCTGGGCTCTTAAGCAGTGAAGAGCTTCCAGATTTTCAGGAAGGTTTTCTCTCTACTGATGTAAAAGGGCTGAAATTATATTTTTGTTCTTCAGTGTTTACATTGTTGGGTTCCAGACTGATGTGTGGTTGGTGTTTGTTGTTTTGAGTGTTTGTATAACCTTCTAAAATTGGGGACACCTTTTACTCTTTAGACAGAATATTTTCTAGTTATTGGGTCTTAATTTTTGTTGTTCTTTTTCTCCCTCATACAGAAAGCTTCAAACTCGGCAACTGTGTTCAAAATATCTGTTAAATACCTAACAGAAAACTGACTCCTGACATAATTCTGTTAACCAAGTGGGAAAAGGGGCTTCTTTGTGCTTCAGAATTGAATCTCTCTGGTTCAGAGTTAAAGCTAAAATAATCACAAGATATCGGATGTAGAATTTGACTATTCAGCTGCTTACAGACCTGTAATAAATGAGCTTAACTGTTGATTATGGATGGTTACTGATTACTGTTATGTTTTTATAGTTAACATTAATACAAAGGTTTAATATTATTCTCTTCTAAGTTTTCTAGCTAACATCTGTTCACTTAAAAAAAAATTCTCCTGGGCAACTATATGAATTATAATTTATATTTTCTAAAAGTGATCAGACCTGTACAAGTAGTTCACAGAAAACTTCTGTCACATCAGTTGTCCAACTGGGTATTTTTCACTAGCATGGGGATAGATGTGGCTTTTACCATCTAAGGAGAATTGACAGTCTTGCTCAGGAAAACAGTAGTTTCTTTGTAAAGCTAGATACTAATTTATGTATTTTAAGTACAAAGACTCCTATTGGCAACTGTTTATGCTAAGGAAAATATTCACAGGGAATATGTGGAGCTTAAAAGCAAACAGATGAATGAAAAATGGTCTTTTTATCATCAGCACACTTGGCATATTGCTTTTAAATAGCTCTAATACAGATAGAAGATACATTAAGAAAGCTATTTAATTCAGGCACTTTGCCAAGAATAGGCAATGATGTTGTTTACAGTTTATTAATACTGAATAGAGTGAAATTATATTCAATTTTAGTATCTGGAGAAAACATGGCTTACTGAAAGGTCAGACAATTGAAAGGCTGCCCAGATTTTACAAAATGCAGGAGCTGAGGGTGTGATCTGGAGAACCACAGCAGAAGTATCGGAAGAGAATCAAACTGAAAGGAACCTGATCTGAAATGTTCATCCTCTCTAATTGCTGTATCACATTCCTTGCAATGCAAATTATTATATATGCTGACTCTCTTTAAGCTGAGCAAAGGCTATGTGAGAGGAAGTGGAAGCTGGAAAAAATAATTGCAATTTCAAGTTGAAAATTGGTGTACCTGACCCAAAACTACTTACAGGCAATTTGCCATGCCTTGCTTTAGGAAAAGTGAGGATCCATTTAAAGCAACCAATTTGCAGCAGCAATGACAGAGATTTGCAAAGCTGTACCAAGTTGCCACAGTTACTGGGGAGGAACAAATTGGGTCATTTGTCATTGAAGAGAGTTGTTTTTTTCCTGCTTGTGATATTTCTTTTCCCTGCACCCAGTGTTGTGAAAACCTGTTACCATCCATCCTCAGTCTTCAAATGTGCCCTGGAAAAGCTGGCAGGTTGAGTGGGTCTATCTGGGATACAGGGCATTCAGAATAATCCATCACTTCTCCCTTGGTTTTGGTATTTCATTTTTTCCCCCCTTAAGTTGTCCTTTGGTGTCCTGGTAGCTAGAAGTGATAAACTCTAGTTAAATAACATCATTTAGTGACAGAGAAGGCTCCCCATACTGCTTTGTCCCAGTGAATGAAAAGAAAACCCAAAAAAATCCTTCAGCTGGAGGGTTTCTGAGGGGATTGGGAAGTACAAGATGATGACACACAACTCAGTGTGTTGCAAGTAATCTCCATCTGAGAAACAAAGGAATGGTGTGTTAGGAATGTGGAACTGAAAGCAACACTAACATTTATAAATACACACAGTAATGCTAATTTTGCCTCTGCCAATACTGTCCATTAAAAGATTTTGGACAAAGACTCAAACTGTCCTGCTCTTTTCTGGGAGGGAATCTTTGTAGCCAAAAGATACTCTCATATTGGATATAATTTCTTGAATCAAAGATTTAAATTCTTGAGATCGCTCTTAGCTTAAACCCACATTGATGCCAAACTCTTCTTGCCTCAGTTATTTTCATACACAATTTCTAGTGGGCACCTGATGGGAAAATGTCTTTGCTTTCCTCACTCTCAGGAGTCATTAAGGCTGCAGTGAGTCTGTTCTGGGGGAAAAATGGTATTGCTCTGGGATGTAGAGTCACAGGAGCACTCACTAGGAAGGCTGAGGGGTAGTGTTACCTTTTGATTGTGCATCCCAAAGTAATAGTCTTCAAAAAAAACCAAAAAGAATTTCAGCAGTCTAAAAGTCTCAGTATCACACAAACATTCATAATTCCAGCTGTCCTGTGGGGATACCTGTATCATCTGAAAACACGGGGAGTCCTTTCCACACACATGAGCCTGCATTTCTGTCCTTCCTTTAATTTCCTTCACTTAATTTCTGTCCTTTCATGTTCTGATTTTCAGTCTGGGATAATAACAGTGAATTAGAGGCCACATAAAATGGTCTATACTTATTTTCAAATGAGAAGAAGTGGTGTGCTTGTTTCTGATTTCTAGAGAAACATAGATGACGTGCCTTGATGATAATTACTCTGACTGAGAATGCAAAGCAGCACTCAGATTTTTCCTTCAGCCTTTATGTGTAACACAAGGGATCTTCTAGACAGACGAAAATATACATAGTTTCTATATCTAGCAGCACCTTGTGGAAGCTCACTACTCTGAGATCCTCAGGTGTGTCAGAAGAACCCAAGCTGTCATTTCAGGGCAGAGAAGTGGGAAAAGCAGAGTTAACATTTAGAATGGTGCAAAAGGATATAATGAACTGAACCTGAACAAATGTGAGTAAATGTGACCTTTAATGTGTTTAGCTTTAAGATACTTGACTAGGGGTTTGTAATCAATGTGCAGCAGGAAGCTGAGAATGTATTGGGTTTCATCACATGAAACTTCAGGGTGACAATCAGGTGTGTCCAGTGGAAAGGAGGATGTTACCAGTCAGCAACACTGGTTAATAGGAAATAGCTACCAAAAATGAGGGCTCCTGCCCCTGTGTGAGAGGAGAGGCCATGTGAAAGAGCAGTAATTGCATATCTGCCAGGAAAAATCCTCACAACGAGATTAGGAATGCAGTCTGGGAAGGTGCATGTTCCTAGGGAACGTGGTCTTTCTGCTGCTCACAGCTTCTGTCTCCTGCAGGCAGCGGAATGCAGAGCATGAGGATTTAGATGGAATACACTGATGCATGCAAAGGAAAGCCAGCAATGGGCTGGGAAATTAGAGGCCATCTACAACCATTTAACTTTATTAATCAGATGTCAAGCGCTGAGGAAAAAATTGTGTACTTTATTAATAGGGTTGATGGTGACTTCTATAATGATTATAAAACTCTCGGAGTAATGATAAATATGAACAAATGCTATAACAATTTCCTTGTCTCAAAGTGAGTAACTGTGTGATTAGTGGAATTGTGCTTTAAAGTTTAAAAGAAATAAATAACTGTAAGCCAATATAGCAAATAGGAAATAAAAGTACTTCTTTTACAAGGAAAATTAATTTCAGCAGGCCACTAAAAATGACTAATCATGTGAGCCATGCAGTCAAGAGCAAGGTTTTTCTTGCTGTGCTGTAGCCTGTAGGTAGTGAAATCTCTGCTCTGAAGGTTGTTACTTGTCATACTAATTCACAGTGTTCAATTCTGCTGCTGTTCTGTTTTTTGGTCTGGCAAGGTTGTTACAGCATCTACCACAAGTGTGTGGTTTTTCTACAGACTTTGAATAAAGACTGACAGACCCAAGAATCTAAGCAAATTAAGTCTTGACCTCCTTTACAACTCTTTCACAAATCAGAACCTCATGTGGTATGGCCTTGGACAGACACTTGGCAACTGTACCCTTGAATATTGGCTCTCTACCTCTTAAGTATTTGTAAATAAGAAGTGCTACTGTTCACTCACACATATATTCCAGGGGCAGCATGCATCTTGCATTTAATGTATTATTGAGCACCAGGATGTTCTGATAAGTGCTTTTCTACAGGTCTATATCCTGCAAGTGTGTATTTAAAAAGAGAAATAAGGTGATGGCAGCTCTCTAGCCATAATTTGTTTGTTTATGCATCTATTACCATACATAGTTTATCTACTGTCACTGATTAAATGAAGAGCTAATTAGAACAACATAGGTTTCAAATAAAAACACAACCCCAAACCTGCCAGCCCCTATGCCCCATGGACAAATGGTAGGAGGTGGGAGCTGCCCCTGGTACATCACTGGGGTTTCTTTATTTATGGCTCTGATACATTTATACTGCCTGAGGCTCTTACCCTCAAGATTTATACTTTTTACTTCAGCAAGCTGACAAATTGCCCCATCTTCTATGTTTTTAAATTTTAAGTCAGAAGCGAATGAACTCAGAGAATAATGAGGAGAAAAGGAGGCCCAAAGACAGGAAAAGATATTAAGGAGGATTTCCAACAACAAAAAACAAAAATATCCTCTGTGGTATTTTTTGGCTGGTTGTTTGTATTAGCCTAAGAGTGTTAAAGAAATAACCCAGACAAGATGGATATCTCAGTGAAAAGTTTTCCCCATCCTGAAACTTCTCTAGGTTTTTTTACTTCTCCAGGGGAACACTGCCATGTTTTCTTGGAGGAGATAATTTTGTATATGCATTAGCACAGGTAGTGCCTAGTGTTTTGACAAGGAGAATAATACCCCATTTCTTCCCTCATAATTAGGCCCTTCCAGAGCGATTAACACATCTTCTCTTTTCCTAGCTTGGCTACTGTTGCTGATGTGACTTTAGATTTGAGCATTCTTTGGTTTCTTGTATTCCTTTTCTTAGAGAACGAGGACCATCTGAAGTGTTAATGGAGAAGAAGCAGCAGGTAGCACAAGCTGTCATTTTGTGCAGTGAAACAGATTCCAGATCAAGGATTCAGCGTGTAGAGCAAGCTTGCTGCTGGCCTTTGGGATGAATGTCATTATAGACAATGTAAAGATGGGCCCCCAGTATTAATGCTGCCATCCTGCCCCTCTGTACTCGTCCTCTGTTCAGTCTGCAAACACGAACTTTACGCCATTGTGTTGGTTGCTTTAGTAGAGCAATCCATCATACCCACACTCTATTTTGTAATAGTCCTTTCATAAGCTCTGTGAGTGAAACTTTGCATGAAATTCCAGATTTCTCTGAGCGCTTCACCTTGCTGGACAATGTTCTCAGGCCCTGAGTTGTTTGTGGTGAGGATCCTCCTCACTTGGTGCGAGTAGTGTGGCTGAAAAACAAAATGCTGTATGTATGCCTTGGAGGCTGAGGAGGCCTTGGATCCATCTCAGTTCATCCACTTTCAATTCAAGTCAAAACTTCATCCCATCTCAAAGTGAATTTGTTTACAACAAGAAAAGGGGAATAGGAGATCTGGTTTATTTTACTGTGGAGAGAGCTTGTTAAAATTGTTTTTGGAAAGTGCTGGCCTTTGTGGAGGGCACATGCATCTTTGAGAATCAAACCTTCAGCTTTGAAATCTGGAGAGGGAGGGCAGCTCAGGATGACATAGGAGGTTGTATGAGAATGTGCTTTTACTGATGTAGTTTTCTAAGGCTATTAAGTAGTTTGCATTTTTGAAAATCAACAGTTGCATGTATGGATTTTGGATTATTTATATTTTTTTATATTATTCTAAATCTACTCTTTGGTTTAGTAGCAATTTGTTTAATAACCATTTGTATTGATTTTCAGTGAGCTTCTCAACTGTGCCAAAAGAACAGACCAAAGGAAAATAATAACTTGTATTTCTTTCAAAAATAATCATTCACCTCAATGGTCTATTCAGTTTTTCTCATCTCCTCCTCCCCTTTAAGGATGTAATTCCTAGGAGTCAGGCTTTGATTGTGGATCTGGTCTTTACGATTTTGTTATATACAGTGACTACTGAACGATTTCCAGTGTATAAGAATTATATTATTGAAGGATAAAACTAAATGAGTAGAAAATATTATGAAACCTATGTGGAGTAAATATAAAAGATATGTGATATGGGTTTGATTTTTTTATTTGAAGCATGGGGCTATAATACTGTATTTGTTCACAACATAACAAGGTATTATTTTATGTTTAATCAGCTGTATTCTGGATGAGTTACAGTTGTGATTTTCTCCTCTGCATATAAAATAATTTTCCTGTAAGCACACCTGATATCAGTGTGGAAGAACAGGAATTACCCAAATTCAGTTGAACCACCAAGGCTGACGAGTGTCTCACAGAATGGAAGAAGGTGCAGATAGAGTATGTTTCTGAAGTCTGTTTAATGCCAGCACACATTCTGAAGTCATGTTTAATGCCAGCAGACATCTGAAATGTGAGGATGAACTTACTGTCCAGGCACTTCTGATGAGCTCCTTTTCCAGGGTTACTTTGTGTCTAAGGGCTGTAGCATCTGTGCTTCTGTCTGTGTGATTCTTTCTCAGTATATTTGTGTAAATGTGAGGTTTGTTCCCTGGGACACAAAGGGACCCTGCTTGCAATGAGGAGTGAGGGAAGCACGTTGAAGGAATCTCTCTCCAAGTGTATTAAACACTGAGCACGTTCTCCTGCTAAACCGAGTTTATCCCACTCAAGGCTGCGGTGCTAATGGGCCACACACACAGTGCCAGTGAGATCCCTTTTCGCTGAGCAATCTATTCTGTGACTTTCCAAATCACAGTGCCAACTAGTCAGACTCTTTGGACGTGGCACAGAACTTTTTTCCATTAGAAATGGAACCTCTGCTCTTGTCTTTTTATGTTTGGAATCCTGAATTAATAATTCTGCTTATTTAGAATTAAATGTTAGAAATAATCTTACATCTAATGTGAAGAAAGATGAAACCCAGTTTCTTATTGTGCCATTAAACAAATCTTAACTGCTATCCATTCCCTCCAGGTTTAAGTGGATTAAATGAGACGTGGAATGACTGAAATTGTAGGTAATCATAATTTGAACTTTGTTTCCTTTTCTGTTTAAGCATTAATTTTCTCTTTAGCTTTCATCATCTCTGTTTTACTTAATTACTGCACCATTAGTATCCATTCTTCTTGGTTTCAAACCCCCTCTTACTAAATTTTTAGTGGTATTTTTTAAGAACACAATTTCCCATGTCTTTCAGAATTATCAGCTGACACTGTTGTCAGTAATTAACAGATCAAAAGAGCACAGTGACCTGCATGGTACATGTGAATATTGCATGTTCTATGGCAACTGCTGCTGATATTCAGGATGTCTGTTAATTTCCAGGACTACTTGTCCTTTCCCAGCCACCACACTTCCTTACTGAAGGCTATGTGACCAAAAAGCACACAACGTGAGGGACATGGCCCCTAACCTGGTTTGGATTGTCCTTAAAGAAAGATTCTTCTTCCCAAGTGCCATTTCTTTCCTGTGCTATTCTGGAGGGCTTCTCCCTTTCTCCCCAAGCTGCATCTGTTCCAGGAGAAGCTTTTTTGCATTTTACTTATGCAGAAAATAGGTTAAAGTGCTTCTGTTTGTCCTCTGACCCAATAAGACTTACACCAGAAAAATACTGGCTGTTGTAGGAAGCCAAGAATTGTCTTTTCTTCTCCAATGGATGTTCTGGAGAGAAGCAAACCTAAATTATGGAAAAATGCAATGGCAATTAACAATATCTGTCTGTATCCAATAGGAACTACTCACTGAACTGATTCTCAGCCAGCCAGACCTCCCCTGATGCTCTGCACGGTATGGGAGCAGCTCTCCTTGTTGAAGAGTAGGTTATGAGTTAGGCTTGCATACACTTTTATCCAGGCCACAATTTCACCCCAAAGATGAGAACAGAGGTTTTACATAACTTCAGCACTGGCTGTTTATTTTTCATAGAAAAGGAACACAGGAAAGGATTCTGGGCCTATGTTTTAGGTTCAAGCCAAGAAGAAAATAAGCTTTGGAATAGCTAAATTTTGAACTGAGCTGCAAATAATGTCAATTTTAGAAGGGTGATATTCTAGAAGAGGCCACATTTCAGCTCCTGCTAACAAATGCAGCTCCAACTGCAGAAAGGTAGCAAGTAAATAATGGGGCAATGTGCCTTCAGGTACTGCATTTTCATGGGCCTTAACCACTCTGGAATCACCGTGGTGCTGTTGACTTGGACAGGTGGCATAAGAACTGTGTAAGGTAACATTGCTTCTGACCACATTCACTGTGATGAGAGTGAGGTTCCCAGTCAAAATAACAAAAAATGAAAAGGCTGCAAGAACTGACAGCACATTACATATAGAGACCACCACAAACTGAGTCTGGGTGCCTCAGCCTCGTGACTGCAGCTGTGACAAAGGAGAAATGGCATTACATGGTTCATCCTCTGCTCCGCTGGCTGCAATGAACAGGAGATAATGCTGCTTTAACCCATTGCTTCTTCCTATTCCAAAGTATTCCTAGTGGTTCTCTTTAGCTGTCCTTCTCTACAGCTGCCAGTGTCAGCCCTCTCCTGTGCTGGGAGAGCCCCTGGAAATGTGTCCACACTTTCTTATGGAGGAGTTTGCATTTGGTGCTTTGCTGACACAGTGCAGCTGGCAGATTTATTAGCAAACAGTCTTCCTGCTGCCAAGCAGAGCAGTGGGTACCTTAATGCACTGAATGTGTCAAGAATTCCAATTCATTGAGAGCTCTTTCTCCTGACACATATTCTGACTACATGGTTCCCATAAGTGGATTCCTACATCCTGCACATTACAGCATGGTGCAAAGGCAGGTATTCTCCTGTTTCTTTTAAACATTGACTCACACCTTTAATTTAGAAGTATTTTAAAGGAAAGCTCATAAAGAGATGAACTAATGTACTGTAGTCTAATTATTTTAAAGAAAAATTGTTTTGTGAGCAGAACCTGGTTTTAAAAATAATTTTTTCCATGATTTTTACCTTATATTCCCTAATATCATCTTAGTGCCAGTTACAACCAGTTTCCTCTGGTTCTCTCATTATTCCTTGACAATCTCCCTCTTGCAGGAAGCCTATCTCCCTGCAGCATCCCCAGTTCATTTGGCTGGACAAATTGCTGTGGCTTGTTCAGAGCACATGTGTGCTGATTTGCTGGCTCTTATCTCTGAGAATGGGAAAAGATCTTTTCCTCAGCTGAGGCAATAATTTGGATCCCCTTTCAACAGTCAACTGTTTTCATTATATTTGTGGTGGCTTCACACCTCTGAAAGCTATGCCTTTTTAAAAGTGGCCAGGAAGTTCAAGGGTTATTAAAGGAGACAGCCATATGGAGAGACTGCATAGAGTTCCCCTTGTCATGAAACTGGAGAAAATAACATGACTAGAAATGAATTTCGGGGCAGGGGAGAATAGGTAATGCTAATCTAAAAAAGGTTTTTGTTGTTTTTTTGAAAATCAAAACTTTCAGAATTGCATGTGGTTTTATAATTTTTGTAGTTATTCATTGGTGAGGATAAATGTAGAGTCTTTGAAAGAACTGTCAGAACTAATTTGAGTGAATTTTTTCACTTTGTATTTCTGACCATTAAGTAGTAGCTCTTTGATATCCATATGAGCATGCATATTGTACTTGCCACTGGTATAGGGGAAATTTTTTTTTTTAAATCCTAAAAAAAATGTGAATATCACTTTTAGGGAAAGGATTAAAATGACATCATCTGAGTCCCTCCCAGCTAATGCTTTGGCCACTACAACCTGGGGGACAGCAAGTCTCTCTGTGACACAGAAGAAAGAGCAGTCCTTCCTTAAGGACTACAGGTGTTGGAAGATGGGGAATATTATTTTTCCACCAGTGACTTCATCAGAGAACCGATGGGCTTTATCCTAACAGGATGCTGTCCTCTGGTGTGTTTCACAGACCACATCAGTGCAAAGCCCTTGCCCTGATTGCTGTTGCTTGTTGTTGTTTATAGGAGGTTCCTTGGCATTTCCTTTCTCTCTGCTGATGTCTCCAAGCTGTATTTTCTTAAACTTTGATATGCAGAAGCCCTAATTTCTTTTTCTTTGTGTTAATAATTTTTAATTTTCTCTTGTATGTGTTTTCTTATTGGTTTTCTTTCCTGTCCGTATCAGTGAGGTCAAGGGAATGTATTTGCAATAATTTGCTTATTAACTTGTGTCAATTCAGAAATAAAACACACCCTGTAAAGAGGTTTTGGCAATATAAAAGTATTTGTGTAGTACAATGTCTTAAAAAAATGTACCAATAGGTTTGTATTCCCAGTTGTCTATCTGGAATAGAAATATTAATTTCAGGGGAAGAGACAATATTTCAGTGCTGAGAAATAGGAAACCTTAACCTTTATGACTTTCTGAAAAACAAAGCAGAGTGATTCACAACACCAGAGATTAAGGCAGGAAACAGACACTGGTGCTATTTAATCTTCTTCCAGAGCAGTTGCTGGATGTAATTTCCAATAGGGACTGATGGGTGAACCTATACAAGAGGAGCATGACTCAAAATAAATGTTTCCAACCAGATAAAACAACTGGCAATGCCCCACAATCCCATTAGATCCAGAGATAGCACTCAAAATCCTTTCAAGAAAAACTGTCTATTGCCACAAAATATTGTCAAATGGAATGGATCCCCTTTATTACACGGAAAAGATGAAGTAACCTTCTGAATATACTGTATTAAAAAAAAAAGGCTGAAATTCATAGAGTGAAAAATTATGAGCTTGGGTTTTTATAAGATTTGAAAGGTCAGGAGGGTAAGCAGATGGCTAGCTGTAGAATTTATTATGCTTTTAGCAATTGTTTTGATGTTCCAGGTGAAACCTTGCAAGCTTATGAGGCTGTAAAATTCTATGACCCTGCATTAAAGTGGGGATTATGCTCATAATATGCATGTGATTTTAGAGATCAATCTATCACACATTTATTAACTGCCAAAAACTCACGGGATTCAGTGTGATTAATATCTTGAACTACAATTTTTATTATTCTGCAGTAGTGCATTCCTTTTTTGTCCATTTTGCATTTGTTTTCTTTATGAAAATAATACAGCCAAGCTTATGATAATTAAATGATACTCTGGTAGTGCTGACTGACTTTCCAGCAACCTTTCAGTGCTCAAAAATGCCCTGATTTTACAAGGCACGTAAAAAGTTACATTCAATGATGGTTATTACTCAGACTTTCTCAGGTACACCAAGCTTTGCTTAGCAGTATTAATAATTAAATAATGGTAACAATTTCCTGCTTTCCTATCTGAGTTTAAAAGCATAAATGCTTTGTTTCTGCCTGGAAGAAATGGTTAAACTTTATTTTTTTTTTCAAAGACAGCTACTGTGGTTGAATTTCCCATGATAATAAAGACAGGGTATTGGAAAATTATCAGAGGCTTCCAACTAATGCAGCTCACTGTTGGGTTCAGGCTCCTGTCTGGAGAAAAGTCACCAAGAAACAGCAGGACAAACAAGGAGGTCATCAGTATTTTCTTAAACCTGGGAAAGAAAATACTGTTTCAGGATTTCCCAACTCGTGAAAGAAAAGGCAAGAGCTGTATTTTTACCTCAGTTGAAAAGACTTTCAAGTTTCATGTGCCAGTAGGTAATTTTACAAGTTTGTGTATGTGGTGATGCCCAGCTGCAAGTCTGTGGAGAAGTCTTATTGCCCTGTTTATGAGTTCAGCCAACAGATGGATTCATTCCCTTTTTTGCACAGATGATCTTTAAGTTTTTGTTAATGTTTAAGTTTGTTTGTTTGTTGTGGGTTTGGGCACTGATTGCTGAGCTCAGTTTTGGGTTGTGCTGGTGTTGCACTGGTACAACCCTGTTACTTTTTAATGCACAGCCACTACTCAAGAAGCATTTGGACAATTCAGGTCCATGGTGTGATTCTTGGGGCTGTCGTGGGCAGGGCCAGGAATTGGATGCCGATGATCCTTATTGGTCCCTTCCAACTCCGCATTTTCTGTTACTCTATTCTTTGATAGTGACTTGAAGTTTGTTACCTGAGGTGAGTTATCAATAATAACTAGATTTCTGCTCAAATTTCATTGTTTCTGTCTGTATGGCTTCAAATCAGACAGAGCCTGGGCACTGAACCTAAAAGTTTGCTATTTAAATAATTCCACCCTGTCAGAATCTTCCACAGGCAGGATCTCCCTGTCCTCAGTTGAGCCACCTTTGTGTTCACTGGAGTTGGTGCGTTGTTTCTGCACAAAAATGAGCAGTTAACTAAATGCTAATTAAAAGCAGCATGTTGGTTTATTGTGCTCAGTAGGAGCAGTTACAAAAGAACATGAACCTGAATTAATTTTTTATCCCTTTTTTTTTTCCCCTTAAACCCCAGGAGGCTTGAGGGGAAAAGCCTATTAAGATAACTCAAATGAAAATTTGAGATGGGCCTAAGAAACTTCCAACCCTGTGAAATACTTGCCTAGAGCCTCCACATACCTACATAGTAGCTCCTCTGCCTGTCAGATCAATATGCCACAACTTCTGAAACTCAAAAGCTGTCTCAGGCTCCCATCAGTCCTGGTGCCACCAGCCAGCTCCAGGCGTGGTCCTGTGAGGTTTGTTGATGCTACTGCGACCTGAAGGCACTTGGCAGCTCACAGGGGTGATCCATATCTATGCTGATTAACCCCTACAGGCCTGATCCAAAGTCTGTTGCATTCAATGAGGGTTTATATTTTGCTTTGTTAAGCTTTAAGATATGGGACAGAAGCAGATAAAGAGGGCAGGATGAAAGGTAGAGGAGTGTGAAAAGAACTAAAATGTTGGGAGAAGTTCATCTCACACACGTGCCAAATTCAGGTGGTTTGTCTCGGGCTGCCTTGTAATGCCTTGGGTGCCAAGCTCCACAATTAAAGCAAAGAAAAATCTGGTTATTGTTGACAGCATTCAAAAATGAATCTATGAGCCACAGACAGACTTTCACTGGTTTGTTGGAGCCATACCCATTTGCTGCAGCAGAAAATGGGAATTCACATAGTCATAGATGTGTTTTGTAATGCTTCCAGCAGCAGAGGAGGGATTTTCCTGTGCTTTTAAGTATAAAAGAGATGGTTCTTTTAAATGTTTAGTAAATGTCAAATGTTTGCTGCCTCCTCTGTTTCAGTGAAGCATTTTAAATCCAAATGCATTCTTGATGTAAAGTTTGTCAGCCCCTGGTAACTGAGGTGTGCACGTTTGAGCTGATCGACCAGGCTGTTGTACGTGACTTTCATGAAGCATTCCACTCTAGATGTTTTTCCCTTTGCTCTCTTGATTTGTGCCCTTCCTTGGTTGTTCAGGTTGTGTGGCCTTATTAAGGTCTGATGAGCACCTTCCAAATTAGCAGACAATTCACCTTATGCTGGGATCCAGCATACTGCCAGTGAGAATTTTTCATCAGGCTTCTCTTAGCTCCTTTAGCCCCTACTCTCATGGTGGTGTCAGCATGATGGGGTAGACAAGCCCTTAAAGGAAATATTGGAGCACATACTGATGTACTGGAGTACATAGTGATAACATCAGTTACCCTGAGGATACAGTAATACTTCATATAAGCAGTAATAACTTTACTATAAAGTCTTTAAGCAACCAAATATTGTTAAGAGACATATTTACTATAGAGCTTAATCTCATTACATTTTATTGTAAGTGTGTGGTTTGTTTCTCTGTCCCTCTAGTCCTCCAAAGAGTATAAGGCAGAAAGCAAAAGCTTAAACTCAGTTTTGGCTCAAGCCAGACTCATAATATGGCAGATTCATAACATCTCTAAGAGAGCTTTAAGCTGAGGTAGTCTGCAAGGCTGGAAAGCTCAGTTTCACCACAACACAAGGGGATTCCAGGCATTTTCCACATCTTTGTAGTAAAATTACAAACGTGGTGCCAGGATGTGTCAGGGTACAAGAAGAGGGCTGCCAAGACTGGAAGTCAGTAGAAAATATGCAAGCATAATGCATGGCCACACATCCTTTGCCACACAACCATTACATTGTGCTGCAGCAGTCTTTTGTCAGATCATTTGGTGCTCTCTCTCTTTCCTTTGTTCTTTCTTCCAGCTCTTCATTTCATCTGGTTGAGAAGAAAATAATCAGACCTTAATGAGAGGCCAAGCTGTCTTTGGGTTTACCAGCTTCAAGAAGAATTTGTAGTCTTTTGATAATCTGTGTAAAGCTAACAGATTCTAATTGTTCCAGTTATTTTCTTATAAAGCCCAAGAAAAGTTACCAGGTTTTCATGCTTTACTCAAAGCTCATAAGAAGCATAAAGATCCCCAACACCACCAACTAATGAAGCTATTCCCTTTGCTCCAAATTCATCCTTCCAGCTTCAGTGACTTTGTGAACAGGATTATCTTCTAAAAGCTTCTGAACCAGTTTCCTTCTCTAGCATTCAGAATACCCTCATTTTGCTGGTGCAAGTGAAATTAAGTTTCCCATGACAAACCTATGTCCTTTTCATCCAACTTCTACCTGATCCCTTCCCCAGCAAAGTACTTTAATATACTAAGAATGCAAACTCAATTAAACCACTGGCTTGGTTTATCCCTCAATATCTTAGGCTGTGTGTAAACTGTTACTGAATGCATAAAATATCATTCATTGAATTATTACTGGTCATCTGTGGCGTTTTAATGCATTAAAATGGTCTTCAGTTTCAGGAGCAGTTCTTGTAGCAGGTTGAAAAAAAAAAATCAATGGGCTCTTTCCCATCAGATAGCACAAATCCCTTCCTGATAAATGCAGTTTCTCACAGAATGCCAACAATCTGTAATGATTCAGGACCACATGAGCAGAAATGAGCTTAGCCACAAGTCTGTGACAGGTTTGAAAAGACATGTCACAAACTTTTGCTCTGAAACTGTAAATCTCTTTGAACTGTAGGAGATTCCCCACCACCTATCACTTCTTATTTCTTTTTTGTTAGATGGTCCTGACAAGTAGAGAAGCACAGGCCTGACTTTATTGCACCACCATGCCAAGCCCTCTGAGAGATCCTTATTGAGGGAGTTAATTTCCTACCCACACTAAAACCCCTTTCTAATTGATCCCTTTAAAATACATGCTAGACTGTCACCAATACAGCTCTTCAAAAGGTCAACACATATAAATGAGTTTTAGGAAGTAAGCTCAAAAAAAAGGTGTCCATAAGGCCTGTATAACCTCTGTACATTCACTGAGCACACCAGATCACATTCCCTATTGCTGCCAGAAAGTCTTTTCTGCCAGTGTGTAGTAGCCCCCTCTTTTCCACCCAGCTGCTTTTATCTCCAAAACTCTCCAGGCATCTCAGTGCCCATTCCAGATCCCCGGTGGGACAGGAACTGACAGCTGGAAATGTCTGAAGTGGTTTCAGCTCGGTGGAAATGAAGTGTGAAAACATGAAGCAAGCCCATGTTGTTGTTCTTGTGAATTGATTTTCTGTGTTTGATATGAAGAATATTAGCAACTCACCAGTTATTTTTGTAGTGTGCTTTCTATTACAGAGCATTAAGTGGCTGAAAATTACAAATGCTGTTAACTGGTGAAATCATTTCACGAGATCTAAAATATTGTTAACTCTTAGTAGGAGCATATATAGTCACATTAATATCTCACATTGTGGCACTTGTTAACAGTTCATTTTCACTGCCCATTTGGAGTGTGTGTAGCTTGCTTATTAGACAAAATCTGGAAGGTTCCTGATACTCCAGAATTAGTCTTTAGTGGACCCTAAATATGGGCTGGCCACATACAGATAAGATAAGATATCTTTAAGTCCTTGACACCTTTGACAGTATGACTCAAATCTTGAGTACCAGAAGTGTGTTAGGATTGTGTGTGCAAAGGAGAACCTTCTCTAGAGACTTTCTCCTTATAAGAAAGGCACACCTAAATTGAACTAATAAACAACTCTCCAAATTGTGGTTTCTCACTATGCACGGCTTTAGCAGCATATACTAATTTTAAGCTGTTCTGTTTTAGAACCAACTGAAGATAAATTTATCTGTCTGTGCACTAATCTGATTCTGTCATAAAACCTGATCTGTGTCCCTTAAACTTCATTATGTAATCCTTATGCTGTAAATAAATACCTTGAGAAAGTAGGAGCTCATACTTCCTTTTCAAGTAGGTCTGTTTAGCTCTGTTAGGTCTTCATAAACAGCTGCAAAGTTTTCATTTGTCTCGTTGACTTCACTGAAGGCTCTCTGAAAGATTAAAGAAAAATTGGAATTTTTTGGATTCTCAAGTAATAAGCAAGATTTTTTTTAAAAAAAACTGACTGTCTTGGGATCAGTTTTGTGTTTTAAAAGTTGAATATCTATTTTAATGCTTTATCAAACATTATTTATAAATAGCTCCATTATTAGTATTAATATAGAGTTTGTTCTTCTGAAACTTTCTTGGAACTTATTTGACACAAGGTACAGTAACTGTACTAGACTTTAACCCCACAGGTTTTTGCCAAGCCGTATGTCAGTCCTTGAGCATCATGTGTGTTCTTTTGTAAAGCAATCTGGTTTTGATATATTGTCAACCTTTACATGAAAGTGTTAGTGGAGATAAGGGACGCTATTGATGATAACGTGGGGTTTTTTTTTATATTGTTCAGTAAAATTACTTGAGGCTGCCCTTTAAAATATGTACCTTAGAGCCTTTCTGTGATTCTCTCCTGACAAAAAGGGCCACGAGGACAAAATGGGAAAAAAGATCAAAATATCATCCAAGATTAGAAGATCTATATTAAAATTAGTAACAGTTCTCCTCAAGTAAAGCATGTAATGGCACATCTGGAGAGTGCAAAGGGGTTTCAGAGACTGTCTAATCATGTCTTGAATGGTCTGATTGATGCTACTTGCAGACACGATGTCGAGGGCTATGAAAGAAGTAATTGCAGAGTTTCTATTTGTCACAATATTCCTTGATGGGATTTCTGATGTTGGTAATTTGTCACAGTGGTTCATTGTCGTGCCGGATGTCAAACAAAATGGAGATGCCAGAGAGCCGATGATTTGCTTTCGGAACGTCAGCGTCAGGACTGTGGGAAGAGATCTGTGATGAATATTGGGGTGACTGGGGAAGGGCAGCTCTGGCTGCAGGGAGCAGAGCCGGGTGGTTCTGGAGAGAATCAGAGGGTGCTGGCTTTTTTTTTTTGGTAACTACAATGCCCCTATTCAGACTCCTATTGTCCTCTGGGGTCTCACCTCCAAAGTGCTTGAGGATGATGCTCTTTCCAGCTAAACAACACGTATTGTGAATCTACTCGGTATTTGTTAAGTGGCATGTCTGTTTGAGGGTGTGATTTACAGTCTTGTCATGGTGTTCTTCCCTCAGCTTACAAACTGTGGGGAAAGGTGTCTGAGACTGTATCACAAAAAAAAAAAAAAGAGCTTTTTCAGACTGGTGCCTTCTTATGATGAAGTAAAACTAATATAATCTCTGGTAGCTGTAGAGGGGGCTGACCTTGGTGATGGGGACCTTCAGGGCGCCCGGGGCCCAGGTGTTGTCTCTGCCAGCAAACCCCCTTACAATTTGTCTTGTGCTACCTGGTCTTCCCCTCTGCTTTGCCCAGTGAGGGATATAGTGGGGATAATAACATTTTCTTCCTGTCTTTGTATATCTTGCTTTTGTTAAAAACTCTTTAAGCTAGACACAAGTTCTTACTGCACAGATATGTATTGCCTGTTATAGATGGAGTTTAACCTTGATGGGAGGGATGTTAACCTTCATGGAGGTAAAGATTCATTTATAAAAGTAATAACAATTTATATTTCTTTCTTTTGGTGATGTTTGTTTTGGATTTAACACAATACAAAAATACAGAAGAGAATCTATGAACAGAACCGGAAGTGAAATCCTGGCATTTCCCAAAAACTGTTGTTAGGTCTATTTTATTGTTATTCTTGAACAGATCATGCATAAATAAATGATAGGAAGTGTCAGTGATCTGCTCTGGAGAAAGACAACTATGCCTCCTGTCGTATCAGAGCATGGAAAAACAACCTAGAGATTAGACATGTCATTGATGGCAAGTTCCAGGCATAAGCTGCTGTAATCACTCTAGGAAAAAAACAAACCAACACAAATGGACATAACAGAGAAAGCTGGCTGTCAAGACACATCTCAGTAAAGTGCCTGTGCAGGCTCTGGGAGTGAAAATAAATAGGCAGAAAGGAAAATAATGCAATGGTAAAAATAAGCACGGCACAAAAAGTTCATGTTATAAGTTGAACAGCATTTTGGCCCCCTACTGGAATAGTTGGAGCCTGTCAAAATTTGGCCAGTGAGTGAGCTGTTTGTCAAATAGAATGGACCACATGAGCAAAGGTGTGATTAAATCTCTATTTTCAACTGATTCAGTTGTTTATGACCATTAAAATTTAAATACAGGAAGATTGAGGATCAGGCCTGGCATATAAAGGTCCTTGCTATCTGGAAAATTTTGGTACATCATATAGATATATGTATAAAACATACATTCTTTTATTCTTGGTGATACCTATTTTTATTCTCAGGTTGCACATTGGTCTCTAAAGAGACTTTATAGCCCAGGTGCTGTGGCTTGATGGCTGAGGAATGGCACCTGCTCTGCCTTCCCAGCCACCAGTGCTGCAGAAGGGCTGAGACAGGAGTTCAGAGGGGGCTCCCAGCTTGATCCATGGGGTGCATCTGCAGGTGGTTTATCTCAGAAGCATGTTGCTATGTCAGGCAAAATAAAGTACGTGCCTACAGTTCACAGGCAAGAAGAGGGCACTGTGGGAAGGTGTGGTATAAGACAAATAGCTAAACTGATTTCCCAGGAGGGCTGAGAACCCTCTGGCTCCCAGCCATATGGACCAGGGCCTCCACTCCTCCTCCTTCAGGGATGCTCTGCCTGCAGCCTTTCTGAAGCTCATGTGTGAATGTTTACCAGGGGACATGTTGAGGTAGACAGATGTGGAGAAGAGAAAGTTGAAGGGAAGATTGATAAGTTGTGAAAAAGACAATAAGGATTTTGAGAGAAGCTTCTGAAATACGAAATGAGATGAAAAAGGAGAGCAAAGCAAGCTAAACAACACTGCAGAGACAAAATAAAAAGTTAAGAATGTGGTAAAGCCAGAGAAAAACAAGAGAGGCACGGACAGGAGGAAATTTGTGACTCAGGAGTGAGCCATGCTCTGTTACAGGCACGTAAAGGTGAGAGCAAATGCATGAGGGGAAAAATAGCAAGATGACAAGAGTGAATAGGACATGCTGAGCAAGGGTGTTCTAACTACCCAGCAACTACATTATTTCATCTCTAAATGTGTTTTATCAGGGTAAATACTTTCTGTCAAATCCGTTTTTGGCTGAATTTGATTAGCTCTTAGAACGTACAGAAATATAAATGGCTGAATGCCCCAGAAAAGTGAGGGTGACAGTTTAAAAACATTACGGAGTATTTCTTTCTGTTGTTCGTACAGCTTAAAGTACTAATTTCTGAAAAAGGCACATTTCAGTTATTCATTAGAGAGCTGAATACTGATATTATGTACTCATTCTACTGTTTTCTATTTCAGGAAGCATGGCCAGACTTTTCCATTGGGTAGAAGCATATATGAGGTCAGTGCTCTTTTTGTAGGAGCTCTGTGTAGAACCTTCTCCAGAGACTTTCTCCTTGTAAGAAAGGCCCAGGCCCTGCAGTACCTCATGTGTTCCCCATGGGCCCGTGACACTCACTGGGGTTATATTCATGCTCAATTCAAAACAAATGTTTTAAAAGGAACTTCACTAACAAAGTCAGTGCTTATAATTTTTTTTGTCAAATTGCTTATTTATTTTCAAATCTGAGTCTTTAAGGAGATATTAAATACTTGCATACAACAGCAAATACCAGTTCTGAGCTTGCCTCCTGTCTCAGAGATAATTAACTCAGGAAGAAAGGTGAAATCTTTTGTGTGTGTGTTCATGGTGCAGCTCCTCATTATTCCAGACTCTCCACATGCCCTGAATTATGTCAGATGTCTTTGTCCAAATGCGTTTTTGGGTTTCATAACAGGCAGATAGAAGAAGTTAATGATGTCACTATAATGGATCATTATTTTTTAGTGCTAAGCTCCCAGTAATTTTACATTTTCTGTCTTTCACACCTGTAATCTATAAGAAAAAAAAAAAAGGGTTTGGACTTAACCTAGAGGGTGAGGGAAGATTTTATGCCAGGCTGTCACGTACCTGCAGCGCCATCTAACCAGACAGTGATAAAACTGAATAGTCTCATCTATAAATCACAATAAAGCTTGACACAATTCACCTCTGCCTTCAAAGCCTTAAGAGTGGTTGGATTTTCCTATTAGAAACAAACCCAAAATGTATTTATCAGAAACATCTGAGGCCTGGGAGAAGTAGGAATGCATAATCAGAGGACTTTTTGCATGAATCCAAGAAAAACATCTATCTCTGGTTCTTACCTTGTAATAGCAGAAACAAAAGGACAACTGGGGGGTTGTGTGGAAGCATGGATGGAGCAGGTTCCCATCCTTGTGGCTGTACAGGACACCATCCCCGCTGGGTCCTGCCCAGGGCATCCAAGATGGGAGACTTGGTCTGGTGTTAGAGCTGCTCACCTTTCTGGAGGTCCTGGGAGCCTCCTTTGTGTGGCAGAGTGGCTTTCCAGGAGATGAGGGCAGACTGAAGGAGCAGATCCAGGCAATGGCAAAAACCCCCTCTTTGAACTGTAGGGTATGGTAAAGTAAGGAAATGCTTCCTCGAGAGCTGGGTTGAGAATGATCATGTGGCCAGAGAATTCCCATGGATTTGTGTGTCCAGCAATGAAAGCTGGAGATTTTGACATCAATCTGCCTCAGAAACGTGTGCAACTTTATCTCTGAGAACATTATAATTTATTGGCAGAATTTCCACTGTTCTCCGTGCTCCTCTCCTTTATGCTCACTTCCTGCTCTCCTCCTGGATGCATCCCTGCTTAAGTACATGGTAAGGAGCCTGTGCTTCTCCCCTGGCCATCTGCTGCCGTGTCCCCGGCCTGGATGAGGACTGACAGCACCACTGACCATAAAAAGGGAGCGATTATTGCAGAGGAAAGTGTGGATAACTTTGAAGATCATTCTACTGAGGTGAGATTCAAAGCTGCAGTGCAGGAGTTTTTTTGCTGTGAGTGGTTTTTTGCTGTGGGCAAGAACTGAAGGCAGGACAAGCTGATCAGAGCAGGATCTTGTGGGATGAAACCCTGAAAAGAGACAAGTTAATGTGGGGTAGACTGAGGGAGATTTTTATCAATAGAGGCACTGCACCAATACCCTGTGGGGGGTTCACCTGCAGCACTTCTTCTGGAAGTGGAAGGATTTCTTACAGAACAGCAGCAAAAGGTCTAATAGGAAATGTAATTTGAATTTTTTTGAGTTAGAAATATCAGGCACTCACAGAATCTTCTCATGGTGACAGGCAACACAAGCAAGAGACCAGTCACAAACTCAGACTGGGAATTAGAAAAGCATCTCCACAATTAAGAAAAGGTCTGAACAGCTTCTTACTTGACTAATGTGGCAAACAATTCAGTTGGTGTCGACTACGGTACATTTATGAATGTACTTACAGGAGAAGGTTTTCTGGATAAGTAGAAATACAGTTCTGTTGAATAAAGGAGAATCTTCTTTGTCTGGAGCCCTACAAACAGAAGTCTGTTGGGTGAAGTATCTCAGCAATATACTGAGTATGACAGAGTTTGTAGCTCAGGCCAAGACCTTTCTCAGATTTTGTTATCTCTAAATGCTGATGTTTCCTTCTCGCCAGATGATGTGCTTCTGTTTGCCAATATATGCTGACTGGTAGTTTGGCCTGTTAGTTAATTGTTTTTCCAAAGGTTAAACATTCTCTAGTTTTAGCATACAATATTCTTGCAAGGCTATTTCTCTATTTTCCTTAAGCACAATCCCCCACATTCGAAGGAAGTGTCTCTGTTTGTTTGGTAATTGACTGTATTTCATCTTGAACAGTGATATATTGATTTTCATGTGAAGTGAGCTTTCAGGTTGCCATTTAGAAAGAGGAGTTTTGGCAAGGCTCCATTAGACTTCTTTGTATTATTGCTTATCCTTCAGCTGGGAGAGCAGGCAGCCTTATTCCCAAGTACAAGCAGCCCGAATCATCTCATACAACCCCAATCCCTTTATTCCGTTTTCTTTTGGTGTGGTCCAAAGTATCATTATTTTGCTGGCCCGGTTAGGTGCTGACCCATGGCAGGTCATTTACCCAGCATTCCCAATCTTTTTTTTTTTTTTTTCCCCCTAGAAACTCTATCTGCAGGCTTTACCAGCTACACTGTAGGCTGCACAGACATTGCATACATTGCAGTGGGGTCTGTGAGTGACACTGCATCTTTAGAGTTCCTGCTTTTCTGCAGAGAATACATTAATTTGCAAACCATAGCCAGAGTAAAAAATTAGTATAAGATATCATGACAACATCCCCGTGATGTTTGTGTTGTTTCTATTATTACCAGTTCTTTAATGAGAAGTATGGAGGATCTTTTCTGAAGCTTGTGTTATAGGATAGCAACCAGCAAACTATCAGGTAAATGCTCATTTTAAATGATGCTTCTAATCATAAAGGCCTGCTGATTTCTTTTTAGCATCCATGAAACATACATTGATTTTAGGCAGACCAATAACAGACAGTCCATGTCTTAGATTGTGCTTCTACCATTTTTTTAAAAAATTGTGTGCAGTTAAAATTTATTGCCCTGGGTGAACAGTGGGAGGTTAGGGTGAGGAGTACTCCTGTTAGTGTTTTTTAATATTGCTCTGGAAAAAAGTGGCATGATTGCTGTCCAGTACACACATAAATTAAAATAGTTTATGCCATCTTACCAGATAAGCAAGTAGTTTAAATGACATATGACACAGACAATACAAGCAAGACAGAGTCCCTTGGAGAAAGTGGTGGAAAAAAGAAAGCCAAGATTACAGACAAGCAGCAAGTCATGGACGAGTGCCTGTTCATGGTAGGGATTACTAATTTCACTTAAATATGGCAGACTGAAAGAGGGGGGAAAAGGAAAGTTAAGATATGCAGAGTCAATCTTTTGTTTATCCCAATAAAACAATTTCAGCTCTTGATTACTGATGGTATTCAAGGTCCAGATAAAGGTCAGATTTAGAAAAGTGTTATAACATGCACTGATTTTAGATGGAAGTGCTATAAAGGGCATTACCAAGAAGAAACAACAAATAAATCCTTGCAAAAATAAAGCACTGAAGTAAATTTTGAGTTTGTATTAGAAAACGTTTAACAGAGAAAAGTATCTAATTCAGAATAGAAGAATCTACACAGAGTCAAAGATAGTAACTCTTAATTGCAGTGATTTATGCAGGCAAGGGATGTGGCTGGGATGACAGAAACATCTCTTTAAAAAAATCATTCTTCTCAGGCTTGTCCCCTTGGCCAGGGAAGGAGATGGAAAATAAACAGAATATTAAGCAAGACTTCAAGCTCATGTGGGAAAATAAAAGTAACAAGGAAAGATGTCTTTACAGAAGGGGTGGGCCAAGAAATTTTCCTGGGCAGAAACTGAACAGTTCACCCTTGGCTGAGAGCGAGAATGTCTCTCAGCATGAAGCGTTGGCTGGACACTGCCAGCAGTGGGACTCTTTAGTAGGAGCAGTGGGAGTCCGTAGAAGGTGTTTCAGTGAATTCCCGAATAGCCTCAGGACCACAGCCAGCTGACCATGTGGTTAAGGCTGGCTCATCAATGACTTTGCAAGACACTCGTTCACCAGATACAAATGATCCCTGACACAAGCACAGGACTGGAGGAGAATGTTCAATGTCCCTCACTGTGCACAAAATGCACTCCCAGGTTTTGGCATCTTTCCCCCCTGTTGAGTGTTAGAAACCACTGCTTGTTATCGAATGTAGTATTGAATGTGCCATATATTAAATTGTGCAAATGGTTTTCACATCTTTTTTTCTGCCAGTCACAGACCAGACTATGTGCCCAATAAATTCACAGGCTGTCAGAGATGCCAGTGAATGACTGATACATTACTAAGATTGCATGAATCTGGTTTAAAAATGTGCATGAAGACCGCCTGCAGAAGATGTGAAGGGAAAGAATGTCCTCTCTTAGCAAGGTAATAAAAATGATGAAAGGTTGTTCCAGAAAAGAAATAGTCAGGAGTGTGAAGGTCTAGTGTCAAAAGGAAAATTAAAAAGTGGCAATATGGGTGGTGGTTGTTTAATAAATAAAAGAGTGCGTCGCTTAAAAAGATAAAATAGTCTCATCAGAGGCACACAAGCTGGTAGGAGCTTTAAGAAAATGTTGAACAGATAAAGTTGCAGACTTTATTCCTTTATATGTGTGCATTTTCCAGGGCTTTATGTGTGAATGGGTAGGGTTTGAGGGAGGATTGCTTTTGCTTGTGGCTCAAGGGGTATTTTGAGAAGTACTTTAACAGTACTTTAAAGAGTAGTGGTACAGTCCAATGTGCTCCCCATGCAGGCCTGACTTGTCATCTACTAAATGCATTTTGCTCTAATAGCACTGTAATTGCTCAATGCTTGAGGCAAGGACTGTCGTGGTACTCACAGGTACTGCTACAGAGCAAATAAATCATGGAAATTATATCTTTGCTCCTTATTCTGTACATTCTAAATATATTTCCCCTCCAGTCCCCAGTTTTGGCAGATACTTTTGTTATTATTTTAATTGATCACTTTGGGGATTTGGCAGTGATTTGAAATGGTCAACAATTGTGAATACTTTTTTCATGAAAAATTACATTTTGGAAGTTAATTAGCATCATGATGTGGTATGTGTTTAAATTAACACCTACATTCTCAAAGCTGTGTCTTTTGGAGGGATTTCTGTGAAACTAGATCTGAAATTGGAATGAATAACTAAAAGAACAACTAAACTTATTGCTAGGTTTTCATGCAGAGAAATATATATTGAGATATATGTGAGCTGTATCCTAAACAGCTGTTTTCAATGTCATTTGAAAGGATGTGAAAATTTTAAAAGACTTGTATTTTGCTTGTGTTTGCTTCTTTTAAAGTCAGGAGATCAATGTTTTGGCCTCAGTTTTGGCCATACCTGCTCGAAGGATGCTGGGTAAGGGCCATGGCAGAGCTGCCTGTGCTGTGGGAGCAACTAAGTGATTCCTACCTGTGTTTAAAAAAATATTCTACCAGTTCAACCCAACCAAGCAGGTGAATGATTACAGACTAGTTGGTAAATTCTTGTCATTATGTGTAGTAAAATGTTTAGGCCAGAAACTGTCTCTGTTCTTTAGCCACCTAGCACAAATCACAACCCTATTTATTGATTAAGTCATACTGGCTTCCAGAGCATGATGATAATATAAATATTTATCGGTTTAATTTATATCAACATTGATTTAGACCATGGTAGTAACTTGACTATTGTACAAATTCATTTATGAAGTCAGTACTGATTTAGAGCAACGTGGCAATCTCCAAAACCTGTAAATGTCCAATTATTCAATATTTATGTCCATAACCTAAAATGAAGTCAGTTTTGCATCTTCCAAACTTGTGAAATAAGGATTTCTCTCACACACAGTCTGTATGAATCAAATATAACCCTGAAAAAACTTTTTGATGTTGTGGTAATAAAACTCTTCAAAATCCTGGTTCTACAGGGTAAGTGCTGATCCAAGCCTTGCTGCAGAGATATAAATGGCAATGCTGGAATAATCATTCTTGCTCATTTCCCACCCAATGGATGCAGCAGGGAGCTGAAGTGCTGGTTTGAATGCTGCCTCCCCAATAAGATGAGCTCCTTTTGAAACCTGTGAATCTCCTATTAAGATAATTTTGTAAGCTGATGTCTTGTACAGGATTCACATTGTTAGGATCATACTTATATTCTGAACCCCCTGCAGGATGCAATGCTTAGAGTGAACTAAACCAGCTTCCAGTTTTTATCTTCCCTATCAAATTGTCTTCCCAAGACAGGTAGAGCTCTGCTCTCTGCCCTTTCCAGTATGTTTACCAGCTTGAGTCTTTCATTCAAAACTATTTTTTTCCAGACAGTTTAAGGCTCCTTTTAGGGTTGACTGTACTTCCTCCACCTTTTTTCCTTCTTAAGCAAGACTATACATTCATCAGTGAGTCTTTTTATTTCAAGTTCATTCCTTCAAAGATTGAGCTATCTGAGGGCAACCCTTTCTTAGAAATTTTAGTCTATCAGCTGCACGGAACAGTCACTTAAATGATGCCTCTGTAATCTCTTTTCCTAGTCAGTTTTGGAGATGATGGCAGACAGAGCTATTATTGTTATAACTGACTTGGAGGAATAAAGGGAAATGCAGATGTTGTCTTGTTGACAATTTTATGAGCAAGCTGAGGGCAGGCACTGAGAGAGAATGGAAGTGTGACAAACAAAGCATTTTTAGAGCTTTGTAACAAAAACATTTCTACATCCTCCTTTTGGCCTATTCTTGAAGGATCTCCTCCTAGTGCTAAAGGATGTCTGGAGCCAAAGGACCCAGTCCCTCTGAGCCCTGTGGTCATCAGCAGTGAGGATGGGACTTGACCAGGACCAGTCTTTGTAGACATGAACAAGTGCACTAACAAGTGAAGGAGAAACATTTACAGGAGCATATGGGGAATGAGATGGGACAGGCTGGCTGCTGTCTCCTTCCTCACAAGTGTTATCAGTTGCAGCCGATTCTCTCGTTATAAAGGACACCAAGCCATGGCAGCAATGCCCTCTCAGCTGGGATATTAATATTCTTTCTGCCAGTCACTAGAGAGTGGTATTTAATACTTGCACTTCCAGTTCTACAGTAAGGGAAGGTGGAAGGGAATGGGTTTTTTTCATTTTTCAGTGAGCAGATTGTATGGCTGAGGTCACTTTCAGCTACTCATACTTACATTTGGTAACACTGCCATCTGATAGTACTCTGCTTATGAAAAAGAGGTCTAGGAAAACAAGGCTGTTCCTATTAAGTATATTTTAATTTTTGTGGCTACTGCTATTTTCAATTTTTCAGTATTTTTGAAGAACTGTATTAATTCCTTGAGAGGAAAAAAAATTGCTTGAGGAAAAAACTGTTTATTCTTTGTAGTTAGTTCTTCCCCAGCACTATTGGGTTAGATAATCCATCAGCTACAAATAATTTGCCATCTGCATATCTGTACCTCTGGATTCTGAGCCCCACTTTGAATAGACTCATTTGGGGTTCTAGAAAATAATCAACTTCTCAGCAATTCTTAGGAGAAGTTATTATTTCTTTCTCTTTCCAGTGAATTTGCATTAGATAAAAAATGAATGATACAAGTCAATAAAGTGTCTGCCTCTTCATGTTTTTATGAGGGACTTTTTTTTCGGAATTTTGGCAGAGCAGCAAACTGAATGCAAAGTGAAAACCTGGACTGTCCCATGCTCTGAGCACAAGAGAAGTACTATTCCCTTGCCTTCAAGGAAAAACAAAACCTCACAACCTGCTGGTCAAACATGTTTTGACCAGCAAACAAAGAGCTTCCTTGTGGTCTGGATTAGCAGAATATAATTTCAGAAATTACTGGACTCCAGTTCCTTAATTTTTTTAATTAAATATGTATAGTACTTATGCTAAGAATTAACATGTGTAATTCTCTAATCTGAATACTTTATGAATATAAACATATTGTTATTAACACTGATTACCATAACTGAATCTTTCTCACACTGTTTGACTACTGGAAACCATAAAAAAGCATTTCTAATGCTGAAATCTCTAGAGTGTGTGCCAAATATATTGCCATAAGGTACACTGACCGTCAGGAGGAAGGAGCAGAATTGTTTATGTGTTTTGAGGTATCTTATAGGCCAAATGAGGATGAATACGTGTTACCATCAGCTTACGTTTCCCAGAGATGGTGCGGTGTAACAGGGATCATGTGGGTCCTCTTATTAAGAACATTTCTGCTGCTTCTTGACACTTTCCTGCCCTGAAATTGCAGTACGATGTTGCATGTTAGGATTTGAGTTTGGAGCATTGCTTTTCTACTGTATAATGCTCAGTGCAGGCTACAGAAACTATGTTGACCTCTACTGGATTGATGCCATAGAGAATTTGGTCCAATATCATTAATGCCATCCTGGCACAAATTTCATAATTCAGCATGGTGCTGGTTTTCTCTGTGGGTGAGAACAGTATCATTGAGATCAACAGGATTAGTTGTGAATTTTATACAAGGTGTGTGTTAATGTGTAGGATTAAAGCATTCCCTAAGACAGGAAAGCAGTGGTGAGAGGAGAGCGTTGTCCAACAGTACTTTCACTTCCCAGGGTTTTGAGGTAAAATATCTCCTAAGATGAAATGGTAGCTAAGGCAGTCGGGGATAGAAGATGTACCTAAAGCTATCCCTGAGACCAGAAGTGATGTGCAACTCTGAATCCTGAGTGCTCTCTTGTATGACAAAGATTTGTATTTAACTACTGCTTGTCTTTAGAAGGGGGTAAAATTAAGATTAAGCAACCTGAATTCCATGGCAGTGCCCTTTTGGTCTGCTGTTACTTCTTGTTTATTAAAGATAACACCCAAGCACTGTCAGTTATTTCACAAAAAAATATAAAATATCAATGAATTGCCCATATTTTTGAATACGTAGTCTTACAGGAAATGAAAAAAGCTGTAGTTACAGCACACATCTCTAGGCCCTGGGATGCTATACACTCATGTGGATATGATTGAATTTACCATCATAGTTCAGTAACCCAGTCCCTTTCTGGTGTTCACAAATTGACTCGGTTTGTCATGCTTTGAATGGCTGCAGAGAAATGCAAATCTTGCACCCTTCTGAGTTGTCAGGAACCTTCCCTGGTTGATGTGATTTCATGACACAGATGAAGCAGAAAGCATGGCTTCAGGATGTCTGAGATTTCGAGTCAGAGACTGGTCATTTAATTCCCTTACTTTATGAAATACTCACAAAAGAAAGGTATTGTCTAATACTACCTTACAGTTACTCAAAATAGAATTCATTTTAGGATGGTTGTTAAGCAGATAATTATTAAAATTGTTCTTTTTGGTATTAAAAATGTTCGAAAGACTTTTTTTACTCACAGAGACTGACAAGTAAGAAGTAAATTGCTGAGTAAAATTTCAATAAGTTTTGCAAAAGAAGCAAGAATTAACAAAATATTTGTTATTGACCCAACCATTGTCTGCAAGGATAGGATCCCAAATATATGTAGGATTTCTGGTGAAATAAATGTTTTCTGCCACTAGAACTATACAAAGTAAATTTCAACAAACCTTAACCATTTTCTTCTAAATATGATTAGATCATGCTGGGTAATACCTCTCACTAAAGTAATCCTTCTCACCAAGAAAAGGCTTTGTATCAAACAGAACACTCTCCCTAACCTGATTATTTTTTGTCAAGATTTTTTGTTTTCCTGTCCAATTTAACCGTTCCAAACTCAAAGTTTATAAAAGTGAATGTATTTTGAAGAAAAATATTTACACCGACTTTTCAGCTTAAGCAATTTTAACCTAAACTAATATGCCTAACTTGATAAGTGCATGCACTTTATCTGCACCCTCAAACAGATGGGTGCTTCTGTAACTGCTCTCCTTGTGTTTTGTGGAGAAGTGACAAAAGAACCTTAAGATAAGATCTCTCTTCTGTGCGAATTTAAATTCCTGGAGGAAAAGTGACTTTGCTCCATAGTCCTTCTGCTAGCTGACACACAGAAAACGACTAATGACTTTTCTCTTGCTCCATGAAAATCTAACTGTGATGCGTTAATGGCCTTTATTAGATGTGTCACCCACCATCCCCCCAGCCCCATCATGTGCTTATTGTCCTCTCCTCCCACTGAGATGGTTTATCACTCCTCTAACGATGTGGAGGGAGGCGCACGATCCTTCAGCAGCAGCACCGACAGGTCTGCAGGGGGATGATGAAATGTCCTGTCAGCACCAGGTCCTGTGCAACCACCTTAACTGCTGGTCTTCCTGCTTCCCTCAAAGCACTCTATGTTTTGTGGTAACTCACAAGAAATGTGTGTTGAAAAGCTTGCTTTCCTGCTCGAGCTATGTTGCATGGTTAAAATTGTAAAATCATTTACATTGGAAAAGACCTTTAGGAACGTTGAGTCCAACCATTAACCCAGCACTGCCGAGCTCACCACTAAACCGTGTCCTCAAGTGCTACATCTGCTGTCTTTTAAATACCTCCAGGGATGGTGACTCTGCCACGGGCCTGGGCAGCCCCTTCCCATGTGGGACAGCCCTCATCCTGCTGGCCACACTATTTTGGATAAGTCATCATGTCACAGGCCTCCTTGGCCACCTGGGCACAAGCTGGCTCACGTTTAGCTGAGTCCACCAGCACCACGGGGTCTTTTTCCACAGTACCATTTTCCAGCCACTCTGCCCGCAGCCTGGAGCACTGTGTGCGGTTATTGTAACCCAGGCGCAGGATCTGGTGCTTTGCCTTGTTGAGCCTCATACCATTGTCCCCAGACCATCAATCCAGACTGTCCAGATCCCTCTGCAGAGCCTTTCTGCCCTCCAGCAGGTCAACGCTCCCACCCATCTTGGTGCCTACTGCAAACTGCCTGACTGTGCACTCAATCCCCTCATCCAGCCCTCAGTAAAGACATTAAACAGGACTTGTCCTCATACTAAATCCTTGGGAACACCACTTGTGACTGGCCACCAAGTGGGTGTTAACTCCTTTCGCCTCCACTCCTTGGGCTCAGCCACCCAGACTGGTTTGTTAGGACTTCTGATAAATGAGGAAAAGGTACTCAGTGAATACTTCCTCCAGCTCCCTCAGTACTCCTGGGTGGATCCCATCTGGCCCCATAGAGTTGTGCATGTCAAAGTAGAGTAGCAGGTCACTGGCCATTTCCCCTTGGATTACAGGGGCTTCTTTCTGCTCCCCATCCATCTTCCAGCCCAGGGGACTGCGTGTACCTGGAGAAAAAAGAGTCATAAGTACTGAGTATTTAGTGTCTTACTAGTAAATACGGAGTCAAAGGTGGCATTAAGTCTTTTCCCCTCATCCTTTGTTACTGTTTGCTCCCAGATCCCACAAAGGCTGGAAATCCTCCTTAGACCCTCTTTTGTTGCTGATGTGTTTCTAGAGGCATTTTTATTGTCTTTTACGACAGCTTGGCACCTGGCTGGCAGTGTCTTTTGGCCTGGGCAGCTGCCCCAGCTGTGGTGGGTGCAGAGCTTGGCGAGGCCATGGCTTTCTGCTGGGCAGATCCCATTTCGTCCGTGGTGGAGCTGGCAGGGCTTCAGCACCCACCCTGCTGTGCCATGCCCTGGCTGCTGTTGCTCCCCAAGGGAACTTCTATTTGTGTTGGGGGTTTGGCTGCTGTTGCTCCTGGACCCATCAGCTGCAGGTTCCTGCTGGCTTTCTTTACTTTTCCTAAGTTTCCTCTAGTTTGGGAATACCCCCTGTGAGAGTTCTGCTACAGATCGTGCTGGCACCAGACCCGCTCGCCTTAGCAATTAATGCTTAATGAGTTCATTATCCTATTTAGCATTTCATGGATAATTTGCGGTTATTTAAAAATAAACATGTATATTCAAGGTCTGGCTTCGTAGGGAGAAAAAAGTAAGTGCTGAAATATATACATATTGATAGGGTAGGTAATTGCTTAGAACAGGAAAAGTCCCTTCCTCTGCTCCCACACATAACCTAAATATATAAATAGGTAGGTAGATACAGGCACATATATACAGACACATGTATGTATGTATGTATTTTAAATCTCTTTACGCTTTTCTTTAAAGGGCAGTACTAAGATAGCTCTTCCTGCTGCAAGGAAATGGTCTGTTCAAAAGAGGTCACTCTCACCTGTTTCCAGAAACACTGAGAGCTAACTAGCTGGTTAAGCTGTAGGCGTTTTCACTTGACTATTTTGGTCATTTTCCCTCATAGGTACGTAGGGAAATTCAGAATATAAGAAGTGAAACTGGGAATTATTTGCACGTGGTTTGTTTGAAGAGTCAATTGGAAAGGATGGATCCTGCTTACAGGGAGGGCTGCATTAGAAAATAATTCAAGTATTTTTGAAGAATCTCTACATCATTTACAAGGCATTCCTTGTGACAGCTTTTCTCCTCTTCCACTGCTGCTTTCATTCCTGGTGTGTTGCTGTTTCTTTTGCTGTCCTCCTCTGCCTCGAAAGCGATGATCTCTACAGCACACGGGACACACCTGATAACATTGTCTCCTGGTAGATGTCACATACCAAGCAAAGGGATTTGTATTTAGCATACAAGACCCGAAATGAATATATGTTCAGCCTCCACTTGACAATATCCTTTGGATTACGGTTTCTGGGCTTGTTTCATGTGGTATAATGCTAGACAAGACTTGTAAATCAGAAACTGTTATAAGATATTTGTGTCTAAATCAAAAACAATATTCACCTTAGATGAAAATTCCAGTCCCCTGCAGAAGCCAGGGAAATTCTGCCTTTGACTTTGTCGTGACCAGAATTTCAATCGGAGTCATTACACAGAAAAACAATTGAATAGCTTTGGTGGTTATCATTTCAGTCAGAATCTCCTGCATTTTTATTAAATTAGTACCCAATAACAATAACTTCTGAGAGTGTTAGAGGACAAGAGAAGAACAAAGGAATAAAGGAAAGCTTGAGAGGTAAATACTCTTCTTAGAGAGGCACATGCTTGTCTTTAACAATAGATGTAGATACACCCTGTCTGTGGGAACCTCAAGAGGAACAAATAATTAGTCTGCTATAACTTGTATAAAAGCAAAATTAATGGTAGCCTTGGGGGTTACATATGTCTGGGCAATTTTTGATAGTGAGAATTTATTGGAAATACACTCTGGAACCTGCCCAGGAATAGATTAGTTCATTATAGAGGTAGACAAAAGCATCCTTATCCTTCTGCTCTAGCAGTGGATCACAGCTTACGGTCTGTGGAAATATATTTTTTTGTGCAGCTGGAATGACAAAAGAATAGACCACATGCCTATGGTGAATGGTCATGGCAACACAGAGCAGTAAACCCAGAGAAAGGAATCATATTTGAAAAGCAGTTTTGAATGCTGCTTTGTTCTCAAGGGAGCACAGTATCAAAATTACAGCTTTGTCCTATCACTTGAGACAGTTTTGCTGGGCTAATGCAGGTACTGGAGCAAAGTTCACACATCATGAAAGGATATTTAAGGTTTAAGTTTTGAATATTTATGGGAACCAGAAAAAAGTATATATTGAACTTGCATGTCGAGTTTGCAATTATAGGCTCAAAAACTTAGCGACAGCATAAATCTCTGTTTTTACTAAATGAATTCAATAAAGCTGCAAAAGAAGGGCATGAGATCAGTCTAGTTTCCAATACAGTATTTCTGGGTTTTTTATTCCTACTTAAACTGTTACAGGCTAGGTTAACCCTGGTTTATTGTATTTTCTATTTATATTCGCTTTTTTAAAAGAAGATGACAATTCCCTGCTTCCTGTCATCAGCATAACATTACTAAAAGGTGTTTTGCAGTAAGAAGCCAGAACCCAAATAGCTTTGATTGAGAGCATCTTGCAAGGCAAAACTCACAAAACAGATAAAGCTGGGCCATGCTCATTTTTATCCTTCAGGTTTTCCCATAGTTGGCGTGGTCACAGGTTATATCTGTTTTCAGCAGCGTGGACACACACAGTGGCATCGAGTGCTTTGTCACAGCAGCCACTGTTGTGTGCACTAATGTTGAAGAGAGGAGGAACGCCTAACACAGCAAATATTTCTGAGCTCTGCTCTCTGCAGCTGGGAAATTGGATCTGCCATAACAGGGATCAGCTGGAATGGCAGCAGTGGGAAGAAGACCAAACAGGAGAGGACAAGGCCCAGAGTCCCCCACTCCTAATCTCTCTCAGACCCTTCATGAGCTGAATATTTTTTTCTGTGTTCCTCTGCTGCACAGATCCCCCTCCCAAGCCCGCTCCAGCCAGGCTGTGGCAACAGCAGCAGCTCCCAGCACAGCAGTGCAGGGTTCCTGCCATGGGGGAGCAAGAGGAGACACCAAACATGCAGAGCAGGAAGGGAATTCAGCCCTTGCTTCAGATCAAGGAAACTCTGCAAGTTTCCTGCCCAAAAAAGCAGTGACTGTAGATCTGCCACAAAAAAGTAATAAGAAATAAAATGCAGCATTTCATTTCTTCTACTAACTAAGGGAACTTGGGGAGACAATTAGAATTTAGAAGTATTTAAAAACCCCACCACCGTTTGTGCTTTTCTAAATTACTCAGCTCTCACACCTGTGGCTAAGGGTAAGCGAACTGAACAAAACCAGAAATCATGTTTTTCTTCCTACTTCTGGTTACATTTACAATTGAAATATAGACTTATTTGACAAGACTGAGCTAAAACCTTTCAGGTGCTTGTAATGTATTTGAGTTAGAAATGCAGGAATGTTGTATCATCTTACAGCTAGAGTATAAAATCATGGGAAGAAGAGAACATTTAAACTAGATTTATCCCCTGTGGAGGGTTTTGTACGGAAATTAGAAGATGATCAAATCTCTGAATGGTAATTTAATAGCTAATTTAAAAGCCTCTCTTGCTTAAATTATCAAGAAACCACAAGATACAGAGTTATATATTACACAATGCACATTATAACATAGGCACACACTAGTGAAGAAAGGACTCCAAAAACACAGTTTGAGTTTCATAGTAATTTAAATATATAAGATTACATAAAACATCAGGTGCATTTAATCATTTTTAAAGCACGAATTAGTACAAAAGCAACCCATTGTTCTGGCTTTAGGCAGATTCTCCCTAACTCAATACACTACTCTGGGAAGTGATTCCTCATTCAACACCCTGTCTATTAAATTCACCTGCAAATAAATGAGTGTTGCACTGCAGTCAGAGACTTGGCAAATTTATCCAATTTGGGACTGAAATTTCTCAACCTTCACCTCCATCTCTTTAATCTTGAGGGCTGTGGCTTTAATACCTCCAGTAATCTCAAATGCAGCATGAGCTGAGCTGTAATCACTCAAGTAGGCAAGTGTCAGGCCACCTGTAGACCTATGCTAACGCTTGTGCCTCACATTCAGGCTCACACTGCCTCTTACCTCTTTTTGTCTCTACTATTACCTTTAAAAGTTTTTTATTATACTTCCTTTTATAATAATGTTCCTCATGCTGAGAGGTCAAGAAAAATCAGAACTATTAAACTGATTGCACCAAGCACAATAGAATTAAGTAGCACCCCATTAAAATCTTGCAGGAAGAATACATCTCCAGGTGCTCTCTGCTACATTAAAAAAGTAATTTCCTATAATTTATTAAATAATCACTGGCCATTTCTAAATCATCTCCTCTTGGCTTAAAGGTGCAGTCATGAAAATGGGAGGTGTTTTTGATAGCACAGCTGCACAGGGAGAATGGATTTTGTTGATGGGTGATGCTGCACAGTTTCACTTTGTCTTCTGGTCAGGTGGATGAGCCATGAAGGGATTTATCCCTTCAGTGAAATTCTCAGTGGAAGCCTAAAGTCCTGTGTCATTCTCTCTCCCCACAACTCTCCTTTTCATTTAGGAGTCTATGAAAGACGATGCATTTTCTTTTCCTGCTTAGAAAAAAAAGGGAAGAGGGAAAAGCAAACCAAAAAACTACTAAAGAGTCAGCTTCACTTCTTTTCCAACTAAATAAGCCTAAAACACACATAGGTTTCCCCACAGGGAAAGCCTCTGACTGATATGTTGAGTCAAGACAGCATCAAACTCTTCCAGCTGTCACAGCATTGCAAAAGTGCAGGTCCATCTGCCAAAAGCCAGGAGGTTACACTGTGAGTGCTTCCAAAAAGCGTGGCAGTGATGGTTTGCTGATTAATTCAGTCCAGGGGCTTCCGAGATGATTTCCTTGAAAATGACTGGCTTACATTTGTGCACTGCTCCTCTGCTTCTGTGGTCTGAGGACAAATACTCCAGAAATGCCTCAGAGCTGCCACTCTGTCAGGGACACGTGGACATCAGTGAGACTGGCTGGGATTTTTCCCCGGGGGGGCAGAAGCACTGGGCTAGTGGCCGAGTGACGTGGATGAATCTCATTCAGGACAAAAAGCACATTGCACAGGAGGCACTGCAGGCCCCAGCCAGCCAGGACTGGGGATGCTGGGCTTCAGGATGGCCTGACTACAGTAATCTGCTTAAAACACCTCAGGGCAGCTGTGTGACCACTCACGCAGGAATCTCTTATCCCCTTCAGCAGGAGTCTCCATGAAAAAAAAAACAAACAAACAACACAACAAACCAATCTCTTCTGTATCTTCATATTCTAAACTAAAAATATTGGGGATCAGAACAATTCTCAGAATCAGACTCAACTCCTAGGCTGAACTGGTGAACAATTAATGGCCAATCCTGACAGGTTGGATTGAAAGTCAGCGTTTTACTCAAACAAGAAAAAGGTGTGCAAGTTCTATTTGCTTCCAGAAAGTGAAAAAAAAGTTTTCAGTTAAAAAAAGGGAAAGCAGTATTTTAGTGAATACAAAAGTAAAAATTTGAAAGAATAAACGAGCCAAAAATAATTTCCCTCTAAATTTCACAAAGCTTTTTAAGTTAAAAACGGCATTCAAGCAGCATGCAGTAACTGCCTAATTGTGGTGGCCTGTCAATAAGAAACACAGAAGAATAATAGATGTCTGTATTTTCTTCTAAGAAAACATATATCTCACTGTTTTAGGGGGCAATTACTCAATTGCAGTTAAAATCTAAAATTATCAGTTTGATCAATGGTCTAGGTAGATGAAAAATCTTGGTCGACCTATTAAATAAGAAAGTTAATAAGAAGAGAGAACCGTCTCATAGTTCATGAAATAGTACAGCAAAGTATAATTTTTCAAGTCCTAGTAATTATGTTGGCTATCACACCATTACTGATATAATGTGAAGCTAATAAGCCAAGTAATTAGAATGCACTAGGTCAGAGTTTTCACCTTAATGTGTGAAGGGTAAATGAGAATGAGGCATTCTAATATTTAGTATATGGCTAAAACGGTACAAAAGTAATAGAACTGAAAGGTTACCTTTTAGAGGGAAAATGTTCATCAAGTTGAAAGTTGTTTGTATTGACTTACATGCTGGGCCTAATGAAGGTCGTTATGGAGATTTAATTGTGTTACAGATGCACCAGAGAGGTCTGGCTGAGTTTCTTCTCTCTGAATGACTTGCTGCATTCTGCTGCTATTGCCCAAGTTCTCACCAGCTGAATTGCCTTTCTCACTTACAAGCCACTTACACACTGAATGCAGCACTACAAAAAACTGTCTAACACAAAAAACCCAAATTAGCCCATACCTCAGAAAACAGAAACGTGATATTCCTGAAAAGCAGGGGGGAAATACTTCCTTTCCTGATGTTTCAGTTCACAACATTGCCAGACCCAATTCTGTTATATTTCATGTTCAGACTACTCAGCTGTTTTTGAAAGAAAGCTGAGTACAGGCCTCAGAGTCCCTAAGTTTACCAGAAAATAGTGAGATGCTCTTCCGAGCACCAAGGTCATTCACTCTCAGTAGTTTACAGGCACAAAATACCTGAGTACCTTTCTCCTCAGCCACAAATACAGAAAACAATGGGCATACAGTTTCAAAAGATGCATTGCTCTCAGTTCTTCAGGAAACAGAATGACAAATTCCAAACAAATATGTGAAATGTAGAGATTAAAAAGTGCCGGTTATTAAAAGAACAAGCTGGGAAGTGGTCTCAATTTTGTAGTGGCAAGTTATGCAAGATAACCTATCCTACAGCACCACATTTTACCTTGAGGGTGCTAAAAGAAAAAATTAAGTCATTTATTGCATGTGTTATGGGGCATGATGATGAGTCATGTTTGACTGTGACACCTTGGGCTGCCAAATGTTATGAAATAGAAAGTGCCATGTGACAGAGAGTTGAAACCTTTGCTTGACTCTGCTTTGTAGGGAAGCCTCTCTTTTTGATTCCTTTTGTCAGTATCAAAGGAAAATGTAGATCAGGAAATCAGTCTCCAGCAAATGTATGGAAAAGTTCAAGGAGTGAATGAAAGAAGTCCGTGGGAGAAGTCATTTGATTTCTTCTGGCAAAGCTGCACGAAAAAAATACTGCCTCACAGAAGATTCTGAATTAGGAAGGTTTCAGGGTTCTCTTCAGCCTACATATTGTTTTAGCACTGCACGTTGTAAGCAGTATACAGTGCTGAAAATATTAAGGAATGCACATTCCCCTTGAAGGGTAGGCGTGTAAGGTCGTGAAAAATCACTTCAGAAGCTGAAAGAGAAAATTAATCTGATGGGACAGTGCTTACAACACACTTGAAAGAGCACACTGAACATGTAGGTACTGTCACAGATGCACAATAAGGGTCTCTATCTAAGGACTTGATCCTGATGGGAATGGGAGTGAAAGTCTGCCTTCATCCCATACCCTTCTTACTGATGATGGTGCATGAAAAGCCAATATAACAATGGGCTTCTCCCTGGCAAGGAAATAACTTTAACAAATCTCCTTCTAGTCTAGTCATAAGAGAAATAATATTTTAGATGGAAATTGGGACATTTACAGCAAACAAATAATAATAAAAGAGTCAAATTAACTGTTTCATTTTGTCCAAGGAACGGGTACAAAATAACTGCATTGGTAACTGTAAGGCAGATATTTATATTGTGTATCAAACAATGTAAATACAAACTATTCTAACCTTGACAGGTTTCATAGACTGAAATACTCTTCCTCAGATTTTAGCTAAATGAACTATATCAGGCAGCATCTCATGGAAAGGGACAAGGTCCTTGACATTAACCTCATTCATACTGCTTTTACACAGCTAGGGTGTAGAGAGCACTTGGGGAATAAAGCCTGACCTGACTTCCACAGCCTTTATTACATGGAATTTCTGGAAGCAGGAGTGGCTGCTAGAGGATGTGAGAATTCAGTTTTCCAAACCTCAGAGGAAGACATTTTAAAGAAAAGGCACAGTCTTCTCATGGCAGCAGCAGCACCATCCTCTACCCAATTCTGCTCATGGTCTGCCCAAGGGAAGAGGTTTGCTGAGCAGCACTGGCAGCAGACAGGGAATGAGGACAGAAAAGGGCACACACAGAGATCTGGAGGTTAGGCAACAGCGGTGGAGCCCTGGGTCTTGCAGCAGGGTCTGTGCCACACCAGTGCTCTGCAAGGGGAATGTTCCATGTCCCAAAAAATCTCCTTGGTGACCTTGTTCAGGAGCCACTTGATCCTTCTTTGCTTCTACTTGTTTAGATCCTGCTAAATAAAATGTCAATGAAGTGAATATAAATGAGCATAAAAGTGACTTATCATTGCCAGACTATGCTCTCAAATTATACTTCCTCAATAATTGCTTGACTGATGCATTTCAGCATATATCTTTCATATCCGTACTAATTAATGAATTGGCACCTCGAGAGATTCAAAACTATGCCTTTTCCTTCCCTGGAAATGATGTGTAAGACTCCAGAGTATTTCCGTGTAATATTCCATCTAATATTTGTATTTCATTAAAATACACTTTTTACTTTGGTAGCCATCCTTTAACTCCCACAGGTCTTGACTGCGTTCACAAAAGGGCCTGAATAATTCACGGCTCATTTACACAGCAGTGTCACCATTGTTGTTTCTCTTGCATGCGCTGATCACCAGAGCTTGGACTTGTCAGGTTCACTCCTTCCCAGGCACAAGCTTTGCAACTCTTTAGTGAGCAGTGCTTAGCCTGGAAGAAGGAGGCTGAGGGAGATTCAGGGAGGATTTTTTTTTTTTTTGCTAATTGTTTCAGGAGGTAGCAGAGGGACTTTTGAATGATGGAGATCAACGAGCTTCTCTCTTCCTATTGCTTTTCTAAAGAACTTTGTGATAAGATGCTCAGGCATCCATTTTCGACTTTTTTTTTTTTTAATCAGTGAGATGCTTTAAACTGATAAAGGACTGAAAAGTGTTCAGATTTCATCTATTCATCCACTCCTTTTCCTCCTGCTAGCCCATGACCTGTGTAAGGGAGAAAAGCAGTGCAGAATATTATACTGAAGCCAGCTAAAAACTCACCCTTCTAGCCCAGAGTAAAGTTAATTTTCATCAAATTACAAGTCTCTGTCACAGATGCAGGTGTGAATGTCACCAGAAGACATGCATTGTCAGTTTTTATTTCATCATGCACTGAAATCAGAAGGCAATTATTCATGTTTAATATCTGAACTTTAAATAGCTTTAAAGATGTTGAAGTAAGTGTCCACTTAAATAAAAAAGGGGAAATAAAGTTTAAAATTCCAGCAGGTTTCAAAGGATACGATGAGGGGAAATATCACTTTAATAAAGAGCTGCCATAAAATGGAAAAGTAATTTTTTGTTTTAAATCTCTTCAGGTTTTCAGCAGAGCTCACCTCTGCCTGGTTCTTTCACAGAATTATGATCAGTGCCTAAACCATAGAGGAGATTGCTGCCTAAATCAAAGAGATGTGTGTTGTTTTAAAACAATAGATGATCACCAGTGCCCAGGTTTTAATTTCCAAGAAAGAGATGGGCAATTGATAACTGCAAAAAGCCAAAGGACTACGAAGATCTCCTTTACTTCATGTTGTGTGAGGAAACACAGAGTTTTTAAAAGTTTGAACATTGCAGGCCTCCAATGGGATCAAAATCAGATCTACTAATATTGCTTTGGGGCTATTTTTTTGGCATTTGATGGGCTGGGGGGGGGTTTAAGTGAGTTCAACAGGTTTCTTTTCTGCTGGAATGTAGCAGATATGGAGCTATAGAGGAGCACGAGCTCACTGCTGCCCTGTGGTTGAAGTCACACTTTGTTGATGCTTCTCTGAACCCCTCAAGACCCCTAAATCAGAGCACAAATCTCCTAGGGTGAGCCTTCCTGCAGGAAGTTTATTTTTCAAGTCTTGAGGGAAACTGAGAACAGAGGCTGCAGTAAAGAGTTGTCTGAAGCATTACCAGTATTGCTTCTGGGATGTTGTGGTCTCCAGTTCCATAAGTGTGTGCTTGTTGTTGGGAGCAGGGACTTGGCCACCCTCTACAGTGCTGCCACCTTGCTTTGAGACCTGGATAAATGGTGAGGGCACAAAACAGGTCAGGATGGAGCTGGCTCCCTCCCTGTTCTGGAAATCACTAAAGTAAATGTTCCTGCACTTAGAAAACAATGTCAAAACTAGAATTTCTAGAGTTAATTTAGAAAAGTCTTATTACCACCACTGATTTTTATTTAAAATTTTATTACCACAGCTCAGATGAAAGATAGAAGCTATGCAGGCTGTGAACCCCTGACAGCTGATCATCAGCCGAGCTTAAACCATGACTTTCAAAATGACAGGTGGGGAGAGGCTTAAAAAACTTGACCTGTCTTAAGCACATCAGCATGTGACACCAGATGCAGATTAATAAATACCCTTTGCTGTGAGCACATGCAAAGGGGCTGTTCAAGTCTAAGAAGCTGCCATATGGCATAGCCAGTGCACCTGTGGTGCTGCAAGGAATGATGGATCGTGTGCTCTAGCAGTTAAATGGTGTCATCTGTTATGTGGATGGGAGCGGGAGAGACCAACGGGTAAGCTTGGGAACACGTCTGCTCCAAAGGTTTTAAATAATACACCGAGATTTGGGAAATCCCGCCGAGGAGCTGAGCCCTCGCTGGGAATGCTGCAGAGCTGCTCAGGGCAGCGAGGAGCAGCAGCCTCCGAAGCTGAAGGGGATAAATGCTGCTCTGCTGCAGGAGCAGCCCCCTCGATGGGGGAGGGAGCTCCTGCGGACGTGTCCCTCCCAGGATGGGGCCCGACTGGCAGGAATAGGTGCTGCTAATGTCTGTGGTGTGGATGGAGCGCCCATTTCCATCCTGGTGAATTACTCTCTGGAGACAGTCTGGAATATTTCAGGGCTGGGGACAGTTTTGGCTATGTCACATTATTGTAAGGGACCCTAAATTCCATCAGACAGCTGAAGGATAGAGAAGACTGTCATATCAATTTAGACTGAGCAAGGGAATAATGAAACGCCAGTGGCCCTTGTTTCGCTGAGCACCTTACAGCCAGACCTCTGTAACTGCTGAGGGGAACCTTTCAACCTTGCATCTTCCTGGGCTGACCTCCAGCCCTGAGTGTCAGGTGGGTACTTCAGCTGGAAGATGTGTCTTGGAGTGTGTGTGCTAAATAATCCCGCTGCTGAGATGGCTGAGGGGCCATGAACTATTCCTGCTGGAGAGGTGTTGTTTGGTGCAGGAGTTTCTGGGAGCAGTCCTCACTGCCTGACTGGGAAACTGCTCACCAAAATGAAATTACTGGGTCTAGTTGTGAGATGTCAAAATGTATAAGTAAGTAATTGGTTGTGGATCAACAGATAAATGGACACTACTTTAAAAAAAAACAACTGAGGAATCTGCACTCCTGACTGCATTTTAATAGTTCACTATTGTATTTTTGGTTTAGACCACACAAGATAAGTGAAACACCCTGGTACCAAGTATTCAAATACTGTTCCCGGATAAAAGCACAGTTTTGGTGGTTTTATGCATGCAGAATGCTCTTTCCTGAATAAGCTGTTTTGTAGCATGAGTAAGAGCAAGTAGCAGAATCTGTCTCTGTTTGATTTTCCTTGGCCAGAATACACAAGAGAAACAAATGGAAAACAACACAGAGCAAAAGATCTTTAAAATAGATCCTACTTGGTATGGAGACCATTCACATGAAATTACAGAGAGGGAGAAACTGAATGAGCAGTACTGTCAGGTAGAATGATTCCATAATTGAAGAAAAATGTGAGCAAAATCAGTACAAAGTAAAGGTTCAGCAAATAGAGAAAACAGGCAACAGCATCCTGGGTGGGTGACAGTAAGCTGAGCCTCACTGCTTCAGGTGATCTGAGCAAAGGAGAGGGAGTGTCCTGCATGTCGGGAGATATTCACTGCTCTGGGGCCTGTGCAGCAGAGGATGTTTATTGATAGCTGCCGAAGTACAGCACAAAATAAACTGGGTGAGGCAAGGTTCCCGGGTGACATTGTATCTCTGCAAAGTGCTAAGAAGTGGGACAGTCGCACTCAGGCAGGGCAGCAAACACAGGCTTTCAGGGTCTGCCCACACAAATGCACTAAGCAGCAGCAGGGAATCTTCATGAATCACAAAAAAGGGTACTGCAGACCCACTTATGGGAAGCAGCAACTTCTTTGGAAAAGGGCTAAGGATATGCACACAGAAAACCCCATAGAGACATGGCTATTCTCACTGGGATGCATTAATCAACAGTGTAGGAAGCCAGGAAGGTTTTGAGAGGAAAAATGGATTTCCCAGCTCCTCTTTGATACATTGGCAGAGGAATAAGTGAACAGGAGCTTTTTGGCAAGTCATTTCCATGCCTCTGCACCGCTGCCTGACCTCTGCCTCTGTGCAGATACCCTGCTGGCAGAGGCTGGACAGGGGGATGGTTTGTAGATGTAGTTGGGATGACATCAAATTGTAGAGATGGCAGAGGCCATACAGGTGTGCACAGCATGTGTGCATATGGAATCACACTGGCATTCCCAGGCATCAGAGCTACCTCCAGAGGTTATGTCTTTAGCAGGAATAAATGGGTGCTAATGACAATATAAGCGATTAAAGACTTCACCCTCGTTCTCTGACTTGACAATTGTCCCCTTTTCACATGGTGTGAAGGCTTCTGCTCCGTGGAGATTGCAGACTTTGGACTCTTAGTCACAGCCATTAGACGACAGATTTGTCCTCCAGTCATTGATAACAGCAAACACTTCCTTTTAATTGAAAAACACATTGTGAACTGATCATTTGCTAGGCAAACAGCAAGAAAAGGGCTGGCACAAGTCACCCTGAGGGCTGTAATGGCCTGAGGCATTTTGTTTGTGTTCTCCTCCCCTTCTCCGGATTTTCTTCTCTGCTTTTGTGTTGTGGAAGACCCAAAAACACAACAGGGGAAACTGAGCAACCACTGGTTTTCATGGGAAAGCTACTCAACAGAGGTGCTGTCAAATCACAAAGGGAAAAGTAGGGCATATTCCCCTTCATCTTTTATAGTTATAAGCTGAATTATGAATAAGAATGATCAGTAAAACAACTGTGATTTTTATATCAGTCCTAACAGTAATAGTATTTATTTTCCTCCTTTCACGTGGGTGAATTTTTATTCTGATAACCTTGTATGCGTGAGACTATAAGCTTGCTCCTGGTTCTTGCTCACTTTGCTGAGGGAGGAGGGGTGAGGAGAGAGGTGGACTGGAGCATGGGCTTGGGCCAGTCTTCAAAAACATCCTGTCATGTCACAGCAGCTCTTTGAGGCATCCAGAAGATGTCCTGCACAAAGTCAGGATGCAATTAAAACTGTGTGAAGCTCCTTTTGTGAAATCTCACCCATCTCAGATCAGACAATAGCTAATGTGAATCTCCCAGGTGAACATTTAAAAGTTTCCTTTTAGAAGCAAAATGGAGACTTGAATAGAGTGGGGATGATTCCCAGGTGCCTTGAAAACACCTGAACCATCAATTATCCTTTCTTTTTTTTCTGATCAGAAACTTTGTTTCAGATCCAAGAAAAGTCATCCTTCAAAACTGATGTGTGTGTTCCCAGATGAATTTCTGGTGGTGATGAATTAACATTTTCTGAAAACACCCAGTCCCTTCTACACATTCTGAACAATGTGGTTGTTTTCTGATCAGGACAAGCATTTTACAGGGTTTGTGTTTGTGGTGCACAGGCCAATATTTTCTCCTTATTATCCGTTCTCTGACTGATTTCATCCATTCATTTCTTATTTTGTTTCAGAATGGAAAAAAAAAAAAGGGGGAGATGTGCTAAATTTCTGCATTTTTAGATTATTCCAAGCAATGCTTGTTCTAAACAGCCTTGGTGTGGTGGGGGCCAGGTTGAGAGCCCGGGGTGGGGAATTCAGGTTGCCCCAGCCCATGAAGGGCATCTCTGGTGTCCTTCACACAGAGAACAGGGGGCAGAGGGAGCGTCTGGGCTCTCTTCCATCACCCACACTGGGGTTTCAGCCAGGCAATGACAGTGTAAGAGACTGTGGGAAGAGTTACTTCTAGATAGCCATGGCATGGTTTATGAAATGGTGGCATCATGGCAGAACTGAAGTATAGGCTTTAAACCCCTCGGTGGTCCTTAAGATAGATACATGGAAGTAGCATATTATGGCCTAAGCTTTTCTCTGGGCCAGATTCTGTGAAGTCTATCATAAATATACTTCATAAAATTTAATTCTCTTGTTAATTAAGAGGCACATACTTAGATACACTGTGTGTTTTATAGGGTCAGATTAGGTCTGAACAACTGTTGGTGTTGAATATGTTGGTTTTTGCTAAATCTTCTAGCAGGGGATATTGGGCAAATTCATCATTTTTCACTGAAGATCTCAAACATTTGTTACTTCATTGTGATAAAAACTTGGTCTGTATACTACTCTCTCTTTATTAGCACAAATAAAAACATAATTTATTTTTCTATACAAATTTCATACCTGTAATACTCAGAGATTTTGAGCAAGGGCATATTTGGCCACTGAAGGTCAATTCCTGTACTAGAGATTTTATATCTGAAGAACAGAAATAACAGCTGAAAGATAAGGAAGATAATTTCATTAAACTTCCTGCAAATACAGTCATGCACTATTATTACTATTTTGATTATGCCAGGCAAAACCATAATATTTCCAGAACTTTTTTAGGGATTAAGAGATTTTTTTCATTGATTGTTTTATTCAGAATATTCTGTTCAGTTATCAGAAAAATTGAGATGCCTTGAATAGTTACTTTTTAGCAAATATTAGTTCTTTTCTTTAGCTTGGCGATTTAGTCAATATTCATACAGACTGTTCTCATCCCTAAGAGTAAGAAATGTGCTACTCATTATTTTGTTGGTGCCTAAAATGTAGTGCTATCTGCATTCAAAAATTAAATACAGATTATTTATTGTTAACTAATAAAAGACATTAATTATTTTAGAAATGAAGCTTTAGGAATACATGCCAAATGTCACAGGATTTGTCTCATATACGTGTTGAAACCACATAATTTAAAATAGTTGGCTTTTTAACAAAATAAGACTTTAGCTACAGGAACTGTAATTGCCTAACACTGACAACTTTGAAACTTTTCCATGTGGAAACCTTGCAGGAAGGTTTTCAGGCAGTGCTGTGTAGTAACAATAGCATTGTTTTCAGTATCACTCTAAAGACCAAACCTCATTAATGTTTCCTTTTGTTTTTTCCTCAACGTTCCAAACTTTACATGGGCAGCCTTTAAAAACTGGTGAGAAACCAAACCTTTTCCACGTTGCCATTCACAGATCTGCAGCTCCAATGCCAGCGTTGACAGGTTGATGTCCAGTGGCATCAAGGCCTTGCAAACCAAAGGAGAAGCAGATACAGCCTACAGGGAAAAAATATTTTCCAATAGGCACTGCCAGTTGGGAAAGACTTGGGTTTGGGAGGAGTCTGGCATCCCGTGGCAGTAGGTTTGGTGGCCCATCACACCTCTTGGACACCAATTCACACACACAGCCCCTCTCTGGCTCCCCGTTCAGCCTCAGCCGTCACATGCTTGCACATTTTTGCTGGAAAGACAGTAATCAAACGGAACATTTTCTCTATAAACACTTCAGTGACTACCAACTGCCTTTCAGATTTCAAGTCTTTAAACTTGCAGGCGCTTACTTGGTGTAGGTGCTGAAACAAAGGGCTGGAAATAGCACCAGGACTAAGCAGAAACACCTCCAAGTGTGTGAGCTTTGGGCAGGCTCTGTTGACAAGCCTCCAGGAAGTCTGACACCTGAGAAGAGGTGCCAAACTCGAGCTACTCCAGCTACTCAAGCTGCTGACACACGTATGTCCTCACAGCCCTGTAATCCTGCCCTTGATGAGTCCAGTATGGATCAAGATTGTTATGAGGAATTGTAGTAATCAGGTGTATAAAACAAGAAGTACTGAAGAACAAAGGGGCACTAGCATGCATAGATGTACACAGAAAGGGGCTTTCAGTGTGACTCAGAATAGTTTGGCACCAGGGTCAAGAAACAAATGAGAACTGAGAAAACCAAGGTTGAGTTTTTTAAGGCACTCTTCTCAGGATCATTAAAGAACAAAAGTAAATTTATTCATGCCATTCCATCTTGCATAGTCTATCACCTTCATATTTAAACAGTGACTTCCATATATGTGTTTGTGTTTACTACGAACAGAGGTGACTAGCTGAAACCTGATAGTCTTTTTTATTATTAGGGCTTCTTGAAGTTTAAGCCTCTAAATCATATGCAAAAAATATTAAAATAATACTATCAAAGGCTCCGTCTTTTGGAGATTCAGTTCATAAATATGCACTTTGATGGAGGAAATGCAGACCCTTTTATGCAGTATGAATGTCATCAAGGAGATATTCTCATGCTAATTATTACAGACAATTCATGGCTGAACAGCTCTCAGATAATGTAAGAAATGGTGGGGAGCTTATTTCCACATTCTCCTATTCTTCTCCGAAAGCTCCTGTTAACCACTTTTTCACTATCTCTGCTATTTCATTTGCAACTTGCCATCTCTGGGGAGAGAGAGTTTTTAGTTTGGAAATAGTTGTCGGGGATGGTGCCAATGGCCCTGAGCAGCCCCAGGTGGGACGTGCACGGACCCAGCCCTGGGCTAGAGCCCCACTTCAGCCTAGCCCAGGTGCTCAGTCCTTCCCCAGCTGCCCTGGGAGTGCAGGGCTTCCTGCAAGAGCCCCGTGTGTGCTGCTGCCTTGCAAGGGACAGGTGTGTGTCCTGTGCCCTGCACTTAGCCCAGGTGACAACAGAGCGCTCCACCTCCCCCTGTGGTGATCCCACTGTAAGCAGCAGCTGCTGCTGGTAAGAGCATGAAATATCTATCAGGTTCTGGCCTGAGATGGGCACAAGCAATGCATGATGAAATCGGAGCATTAGATTGTGATGACCCAACTTATTTTCGTGACCTTTCCTATTGGCATCTCTTACACCATTAATGAGGTAACATCCCAGCAGTCTGCAGAGAAACTGGGAAAACCATCAGGCCCTTGCTGAAAGCTGAATTTTACACTTGTAGCAATACTTGTGAGCATCTCGGGCTGGAAGGGATGGAGAAAATAAACAAGTGAGGGAAAAACAGCTTAAGGCAGAACAAGTTTAATATGTTTTTTCCTTTTACACTGGGGCGAGGGGGGAGAAGTGTATGCCAAATTTAAAGTTGACTGCCGATGGCCATTACTTATGTAAGTAAGTTTGGCTTGCCAGCCCAGTGCACAAGGCTGACTGACCTTGGCAGCCATATGTCAGAATTATTCTCCCACAAATCCAGTATTCTCTGGCAGTTTCTGCAGTGCTCTGAACGCAGGCAGGCTTGTCAGCTTGTAGAGAATCTACTTCCTATTTTTTCCCCCTTTCTTTCAAGAAGCAAGGAAAATCTAATACTGGATTCTGGGGGTTTTTTAAGACACCCAGTGTTTGTCCCCTGTTAAAGCAGGGGGGAACCTTTCTGCTTGCTGTCGAGGGCAGTTGTGGAGCTGGGTAGCTTATAGAAAATGCTGTATAGGAAAGCAAGTGCTTGAAGTGGATGCTGGAATAAATTAGTTGAGGTAGTAAAGGGGGAATAACTGAGGCTGACTGTCCTGACAGGGCTGTGTTGTTTGCATTTCCTCTGGGTGGGTGCAGACTCTACTGTCTGTGCCATTTTCCTGTCAGTACAGATTCCAAAGAGGACTCAAGGGGGAGAGCTGAAATGTGCATAAGTATGAACCAGAAAATGTCAGGTTTCCAGGTCAGGGAACTTGCACAAAATTAAAAGAGGGGTGAGGGTGGGGAGAAAGTCCCCTTTTATCTGCAGAAGAGCATCTGCAATAACTGGCAGCTGAACCAGGGATTAATTATAGCAGCACCACATGGAATGATGGTGAGATCTGTCAGGATTTTACCACCCTGGGTATGAAGCACAACCAAGCTGGTAGAATCCCATTTTTTGGATCAGATCACAGTTGGGAGACCTGCATCCTAGGACACAGGTGTCTCCCATAGCCAGTACAGATGACCTGGGCTCGCTGCAGCTGTGCAGAGATACGAGTCACCCAGATGTGCTCCAAATTTGTTTTCCACAGGGATGAATCACAAATCAGAAAATAAATAAGGTAACCTAAAAAGCTCAGGTGGAGATTTGTCAGATTGATTTCCAGAGATTCTTACAAGTGATCTGGGAAAGGTGCGTGAGGCAGCATTGGGGTTGCTGTGTCCCAGCACTGAGCATGGAAATGCCATGTGAACGTTTCCTTCCTGACACCCAGAGGCAGCTGGCTGCCATCTCACCCTGGGCTGGCAGCCTCCTTGGTCAGGGCTTTCCTGCAAACAAACCCCATTTGCCCACTCATTCTCTCCAGCCTGAGTACAAATCACTTCCAGCTATGTCCGTATTAAGTCTGGGTCCAAGGCACTGACTAGTACTTTATTACTCTTTGGGTCTGGGTTATGCTTTGTGCATCCAAATAAAAAATGAAATTCATATGAGTTTGCCCAATCTTACTCTTTCCATCTGCTGCCAGGGTCCTTGAGCAGCATGGTGTGGCCAAGTCACACAACAGACATGCAGGGTACAAGGGGATTGCGGGTGTATATATATATATAAAATTTAAAACAGCCTCCCTGTTTAAAGGGAAGGAAAACCTCTTGATGTTCAAATTTATGTGATTGCGGGTGTACTCCAGGCATGAACAAGATTTTTATTTTAAAGCAGGTCAATTTAATTTAAATGTGGATAAAATCTCTATATTCTATACTTTCATCTTTTCAAAAAAGATGTATTTTAACCACTCCTCTTTCTGTGTCCAATAGTGGCTCGAGTATCTAATTCTGAACGGATAGATTTTTAATTTGAAGTGTGATCCTGCTATCACTGCAAGTTCATCCATCCCTTAGGCATCTTGGATGTACCCGTGTGAAGGATCAGACCTGCCTTTTGTAAGCTAATCTGGCAGGCTGTTAGTCTGACAGACTGCTGTGGTGGGTATGGCCAGGATTTTCCAAATACAAACAACTCTATAACCAAAGTGGTACCACCAGTCCTCTCATCACTTTTAAACCTTTCAGTGTCAGCCCTTCTTTGTCATAAGAAAACCTTTAAAACAGACCACTCCTGAGACACAAATCAGACTTACCTGGTTTTGCTACACATATGAATATTTAGGGTTTGGGCTTGGTTTAATTTTTTTCTTTTTTTCTGCTGGTGGAATGGACTCTGATTTTGCTTTTTCACCTAGCTGTAATGTAAGTTCTAGGAGAAGAAGGCAGCACAGGATAGTAAAGGAGAATTTTAGGTCCATGTCCTTCCATACTCTGATCCTTGTAAGCAGGTCCCCAGGGAGAGATTTTCCAGCAGCACTCTGGAGAAGCAAGAGCTTGCTGAGACCCCCCCCCCCAGAAGAATTAAGGCTGCAGGGCTTGACCTCACTATCTGAGCAGAAGCAGCTAAGGGAGAGCAAATGTACCTGCTCAAAATCAGAAGTAATTCTCTGCATTTGTGTGCCAGTCATAAAGGGGTGCCACATGAGGGGGTGATACAACCTTCTTTTTAAATTAAAACTTTTTAATTTTCCTTTAAAAAAAATAAAAGAAGAATTGTGCTTTTCGTTCAGCATTCTATAAGCATCTACCTCTTTTGTATCTTAATAAAGAAAGCAAAGCTGAGCTGAAGTTTTTAATATATTAAATCAGAAACCTAGACTGGAATGAAAGATAAGAATCCAATAACACCAGAAAGACACACAGAATAGAATTGGTTATGAAAGATTTATGCACCAGGATTAGGAGGTTAAAAAGGCAAAAACTTTAATGTTCACTCATGCAAGAATGTCAAGTCACTGGTCTAAATAAGGAATTTGACAGTAATAAGATTTTAAAAGTGGGTATTTCCAGGTAGTGCTATCTGCTGTAATAAATAGAGGTCATAAAACTTTGATCTAAGTATACTCCTCGGACGTTAGTGGCTAAGGTGGTCACTATCTGAACTTTGAAAATGTGTTTTATAACCTGTTTTAATAAACAGCTATTAATACAAGGCATATTTATATGCCTTGGTAAGGCTTCCTAAGCTTGCTTTTCCTCCTTATCTGTATCTCTGCAGTCCTCATGTAATGGCAGACGGTGCCAGTCTTCTGAAGGATTTGCTGCAGGGATAAACCTCATTTACTTTGCACCTAGGGTGAAAAGCATGCAATTGCCCTGAAAGTTCGACGAGGGAGGAATTCCTACGTGCTGATGAAGCACACCCGTCCCTGAGTTACCTGGGATAGAACTTTTCATTCAGGATAGCACATGGGATATGTCAGGAAAGCAGTTATTTAACTCACCAGAAAATGAAGTCTTCTCCCTGCTAGCATACGTTTAAATTTATTTTGAACACCGAAGAGCTGAACAACATCAAGCCTAGCTCTAGATAGGTCGAAAAATAGTACTGAGGATTCTGCCCTTCCAACTAAATCTAGTTGCTGAATCAGAAGGTTGGAGATGAGACTAAAAACTACATTAGAGCAAGCGGGGCATGACAGGTACATTAGACCACTGCTTAAAATCCCTCGTTACTGTTTCTGAAAATGTCATGTCAGGCTATAAATCTGAAGGGAATGACTAGATAATTTTCACTTAAGCCTCTCAGAGAAATGTCTGATGCCTGGTGGTCTCTTTTCAGAAAAAGGTGGTGTGAGGCAGCCACAGTTTAGGAGCTGCAGCAACGCCTTGCATTTGTGTCTCATCCCCTGCCAGCCCGAAGGCGCTGCACCCTCAGCGGCACCAGGCGCTGCTCAGCCCTGCGCCGTGGCACCGCCTGAGTGTGACAGGGACCGGAGCGACGGGGAAGGGACCAGAGCGACAGCCAAGCACTTCTGGGAGGAAGGAGGCAAGGCACGCAGTGGCCGCATCTCAGCCTTTCTGGTGTGTCTGACGAATTAGCCCGCCGCGGCTGCTGCGCGGGGCCGCAGTGACATCTCACGGCTGCGGGCCAGCACTGCACCGGCCCGCGGCCACCGCGGTGGCCTCCGCCGCTCCCGCTCCTTCTGGGGCTTACTCGCACGGCCGTGTTTTTTTGGAAGAGCTCCTTTCAGCAGAGGGGTGGCACGGTGCCTGTCACCCCGGGAGCGGTGCAGCTTCCCACCCGCAGCATCCCCGACTGCCCCCCGGGTGCCGGGCGTGACCCGCACCGTGCCCCCCGCCCGGGTCTTTCGCATTCCCCCCGCTCCATCAGCTGTTTACTGCTCCAACTACTCCGGAGCAGCCACTGTAGCATTTTCCCTCACTAGCAGCAGGAAGGAGGCAGGGGGGCTGTACTGCGGCGCTGACAGGGCTCTAAATAAAATGCTCCTCACTGGCATGTACAGAGAGTTGAGAGAATGAGAGACAAAAGTACTGATTTCTGTTTGAAAAATGTTCAAAGGTCAAGGTTTTTTTACAAAAGCTCAGGAAACTCTTCTGAGAGTACAAGCTAGTTAGTCATTAAATTGGTAGTTTATTTCTCTCTGAGAGAGAGAGAGAGAGAGAGAGAGGAGAGAGCGGGGGGAGCACCCGGGGAACACGTAGGAGTTGAAAGAGCGCTCGTGTTCCTCACCATGCAGCCAGGAGCAGAAAATAGAGAGGCAATTAGAAGGTCGGAACCAATAATAATGCACTGGCAACCTGCAGAAGCTGTAGAGCCCATGTTTGTTCTCCTGGTATTTTTACTGCAAACCATCATTAAAGCTGTGTGACACCACCAGTTCTCACACCTCAATTATTTGCATGCAAATTCGATGTATTCACTGGGAAGATAGATTATATCTTCGTTAATTTGGTCCACAGCAAATTATCACAATTTCCTTAAGAAAACACTGCTTTTCATGAGGCAATTATTGAGTGCCAACTGAGGGCTTTTTTTCAAGAATTTAGCCCAGACAAGCAGACAGAATCATGCTTTTATTATTTACTTCCACGGTATAATCAGCTTTTCATTGAAGATGACAGCTTTCAGCCAAGAAAGTCCAATGTGGTTTTTTTCTCGGGGAAACAAGACAAACAAGGAAGCAGAAGCTTCCTTGAGCTTTTCGGGGGCTGAAAAAAGCTGTTGGTTTTGCTCTTCCCCCTGTACATATGCATAAATGTACTCACATCTATGCTCTCCAAGCATGCCCGCAGGGAGCTGTGGCCTCACTGAGAGTGAAACCCTGTGCACTGTCACAGAGCAGGTCTAAAGCAATGATCAGAAAAGGCCCTTCAGGACTTGAAATGGAAACGCAGACTGGATGGAAGCAGAATGGCTGTTGGTTTTATGCCTTATTACACAGGTGCTCTGATTGTCACTGTCTTCCTTCTCAGGCTTGAAAGGAAGGCAGCCCATGGGGAAGGAGCTGTGCTGTATTGTTTAAGCCTTTCCCCTGTTTGGGGTATCTGCACTAGCATCAGGCAGCCCCCAGCAGAGCTGTGTGCTCCTGGCTCCACAGAGATGAGGGTGTTTGGCCACAGGCAGGGGCTGTGTGTGGCAGCCAGGGCATGTGAGCCCTTCAAAAAGCTTCAAAAGCAGCAGGGTGCCTCTGGTTTTGTGCTTTCAGGGTGGCCATCACACGGCACCTTTTCTTGAAAGACAGTCAAGTCTGTAATTTCTGTGTATTACGTCTAGGAAGTCCGTGCTTTGCTTAGGTTTGGAGCTGAGGTTTATGGCTCAGGATTATGGTTAAACATGTAGTTGTGATGAATTGTTCAAGGACAGGTTTCTAAACCAGCACTTCCTTACAAATGCAACAAAATGTGTCAACTTCCAAGAGCTGAAATGAAAAAGCCTTTGCTTTCCCTTCCTTTCTGTGTTCTCAGGGTTTTTTCTATGTGCTAATTATAAAGTGACTTCTTGCTGCACCTGGGAAGTGAGTGCTCCTTTCATAAAGCTTATGCCTTACAGCTCTCCTCTACCCACCCAAAAATCAGAAGCCTCCGTTTCTCATGCTTGGACCTTCCATAGGGCACCCAAATTTTAAGCCCCACTGGACTGGGCCCCAAGCTGGAAGCCCCTGGCCTTTGTCTGAGGCCATGGGAAGTGTTGGTGTCAGTGAGAATCAGCTGCTGTGGGAGCCTCTGCTTCCTCTCTCCTGCCTCTCTCCAGATCCTTTGTGTTCTTTTTTATCAAACCAGACAGGAAGGCATCGATCTCACATGTACACTTTAAGCGGAAGATGGAAAAATACTAATGTTTCTTTGTCTTTGTGTTTGAAAGTGGAACCTTTTAAAGAAATGAATCCTCACCAAGAAGAAGAGAAATGTTTTTCTTAACTGCATAGCAACAAGCTATATCTGCAATTATTTATATCGGGTATGAAATTCCCTCAGTGCTTCATTTATTCAAAGCTATATTTTTACTTGGTTTTGTTTTCACAGATGGCTAGGCTAAGATGCTGTCTTGGGCTTAAAAATCTACACAAACTTTGGCAGTCCCCACCAACAAACAAAAATAGATGAAAAAAAAAAGCAAAGTAGAAAAATTGCTGTTACACTTGCAAAGCCCTCCAAAGAGCACAGCAATATTTTTAACTAATTTAAAACTGTGATTATCTACTGAGGAATTTAATGTAATTGTGTCATTGCAACATAGTATTAAAACTGCCTCTGTGGGAACCACTGGTTGTCAAATGAAAATTATGAGTGGAATTTTTTTATTTCCTTTTTATAATTCCTTCACAAAAGGCACAGGTTTATAATTTGATTCCAGCACTTGTTTTGAGTGCTTTGCTCAAGGAAAGTTTATTACTATTCAGGAAAAGCAAGTTGAGTACTTGCAGCCAAAATGTGTAGACACTCAGCCAGCACTGAGACTCAATTCCAATATTTTTTCTCATCCTCTTTCAGGGTGAAGAGGTGTGGTTTGCTTTGTTGGTGGTTTTGTTTTGTCTTTTGCCTAGTTCCAAAAAGCAGTGTCCATGGGGATGTGCTGCCCTCACACGGGAGTGCTGAGTGTGGGCACATGTTCCTACGTCCATCTTCACCAGGAAATGACTGCTTTCATATCCAGCCCAAATTAGAACCCACTCATTTCTCACTGCATTTGCTCTTTACTATGTTAACTTCAAAATGCACACTGTTATTTGCAATCAGTGCATAAACAGGACAGGTTTGCCCCAGCCCAGGGACGCACAGGGATTTCAGACCAATAGTACAGGGGTATGGCCATTACTGTCTCTACAGAGCACCTAAATATTGAGGAGGTGTGTTTCATCAGATGAGAGGTTCCTTCCTCATCTGGTCCTGTCACCAGCCTTCATTTTTAATGCAACATATTTGAGCCCTGGAAAATATTCTTCAATTTCCAACATTGAGATGAACAAGCAGAGTCTCCTGAAGTACGTACCAAGTGTGAGTGTGACAGACACTTCCTGTGGTGGGTGGGTCACCTTGACTTTGCTGCCTAAAGGGACTGAGAAACCTGCTTTTCCCCTCTCTGTTTCCTGAGCTATAATACTGGTTTAGGGCTCCTTAGAAATCTGCCAAAGGTGAGACGATGAGTTCTGTGGACCAGGCAGTAGAAAATTACCAATTCAAAGCCATGTTCACCATTTAAAATAAAACATTGGGGATGCTTTAACTTCCATGAAGGTCTCAGAAATGAGTTTCCATCCTGTCTAACACCACCTCTGTGCCAGTGCTGTAGCACTCATCAGTCAGCACAAGAGTGGCTGCCACAATCAGAAACAATTACTCACTCTATTGCAGCTCCAAACACAGAGAATAATGAATACTTTTCACCAGCTTCTGCCACTTTATGTTTTCATATCAACCAGTCAATCAGACTGTATCAAACAGCATGTGTCTGTTCATTAGGAGGAGAAAAAGTTGATTGGTACCAGAAGATGACTGCAGAGTGATTTAATTGTAGCCCTTTGGCACATCTGTGTTAGATATATTAGGCACTTAGACACTCCACATTGACAGCAACAATGGGAATTATATCGGAATAATATGATTTTTAAAGCTGTACTTAAACACACACACACAAAAAACAAAATCCAAACCAACCTTTTTGATCTCCATGATTAAGTATTCCAGGTAATTTCACATCATCAGTTAGTCTTTCTTCTAAATCAGACTGAAAGCTGTTGACTCCCCTCTGCAGCACAAGCTAGCTGATCTATAAATAAGGAATACGTTCTTACAAAGAGAGTGTTCCTATTGATTGGTGAGATGTATTGTCACCATTTCATTACACTTGATCATTACACGCTCCTCTCCTGCCAGAATTTTTTATTCATTGCCAAGTTAGAGACTTGCAAAGTTTGCAAAGACGTCCCTGCCTGGTCCTTGGCTGGAGGGATGTTGTCTCCTGCCAGAAGCAAGGTGCACCTGAGGGAAATTACTGGCAGTGAGCCCTCATTTTACTGTTAAAGTCTGTCATCTGAGAGACACCCTGGATTTTCTCTAACTGGGTTTCTCAGAGTATTTTCACCATTCCTGTCTTCTGGAAAGTGTGAAAGGGTAGCCATAAGAGGAAAGTTTTCTGGAAAGATAAATTATGGACTGCAGATTCTTAAGGATCTGAACAGTCACTTATTCAAACAGAGAAAAAGAAAGGCAAATACTGCTGAGCAAGAATGACTCATGATCTTCTTAATGGCATTTTAGCTATTCAAGTCCCAGAGACAGCCCACCTGGAAAGCAGCTGCTGAGTGGCTGATCTGCAAAGGGCAGAAGCTCAGAGCTCTGCTCTGGCAGTGCCTCAGCACTGAGCAGTGCAGCTCTGGTACCCTGCAGCTCAGCCTTCAGCCAGCATTGCTACTTGCCAGGCAGCTTCAGCGTGGTCCTAACTTTGGCTGTTTCCATACTGCTCCTTTCACCAGTCTCTGCACCTTACTGAAGGCCTCTGAATCCGTAGGGTCTCTGCTGAAACCCAGCGCTCCTGAAAGATGGGGGCATCTCAGTTGTCATTTTAAGAAGAAACCCCATGCTCCTCTAATGCCAAAAGTCAAACAAAGATAATATAGTACTTACTGTATTTTGAAAACATAAATTTATAATCCGGTTTCAGGATTATTGAAACTTCCTGATGATTGTCCACATTTTCTTTTGTTAGCAAAGTTCAAAGCAGGACCAAATTAGGGTGCCGGAAACACTCAGCAAAGGACAGGAGATCTGTCCAGCTACTCTCTTCCCAAGAGCCAGGGGCAGCCCTGGTCCCAGAGCACAGGGCAGCTCCTTCCACACTCCTGCCCAGGTGCTGCATCAAGAACCCTGCCCCGTCCTTGCCGTGGGTCAGGTGCTCACATACTGCAGCATTGCTGATGTTTTCCTCTAAGAGCAGAGGGCTTGGGGAGCATAAATCCTGCGGGAGTATGAAGTGCTACAATCCTAAGAGCAAGAGCACAGGTACAGCCTGACCAAGACCGCCCTGGGAAGCCAAGTGGCTGCTTGCCACCCCCAGAACAGGCCATGGTGTCTGGCTGTCTGTGAGCATTGAGCCATCTGTGTTAAGGAGCCAGCAAGCTTTCAAATCCTGTCCTAACAGTCCCAAAAGTATCATTATGGGAAGAGCGTGGCTGAGTCTCTTTTATTGTTTCCGTTTCAAATGTATTCCGCACTAAAACATTTTTGTGGGGCTGGAAATTCTTTTCAGAACCTGCTAATTATTTTTACAATCTGCAGTCTGCTCTTATGTTCCTAATTGTGACTATTAATCCTCACTCATCTCCATGTCCTAGATGTGTGCAAGGCAATAAGGCATATTATGCTCAGCAGCACCCTGCCTCTTGACTCATTTGTCAAAAGGATTATTGTACACTCGGTGCTGAATGTGAGGAATTAGCTGCATAAACCTGGACATTAAAAAGAATGTCTGTGTATTACCTGTGCTGGGCATTGGTATGTAGACAGTAATTCCCTCCTCAAATATGCAAAGGTATCTCACTAGTTTCGGGTACATTCATACATGCTGCAAACAATTTGGAAGTGATTTGAATGCAATTTCTCCTTTGTGTCAAGTCAAATGGTGTTATAATCATAATTAACAAGGACTGGACTTGACTTCAGTCCCTTGACTTGTACCTGATTTCCCAATGAAATTCCTTTAATCCATTTTGAAACATGGTAAGTACAAAACATGCTCTGTTGTTTCCAAAATGTGATCAGGTAGCTACCTGCAAACATTAACACCAAAGGTCTGACAGATATTTATAATTACCACTTGTCAACACAGCCAAGACAAGGCAGCAGCCCTGCTGCTGTGTTCAAAGGCAGGGAAGAGAAGTCAGGCCAGAGTAGTATCTGTTTCCCTTCAGCTGTGTAGGAATGATGTGCTTTCCAACTCTCTCTTCTAGAAAAGAAATTCCTCTTTTCTGTCTAATGAATGTTGTCTATCCAGGCATCTCTGGACAGCTTTCAGTGAGGGTTGTTTGATGGTGAAATCCATTAGTCTCTGCCTTATCCGAATGGCAGCTGGCACTGCCCCTACCCTTACTGCCAGAGACAGCAGCCAAATATTTTCTGCTAGCAAAGTATGAAGAAGTCTACTTGAGCATTCATCTGTATTAAAATTTGGCCCATTATTTTCACGGACAGCCTTCAAGCTGCACAAAGGTCTGTTTGTTTCTTGGCTTATGGTTATTCATATTCATCAAACGCATTCTACGAGGCAACCACTGGGAGAAAAATGACAGAGAGACACTTTACTGGTTATGTCCTGTTAGTCCCAGCTGTATCGTGGCCAGACACAGCCAGGGTCTGTGTGCCTCATCGTGTGGTTGGGGTTCAGAGCTTCGTCTTCTCAAGTCGCACCACAGCCTCTGCTCCAGGCTCTTGCACAAATCCAACATCACCTCCCAATGCTGGCATATAGCCCCCGAGGCTCACTGAGATGTGCAGGTCAGACTTCTCACTCATCCCTTCATCACCAGTGGCCTGGTTTCCCCTGGATTTTCCCTTGGACAGTGTGACCTTCCATTTCTCCTGCCGAGTTACAGCCTCCTCTGGCAGACAGTGAGGATTCACCCACCCCTGTGCCCTGTGCATGTAGCCTGCTGCTAATGCCATGTTCAGGGCAAGCCCAGTTCTTGTTTCAGGTTGGGATGCTTCAGGGCTCAGTCTGTTCATCTCATTGTTTCCCAGTGGTCCTTTCTGTCTGTGTGGGTTCAGGGAACAGTCCCACCAGGTAAGAACTCCTGCAGGAGGATGTACAGAGCCCCACACACCAGTTCTCTTGAAATGCCACAATGTTTGTACCACTTGAAGTGGTTTGTATTAGTGTGGTACTCTCATGGTTCAACTCAGTTGCACCAGTGCAAAATCTCTTCCCAGACTTTGTAGGTGTTTTAATTGTGAAAGGACAAAACCCTTCCCTTCTCTTTTATCTGGGACAAGCTTTCGTAGATGATTATGCTTATCGTGCTGAAGCCTGAAGATCCATCAGTCTGAAGATTAGTATATGTCTCCAGGTAATTGGGGTGACATGTTCTAAAGGGAGATGCTTAATTAGAGGAAGATTCCTGCAGGAGACCAGAAAACAACCACTTCCTGCAGTAAATCAGCTCTTGCAAGAGGAGCATGTGTTTTCCCCATCACCTGCTGACACACAGGGGGCCACCCAGGCACAGAGGCTGTCACTGCTCTGGCTGACAAAGATGACTCAACTGGAACCTGGAATCCAGGCTGGCTTTGCAGAACTGCTTCTCTGCTCTTCATCTGCTTTCCTGTCTCACCCAAGCCATTTAGCTGCTTGCTTTCTATTTCAAAAGGTGGCGTTTATTCTAATTCTTTGTTCACATTCACTCCATTAAGCTTCCACTTTCAATCATCAGCTGCCGAAGCACTTGGCTGCGCTGCTAAGCAAGCCTCTGCATCTGGCTCATGCTGGAACAGGCTGTGCCCTTATTTATCACTTTGCTAACACTGGACTGATAAAACTTATCTTCTCTGGAGGCTGGTGCAGGGGAGGGGCCAGTAAAACAAAATGAAATTTTCAGTGTGTAAAGATAGTGCTGTTCCAAGAAAAAAAAATTGAGGTGGCTTTTGCCTGGCATGGTGTGTGGCCTCAGCCTGGGGCCAGCACACAAGGACTTCAGGGGAAAAACTGCTGAAGTGTGTCAGGAACAGTGCGTGATGCTCTCTCCTATTCATTTATTTTTCATTCCGAAGTTTTCAGCAAGTGTGCCAAGAAAGCTGGAGCAGAAGAGCACTTATCTGTGTGGGAAATGGGAAATGCATTTCTGGAGTGAGGGGAAAGAAAAGTGCCTTCTGTAAGAAATTGTAACAAGTTAAATACAAAACAGACAAAATCTAGTGAAAGTTAGACAAAAAAATATAGTTTACTTCTTGTCCCACCCACCAAAAGAAAAAAAAAAAGGGGAAAAACTGCTTAACACAAGTGAGCCAGATTCAGACTCATTTGTGAATTGACTCCCCAAGGTGATGGTTCCTTGGAAAACAGGCAAAGCCCAAACAAGAAAATGCATGCACCTGTGGGTAAGTCACTGCTGCTGGTTTGCAGGGAGGGGGGAAACCAGGAGCAAACCATGAGTGTGTGAACGATGAGTATGTGAACCATGAGGGCTGACAGGCTATAAAGGAGAGGCCCACAGGCCAGTGAGGGCTGATAGAGAAGATGGAGATTTTGTGCTGGAAATGTTGGCTGGTATGGCTCTCCCCTCTCCCTGACTGAAGGTCTCTCCCTTTTCCTGTGAGTTTTGTATTTATAGCTTAGTAGTAGCCTAAAGCTTAAGAGTTTAGAAGATTAACTTTTCTCTGTCTGTTTTTTCCTGGGTTTGGATGTTGTTCTTCTCACGTTCATGAACCAACTAAGTTACTGTGTTAATCTTTCTTCCTTTAGAAAAGAATTAAAACCCCACAAAACTCTTTTAAGTGTTGTTTATTGAGGGCAGTAGTGCTTTCTGTCTTCATTTAAGACTTTCTGGGCTCAAGGCTTTAGGCATCCTCTGAATCCAAAGAACAGAAGAATCTCTAATGTGGGAAGGTACAAGAGTTTTAATTTTCTTGAAATACTTAAATTAGATTGATGTCCTACAAAATTATCATGTAGATTTTCTCAATTATTGTCTTAGAGAAGTTGTAAAATTTAGGGGTAATCGCAGCTTTTCCTTCACTGAAGGAAAAAGTTCTCAGTGTGGACGGTAATCCAGAAATCCTTCTGGAAGCAGGATTTCAGCAAGAGTCCTGAGATAGTATTTGAGTGCAGAGAGAGACTTCTCTGTCTTCCCTACGTTTTAATAGCTGAATTGAGTGAAATCTGAAAGTTGAAGCTTTTCAGGCACATATTTAGGCTACATAAAATAAAACATCTTAGTATGAGCTAGTCAGGGGTTTCACAGCTTTTTGTTTAACATACAGCTGCATGGGCTATTAGAAGCGGAAACATATGGAATCATAATTGAAGAAAAATCCTTTTTGCAGTGACAGGTTTGAAGATTTTCAGTCTCTGCTTAATACGTAAAGGCCTAAGTGGTGCATCTATTCAGAAAGTGAAACAAAAAACTGCATACAGAGGCCATGTTATAACTGATTTTCTCATTATTATTTTTATAAGTGTCACACTTAAAACTGGAGCAGCATTACATTGTTTTTTTCTTGTTCACATTTTTACTGTTTGTACTGAGGCAGGTGGGTGCTCAGGAAGCAGCCATATTAAAATTTTGTATGGCCTCTAGGAGAGCTAGGAATTTGTTCTCTCTCTTGTAAGGGAGGAAGAAATGTTGTAGCTTTGCAACTGATTAAATTGATCAGATGAAATATTAAGCATGAATAATGTGAGATTTTCAAACCCTTCCTCATTGGCCAGTGGTTACCTCAGGTTCTTCACTGTAGGCTAAGTATTAAAGAGGAATAAAAAATATTTCATTGATCATTGATACTAGCACTTTCTGAAACAAAGTTGAGATTTCCTCATCCTAGTCTTGGCTAGACATAGAGTGGTAGACAGATCACACCTCCCAACTTACGTGATAGAAATAAGTTGCTGGGGAAAGTTTTGGAGTCATTGTGCAAATCAGAAGAAAACCCAACATATTACTTCCTGAAACTGCACTAGTTTTCCCCCTTTTTAGGGGTGGGAGAAAGGCTTTAATAATACCAATGTATTCAAGAAACTGCTATTCATATATTTTTCAAATATAACACAGTAATGTCTCTTTTGGGAGAGGGGATTATGCTTCTCAAAGTCAACATTTTTCTCTTTGCTTTATTTTTAATCTTTATGTAGATTGTGTTGAGAGATATACAATACAATTGTATTTTGAAATATTCTGTACCAAAATCTCTTTTCCAAGCTTTTTCCCTTTTTCTGGCTTCTGCTGCAGAAGTATAAAAATAAATCAAAAGCCAGAATTTGTGGTACTTAGACTGTAATAAGCTTCATTCTTTTCCTCTGTCTTACACTTGCTGCAAAAGTGTTGCTGAGTGATCTAAGTTGTAGGATGCTTTCTGTAAGATAAGAGCAAGAGAAGAATTGAAATTGTGAGATAAGAGCTAGATGTTTTGCCAAGTACATTTTCCCTGTGGAATGGAATAAGTTAGCAAATGAGGACCTTTGGGATGGCCATGCAGAGTTCAGAAGAGACACATTGCTTCCCACTGCACTATGCCTGCCATGTGGATGGGATCTGTGTTGAGTCTCAAATTATTCTACTGAGTATATTTCCTTCCTTTCTCAAAAGCAACATGACATTTGTAAAATACCTTTTTGTGTCTCTTAAAAGCTGTCATGGATACGTTGAGAAATTTGTGTTTAAAAGCAGTAAGTTTCTGCGTGTATATGGGTAGGTTAAGATGAAGCAAATAGGAAGCAATTTAATTTGCAATTTCAATTCATGCTGTGGAAAAGCTAGATGTTTATTCCAGATGATTTGAAAGTGAGGAGTACCACTGAAGCCAACAGAACAAAAAATATCTTCCACTCTTTGAAGCCTGTTGCCACACCAAGTTTGAATATCCATCTTGTAATGATGCTTCATACTTTGAAATATGGCAAAGTCCATAGCCATTGGTTGTGATTTCTGACAGTGAAAAGCTAAAAGATTGACATTTGGTAAGTGGGGGGTCTTTGTAAGCCAAAAAATTTCAAGCCAAAAATCACTGCTTAGCTGAAGTATCCTTGGAAAAGCTAGCAATGCTTTCGGCAGCAGCACTGGAAAAGTGGATTTGACAACTCTTTTACAATTAGTAAAAAACTAAAAAGATGACAAGAGAAGTCCCTGTGCTTTTTGGAACAGTTATGGGAGGATGGCGTGTAGTTTTGCCATATGGTTTCTTCTGCCTTTCCAAAAAGAGAAAAAAAAATACTCATTCCCAGAACAAGGTACCATTGCAAAGATTTTAAATGACTGGTCTAAAAATGTAGAACATGCAACTTACAGCTTGATAAATCAACAGTCTCACAGGCACATCTAAACTCCATTATACTGAAATGGAGTTGGGAACGAAAGTGAATCATAGTAGCACCTTTGAGTCAGAAAAATATAAATGACTGTGGAGGATTAACTTTTTTTATAAAGTAAATTAAGTTAACAATAGTTTATTCTCTTCTCTTAATGCTGTTAAGCCTCTTAGAAGCTTTTTCTTCTGAAGAAACCAAATGTTTAGTTTTATTAAAGGGGACTTCAAATTCTGTATTCTATCAGTAGGGATATTAGTTTTTGTAATGTTTTGCCAATTGTTTCATTATGTATTTATACAAGTCACATATTTTAATTTCTGAACATCCTTTATCTGTTGCTGCATGGGAGAGTTTATCTGAAGCTGGGAGGATACAAAGATTTAGCTTTTTGTAATGAAGAAAAATATGTGTAATTCCTTTCAAAGGAAATAAAGCAGTACCAGGAGGTAATTTTTTTCAGGGAATCAGTATGTGGAAATAATGGTTTTTGCATTCCCTCTTTGTCCTGCAAATAGAGCACTTACATGACTTGGTGCAAAGTGAGTCCTGTAGTGCTGTGATTATGTGCAGCTGAAGGGGTTTTGCCTGACACCATGTTGCTGTTCTTAATCCAGTGAGGTCTGAGAGATGCAAAAATTCCTGACTCCCTTCAGTCTGAGTCAAATGAATTGGTGAAATCATTTTGATTAGATGATCTAATGGGTGTCAGCACACATGGCAGGGACTATCAGTGTTGCAGGTCTGGAGAAGGTGGGTGCTGCTGTGGGGAAGCAAGAGCTCCGGCACACAATCATCCATCACCTCACACTCAAGTAGGACAGCCATAAGTACATAAACATTCTGAATATTTTTTTCTCTGGCTTCTTGTTCCTTTCTACACTGAACCTGCCCTGCTGCTTTCCAAGCAAAAAGTGCTGCAGCTGATACTTCAGTGCTACTGTACCCGAGGTACCAGACAGGATGCCTTTCTCTGCTATGTGATGCTTGTTTATGACTATTCAAACTTGAATTCCTCCATGCATTCAGCAGCACCTGGGCAAGGGCTGCTCTGAATGCCAGAAAGCTCCTTTGTCTGGATTAGAAAGTAATGCACTGGCTGTCTGATATATTGACCTGCATTAAAGAAATCAGCAATCTCACAGATGGAGCTTTCATCTCCAGTGTCCAGTCAGTGTGGCAGCAGATCAGGTGCCCAGTAGAAGATGTTATGCCATTAACTCAAAATGCTTGATGATGCAGAGATAAGTAGCTGTGCTCTCAGGTGCTTGTGGTGCAAAATTGAAGCAGTGCACTGGTTTTGTGATGTGGGTTCAGAGCCACTCGCAGGTGTGCTTTGAACAGTCCTGCACTGGCATTTCCACCTTGTATTGTGTTCACAGCACCTCTTCCACTCTGGGAATTTGCATCCCATTTCAAACCTGCCTTAGCACAGATTTGTGTCTGACATTCCAGGAAGTGACAGAGTGGAGCAGGAAGTGTAAGAGGCTTCCCAGCTCCCATCAGCCCTTTCCTAGCCATGATTTTTCCCCAGAAATAGAGTCAGTTCCTCAGTGCAGTTCGGACTCTAATAACATCCCTCGCTAGATTGTGCTTGCCTTCACCAAAGTCTTGCCTTCTGTGCTGGAGAACTTAAAGGCAATTATGTTATATAGAAACAACAAAGATCATATTTCACAGAGCAGAGGCAGAAAACTCCTACAAAAAAATCAGGCATTTAAAATCACATTAGAAAGACTCCACCAGTCTTTGCTTAGTATCGCTTCTGTCAGCGTGTCTATCACTGAACCACGCACAAAATGGGCATCTTTCATCTTTTATGTCTTTCAGTGATGTCATTAGCATCTTAATGATTTGCCATGTTCTCTGTTCAGTCTTAATTTGGTCATTAATGTGCTGTTGGAAGTAAAGCTTTGGAATAAACCCTTTTCCTTACTGTGTTTGCATTCAGCAGAGAGTTGGGAACAGAAGGCAGCCCTGTGTTTCTCTTGCTGCCACTCAGGTACCCACTGTTGCCCTTGACACAAGAAACTTGCTCGTGCTCTGACTTAAAGATGGGATGTCAGTGTGTTCAGAGGGATGCACAAGGACAAGGGCATTTGTTCCCCTGGCACAGGGAATGACCACTTTCCTTGCTGCAGAGTTTTAGCGGGCACACATCAGAGCAGGGAGGGCAGAGAGGAGAGACCCTGCTGCACACCAGCTGCTAGGATGCTTTGGGATGCAGCACAGAACCCAGTGCTGCTTTCTGCTCTGCCTTTTAAATCCAAACTTCCCAAAGGTACAGGGATCATTTAACTTGGAAAAAGAATGGACCGTTCCTGTGAAAGCAACGATGCATGTGGCTACCCCTGGTAACTCTCAGGGTGGCTGTAGGATCAAGATTTCTGCTTGGCCAGCTGGGATCATCTCTGCTAGTTTAAGCTGTTATACAGAACACATACCTGTCACCTGGAAAGGGATAGGGAATCACCAGCCTTATTAACAGTTCTTGCAGAGGGAAAACCACAGAGGCTCGGTCTCCACAAACAGTGTGGGAGCTTTTTGCAGTTACTGCAACAAACATCATCAACTGCTGCCTCACTTGCACAGCAGATGGGTTATCCTTTGATAAAATAAGAAGTGTTTTCCAGCTGACTGTGAAATTCCAGCAACTAGGACGGGCACAAGTTTGAAGGACTGTGAGTCCTCTGGTCTGAAGAGAGGTACCCAAAAATTCCTACTACAATCAAACAATTGGTGAAAGCAAGATGGCAGGTGAGAGCCTTAAAACTAATTTGCAAGCAGGTGAAAATGGGTGACTGATGTCTGAGGTAGACACTCAGGAGAACTGGAAGAAGAATGTCAAGGAAATTATTTCAAGTTGTATAATGTAGGTCCTAGAAGAGGTACAGGTGATTGTTGGAGAGGGTGAAAAGATAACATACAGAAATTACAGTGATTGCTTTTATGTGTCAGCCAATTCATGCCTCTCTTTTTTTTTAATTAAAGTAGATGAAAAGCTAATCTATGGAAAATTATCTGCATTGAGAAAGTGAACAAGGGAAACAATATCTTCATGAATCTGAGAGAAATGGGGAAGCCCATTACCTTGTCTCTATGACATTGTTAAGCCTTTTTCTATTACATTTCTTTGTGTAATAGCTGTTCTTTTTGAACACAATGGCATTTTTCATCTAATCTGATGATGATTCAAAGCATTTATGCATCCTACTTATAATATGAACCACTGCTCTTTCACCACAGGGTTCACATTTAAGATTAGACTGCTGTGATTTTCTCTGCTGCTCTGGTTGAAGGTCATTTACTTTAGGAAATGGAGAGGGCAGGTGCCAAAAGGTAATCTCCTTTCATTTTACCTGGCAGTTGCCTGTCAAGTTCAAATGACGGCATTAAAAAACCACTATTACAGCCTGTCTATAGTCTAGCTTAAAAAGAAAAAGGTATGTGGCTGAGACACAGTGCAACGGTTTCTCAGTAAATTTGAACCTCAGCTTTTCCAGAATGTTTGCTTTGCTAATACGGTCTTGAAGAGTAGGTCTGATTGAGTGCTTGCTTCAAATGCAGTGTCCAGTTTGTAACCCCGTGTCATGATTATGCAATTTATGATGTGTTTGTTCACATTATGTCATAACAGTGCTCATAGCAATTATGCTTTCTTTTTGCTTTTTCTCCCTCAAACCCACAAATTCTTGATATCATTTCAGAATAAAACTATTTTCTCCAAGTTCATCTCACTCTGAGTAGTGGAACTGTGATTAAAAATCTCAAAACATCAGCCCATCAAGTCAGGCATCGTATAAATTCACCAGAGCTTCGATCCACTAGTTCAGAGAAGAACAACATTTCAGGCCGTCTTAATAATTTTCATACATTACATTCAAATACATGCGAACTTTCTATTTCTCTTTAAGCAAAATGGAGAAGTCAAGCTCATCATCAGTGGCTATAAGCTGTAGATGAAAATGCTACAAGTGAAAATTTATTTAAAGGTCAGATCACTTTCTGAAAGGCAAAATACCTAAGTAGTCTCACGTTCAATGCCTCAACCTGTTTTCTTCTGTGCAACAGCATCCAGACCACAGGCAGTGCTGTTACATTTCAGAGTCTGTGTATGTCGTGTATTTGTTTTACCAGAACACCACTGCTGGGGAAGGAAAATGTGACCTCCCCTCCAAAAAAACTGTCCTTAAAGAAGTCTGCAGCACAGAGTGACATCAGTGTCACACGCACGGCATGAAGCAGAAGAGGATCGAGCGCTCCCACTTTGCCATCAGGCATTTCCAAATGTCCTCTCCTCTATCTTTGTTCAGCATATTTTAAGAAAAGCCTGGGAGCATTAAGCTGAGCTTAATGGAAAAGGGCCAACATATGGCCCTCTCTGCGTGGTGCCTGCTCAGAGGGCCACATAAAAGCGGTGCAGAGGAGAGGCAGCGTTCACTGATTTCCCTGCATGGATGTGGGGAGCGCAGCAGGTGACTTAATTGGAAGGGACAAAAGGCATCCAGGGGCCTCTCTGCCTTGAGGGCAATAAATACTGGAGATGCCGAACCTCCCTTTGGGAAGCTGAATAGCAAGTTCAAAAGTGGGTAGACATTTCCATCCACTGACAAGCGTTTGAGCTTAAGCAGATGGTAACTGGAAGCTTGGTTCTGTGTTGTTTCTTGCTAATTTTATCTGCAAAAGGACATGATGGTCTATCCCAAGGCCTTGCATTTCCCTAGATTGCAGGACTGAGGACAGTTGGCTTTTGGCTTGCAAACAGAAAATTCCCTCCCACTGCTTAGCAGTTAAAAGCTAGCATTAGACCAGCAGTAAAAATCATAGCTTATTATTCTGACAGATTTTCTTGTTGCTTTCTAAAGAATCTTTCCAGCTGCTTTTTACTGTATGAAGATTTAAAAATCATCACAGTGATATACCGGTGTCAGTAAGAAGTGCACATATATACGAAGAATTGTTTAAAGGTGGTCTTTAATGAATATGAAGAACTACTAAACTGCTTTTGCCTGCATGAACCTTGGGGGATGTGGTACCTTGTGTTCAGGGTCTCTGCTTATGAAGTGAAAAATTTTGCCTAATTATGGATATTTGTAGGAAAACTGATTTACCTCCAAGAAGTGGGACATGAAAGACCCCTTCACTTTACCAAATGTGTGCTTACTTTTCCAGGTGGTTGTGGAGACTCTAAGAAACACAACTCTTACTCTATTTTGCATGGTAACAAACATTTATAAACACTCTTTTCTCCTGCTTTTTCCTGGAGAAGCTGAGTTTAGGCTTTTTCTGCATCTGAAAGAGAAGCTAAATGTATCCACTGGCCTTCTGTCACCCTTGTTCTCTCATGTGTTCCAACTTTCAGGGAGTGCAGGGTGACTGCAGATGAATTGTTTTCCACGAGAGCATTTTCTAAAGCCTTTGTGATCATCTGATTTAAGGAAAACAGGTATAGTTCAGAAACGTGGCTTCTAGCCCCACATTTTCACTTAGGGAATAAACAAAGGAGAAACCTTTGAGATGCATTATGGTTTGGTTTCTTTTTTTTCCCCTCTGCTGAGAAGCCTCTGGTATGGCCTTGCTGATGCTCCTCCCATGTGACTAGTAATGATTGTTTTATGAACAAATACAGAATAAAATGACCTTGATATACCTGGGTAGAAATAAAAGAAACTATCTGAATGTAAAATATTTATATTTGTCAGAAAACTATCTGGCACTGTTTATATAAGTTATTTACCAAATGTGGGTAGTTAGAAACAGACTCTGGAGGTTTGGGGAAGAACAAAGAAAATTCCTGACAAGTTCTTGAAGTAAAATTTTGATAAACACTATTTTAATTTAAGTTTAAAAGTAGAAGCACAAAGACCCCTCTGAAATAGGATTTCAACTTTGATTTTTAGCCCTGATAAAAATCAAAGAGATTTTTGAATAAAGAAATTCAAGCTCCAGCTGATTTTATTAATCATTTCCCTCAATCTTTCAAAACAAAGATCATCAATTTGATGCAAACAGAATTTGACAAAGTCACCAAAAAGTGATTAGCAGGCTTTAATTTAATCGAGTTGCTCTTAATTGACAATTCACTGCAAGTGTTGCACATTTATTTTGGCAATCCACACAGCAGTCCTCTTCATTGTCTTTGGCCATCATACAAATTAAATTATTTAATACTCTAAAGAATCTGTGGGGCACTTTTTTGTTTGGTTTTATTTGAGTTGAACAGTGAACTGGAGTGAACTGGAGCTGAGTGCTGGAAGGGTTGGGAGACCCTGATGTCCCAAGCCTTGAGCAGATATATTTTAGAAGAGCATTTTCCAGTAAGTGTTGCATGCGCTCCAGGGGTGGGTCTTTCTATGTGGTGTCACCTTCAGAGGAAACAGGCAGTTCCTGGAGCTTTCCATGGCTTTTCCTTCTCCCTTTCCATACTGTATGCTCTGTACTATATTTAAAGTAGCATTTCCTGTGGGGTAAAATTTGAAAGCAGTCACCATCAGTCAATGAAATATTTTCTTTTTATCAATATCCATTTTGGAACCAAAAATTATATCTGAAGAAAAAGTAATTTATCCTGTTTTTTGCATTCTGTATTTCTTCAGGGTCTGAAATGAAAGTCAATATATTATTTTTATTGGAGTTGAGACGCAATAACAGAAATCAAGGCCAGAAAAACAACTTGCAAAGTTGCATGTATGCCTCTAGTAGATGTTCTCCAGCAACTGGAGTCTTTAGAATCTTCCTTTTAATTAAATGTTTGTTTGACTGGAGGAGAGATGCTTCCAGTCTGGTGGTCACAGTGGGGGCAAGAGGAGCTTTGTGCCAGCCTAGTTAACTCATCCACTGGGATTCCCTAGAATGGTCCCAGAAATGTTCACTGTGGGTGGCACGTGGGGCTGTGTGTGAGACCAAGCAGAGGGGAATATGCTGGAGGTGTGTGTGAGAGCCTCCATCCCTGCCTGTGTCTGGAAGGAGCAATCAAGTACTGCACAAGTCCTGGAGGGTTTTCCCCCTCCAGGATGGGCCAGGCACAGTTGTGCTGCTGACACCCACAGAGGTGACCTGGCTGTCCTACCAGGGCACTGCAGTGCTGGGCAGGGCTAGCTTTGTAGGCAGGAGCTTACTTTCCTTCATGTCTGCTTTTGGATCAAGACAGTGTTTTTGAAGGAAACTCTGGGATCACTCCCTCTTGCCTCAGTCAGGCAAGCAGGGCTGCATCCCCCAGGTGCCTTTTTGGGGGAGCTGACCTTGGAGGCCTCCTCCAGGAGGGGTCCTGAAGCCCTCCCATCTCTGAAGAGCATTCATCCACATCCAAGGTCCAGGTAAGCCCCAGCAGAAATGCACAACCTAAACATAAATCCCATGTCCACGAGCTATTTGCCTCCATAGACCCTTTGCTCCTGCACTACGGTATCTGCAAGGGTAGATACGCCTGTATCTCTTAAGGACAGAAAAAATGGTCATTGCCAGCATATTGTTTGTTGCCTGGCAATTATCTGCATAGTTCTGTGATGAAAGACTACATTTCCAGCATTGATTCCTTTTATGACCTTGCCAGAAAGCATTTATCCCACTTTAAATTCTGGCTATCAGCTGTACATTGTAATAGTCTTGTAGAACATTGTATTATTTTTTTGTAAGCCATTGGTAAACAGACCTGAGTTCATTACTCTGTGTATCTAAGCAGGTATTTTACCCTGTTTAAATGGCTATTGAAATTGCCTCTTTGCATCGGGATATTTACATAGGTGTTGCTGGCAATTGTTGCAAATTCAAAGACCTTTTTTTTTCTAAAAGTGCAATCAGCAAACAAAATTAGAAAAACTTGACACCATAATAAATCAGAACAACAACAGAATTGTAAAAATCATTTGTAATGACATATTTTGTTGCTGTTCTTGTTTGCTAGATTAGATTTCTGTTAAAGGTAATTGAAGAAAAAATTATTCTGGTTAGAGGGATAAAATACATTAAAGTTAAATGAGCTGCTTAGGCTTTAAGACATCATATCAGGGAATGAAAACACATTGAAGAAGCATGGTAGTTATTTTGTGTGGTTGACCATGAAACAGTTGTGGTCCAGCCTTTCTGTCACACCCCAGGCAAAGTCCCTTGGGTAATGGCTGTGGCATTTGGGCAAAGTGAGAGCACGGGATCTGTTTGCTGCTCTCCATCTGAATTCCAGACCTCCCTGTGTGTCTTGCCCAATCATTTAGTACCTGAGGAGCAGGTAGAAGCTGCAGGGTGCAGATGGGAGCATCCTGGGTCTGGGGGTCTGCCCTTGGCTGCTGGGGCCTGGTATGGGATTCTGCTGGGACTCAAAGTTCAGGCTTTCATTTTATAGGTTTTTCTTGAAAGGAACATGAAGCTCAACAGCCTTTCTTCTGGGCAGCATTATCATGCCTCTTTCAAATACTAAGTAAATACAAATAGGTGGAAAACTTTCTCAGAAAACAATTATTGAACAACTACAAATAGCAGAAATTTTCAAACGGGAAACTCTGAGCCTACAAAATTCACTTTCTCCACTGGTTTCAAAACACAATACTTTTAAAAATATGATTAATAGTTTCTCCTGGATTAATTTGGAAGTGTATCGGGGTTTGACACTGGCTAAAAGCTAGGCAGCCATGAAAAACTATTCACTCATTTTCCTGTGCTACAGCTGAGCAGAGGAGGGGAAAACAAACGAAGGCTTCATGAGCTGAGATAAGGATTAGGAGAAAAACACTCAAAGGCAAAACAGGTCCAAATTTAAACAGCATAAAGAAAATTTATTATTTACAGAATTAAAAGTAAAAAGGGTAATGAGAACTAAAATAAACCTTTAGAACATTCATTTTCTTTCCAGCCCCTCCCTCTTTCCTGCAAGGAGACAAAGCATAGGGTTTTGGTCAGTCTTTCACTTTCTAAAAATCTTTCTTCAGTACGCTTAGGGAAAGGAGTTTCCTTCTTCTGCTGTGCCATGGGGTCCTTCCCACGGGAGAGAGTTTTCTGTGAATTTTCTAGCATGGTTTTAGTTTTCATGAATAGCAGCCCCACCCGACCTGCTGTAACGTGAGTCCCTCCCATGAATGATGCAGCCATCCCAGAACTGCGCATCGTGGGTTGTTTAGTTCATGGGGTATGGTTTTTAAGGATTAGCTGCTCTAGTTTGGAAGCAAGGGCTCTCTTTCTCATCTCTGAAAGCAAGGGTCCTCTCTCTGTTTGAGTTCCTCACTAGATTACAGCTTTTCAGCATCCACGCACTCCAGCGTGAGCGCTTTTTCTCTCGGGCTGCGAGTGGATCTCTGCATCCCCCATGCACTTTATGGATTACAGGGAAACAATTTGTTGTATTTTACTCCTCACCACGGCTTGCAGAGAGATCTTGGCTTCGATTCTTGGGGCACCTCCTCCCTCTTCTTCTTTTCGCTGACCTCGGTGCCACCATGTTTGTACTCCTCACGTGTCCTCACTTTTCCTTTTTCTCTGACTCAGAAGAAAGTTGTTGTCCGTAGGTATTCTTCTTTTCAAGTTCTATCAATTGAAAAGTTCTTATAGAGTTTTGCAGCGCTGAAAAGGTTGATCTCATCTGTGCTCCGTGTCAGGGAATTGTTCACCATGCTTTTGTCGCTGGCCACATGGTCCCCGCCGGCACCGCACGGGTGGCCCCAGCCACACCGCCCTGGCCACGGGGTCACTCCTGGCCTGGGGAGGGCCCCGGCCGAGTGGCTCCCCCACTGCTCAGAAGAAAAAAGAGCATGCCCATGTTTTTTTCTGTTCTTAAATATGTCATCACAGAGTCGTACCAACTTCTCTAATTGGGCCAATAACTTGCCCATCGTCAGAGCCTTCAGCGATTGACTCTGCTGGACATGGTAGAAACTTCCAGGAGCTTCTCACAAAGCCACCTCTGTGGCTTCTCCCGCCCCCACCAAAAACCAGGCTGTGTTAAATCAATGCAAAGTGACATATATTTGGTTTTATTAATTTTTTAATTAGTTCCTATTCTGCTATTAAATATATCCCACTGCCCCTGTTTTTAGGGAGTCTTTAAACTTCTTTTCACTTCCATCTGTCCTTCCTCCTTCCCTTCCTTTTCTCCCCAGAAAAGCTCAGTCATCGAGGTTGAGAGTCTGGGGCTTGTGGGAGTGTTTTAAGGAAAAATAAAAAGAAAAAAGAACAATCAAAACCCAGTCATGGATGGCAGTTCCCTCTGCAACTGGTATGGGGGGAGAAGCAATAACATTTTTTTTAAAGCATCTTTACACATCTATAGAAAAGCACTTAGGATTTTTTCTTTCTTTTTTATTGTTTACTAAATCAAAGCAAATGCATCTGAGGCTTATAGTGATGATAGCAAAAATTACAAAGACCTTTCATATGCAAAAAGACATTTTTGTATGACTGAAGATTCAAAATGCATTATGCCAATCTTGTATTCAAAGACCAGCTTTGCAGGGTTTAAGTTCTATTATGTGTTTTTCTGGAGGCTTTTTGTTTCTTGGGCATTTTCTCTTTTTTCCTTCATTTTCATGACATTTGTATTATTAGTACTTTGTAACATTTTCACAGGGTCTTTCCTTTGAACACTGCACATGAAATGGATGAAGAATCTGGGTTTTGCTTTGTGAATCAGCCTCTCTAATATGTCTTCTGGCTCTGGAAATATCCCCAGAATTCAGAAGGCTATCAAACAAATCTTCATCAGCACTTTAGTGCCGGCTGCATGCTGCAACACACAGCTTTGATATTTGAAAGATCTTTATATTTCACTCTTATGCATCTTGAAGGGATCTGTTATCTCAGTGTCAGGGGATTTGGAACAGGAGGTGGAACATTCCCAAGAACTAAAACCACAAAATACTTTTCTGATTGAATACCATGTTTTTAATGACAATTGTCAGCCTCTCCTAGTTCAAGGTTGCTCTGTTTTGCTATTGCTGTGAGGGACATTATCTGTCTGTAGTGATCCATCAGCTGCTCAAGACTTTCAGAAAAATAACTGCTGTCAGGTTTCCTGGACTCATATCCATTAATTAACTCATCCCAAAAAGTCTGACTTTTCTTTGACCCATCTCCTGGCTGTGCTGTAGGTATGTGCCTGCCTGTTAATTACACGGGGCAGTTTCTACAGTCTGGGGTGCAATCCTCGGGCCATGACTTCTGTGGCATCACAATTTCCAGTTTTATTTCCCATTTTTCTGCCTTGGTGCCCCATTTTCATTTTTATCGAATTAAATGGCATTTATTCCTTCCTTGCAGCTGTGAAACCCCCCTCTCCTGCTTCCTTGCAACTGTGAAAATCCCCTCTCCTACCAACATGGCAATAACAATTGGGGTTAGATGGGAACTGAGAGGCAAGAATATATGGGATGAAGAAGGCATCAATATGCATAGACATTCTTGCAGCATAATAAGCAAAATATTTAGTTATGCCATAAATGTTCAAAAATGTCTGTTCAGACCCCTGCTCTCTCTCCTCATGCCTTCTCCTGCAGTAGCACACATGAGCTGGGTAAGGCTTTTCTGCTTCCCACCACAAAACCCAGGCAGGAATGGGCACTGTGGTACCAAAGCAGACCCCAAAGAGAGTCTCTTCTGCCACCAGTCAGCTCTGCCCTTAGAGGTGGGCAGCACTCCTGAGCAGGACTGTCAGGAGAGATTCCCAGAATGCTCCCGAGGTGCTCCAGCAGAGAGCCTGGCAGCTGCAGCTTGCCTCCTCTGCAGTCAGGTTTGCCTCAGCTCAGCCCAGGCACCAACTCAGCGATGTCTCGGGTGCATGTCCTGTTCTGTGACAGCCTCTGGGACCACCACAGGAAATTAATGATTTTGTCTCTCAGTCATTTACAGACGCTATTTGGCCTAAGGCAGCCAAGAGTTGCTTAGCTCTCAGCTACTGCAAATTACCTCGAGCAGAACAGGTTGGCTCGCTCAGAAATAAAAATGCGGTGGGTATAAACAGCTGGGTGAAGAAATGATGACTGCAGCCACTAACCCATGCATGTGTTAGCAAGCATGAGAGCAGCAAATAGCCAGCACGGGGTAAAAGTCATTGATTTTGAAATGAAACTGATTCAGAAGGTTAAGGCCAGATATCCTCTTGGCACTGCCAAAAACAGCAGCTACCAAAATGGAAATCAAGAAAGATGTGTCCCGGGAGCTCTTGAGTTTACAAGTTACAGCTATATTTTAAATTGAGGGCAACAGGGATCAGTCACCTATTTAGAAATGTTTGTGCCTTTTAACTACCAGCAGTTTCTGTGCTAAATGAGAAAGATACAATTACAAGAGCTCATGAAGCAGGTTTTTTTTCTCTGGATGGCATATTTGGATACATACAAATGAGAGGTAGCCTATGGCAGTCGAGCATCTCAGAGTCCTTTTCATAAATAATTCCCAAACTGTCCTGCAAAGCAATATCTATCTACCTTGCTGACAGATTCAGAACAAATTGTGCTAGATGGGATTTAATTTTTTTAATAGACTAAAAAAAAATTGCACAGCTATGCAGATGTGCCAGCCACTTGGCTTACTGTAATCAAACATGGTGAAGGAGCTCTAAGTGCATTTCAAGTCTATAGCACCTCAGTTCTGTAGCAAGTCTGCTGGAAAATGCATTCAGTAGAGCAAAATGGTGGTGCTGCTAATATTAATAATAATACTCAGCACTTCAATTGCATCTCATATTTTCAAAGTGCTGTACAAATGCTAATTAATTAGGCTGTGAAGCTGAATGCCAAATAGAGAAAAAGTCTTGTGTCTCGGCTTGTAGAACAAGTTATGTTGATTATTGTACTTTTAGTATTGTCCTTGGGAAAGCACAAGTAATCCGAGGAACAATTCAATTGCACATAGCACAGCAGGGACTGGGGAGGGACAACTGCTACAAAAAATCCAAGGATGTGCTGATCCCAAAGCTGAGACAGCCCCTTGTGGCTTTAGTGTTTGGGATGAAGGAAGGTGTCTTTATTCCAGGATTAGGCTTTTACTTAAGTGACAGAAGTGGAGCAATGTATTTCCCATTCTGCACAAAATCTGAGTTTGGGGTTTTTTTTTTTCTGATTTCCCCGTAGCTTACCACTTTTACAAGCTTTTCATCCTTCCTCAAATGTAAAATACATCTTCGATACCCCACTACAAAAAACCCAAACAACTTTAAAATTTCTTTGAGGTACATCTATGCAGCCACCTTGTAGCTTGGCCAACAAATCAAGCCCTTTTTGAAACAAGAGTGAGTGGCCAAGACCATTGTCAGGCCAGAGGGACGGGGAGGCTCAGCTCACAGACAGAGGCTGACCAGGACAGGATGGGAGGAGAGGAAGCTGAATCTGCCAAATTCCCTTCTCAGGAGACCTCATGTTGGCTAGAGCAGGAAGGCTGTAGCCAGAGAGCTGGGCCACAGGCTGAAAGATACAGAGGCTTCATCTCCAGCCCTTTTGCAGGGGTTGGTAATGCTGTTTGCTAGCCCATATAAAATTACTTCCTGTGCACAGCTGATACTTGCTAAATGTAATGTGGGTGCTGGTTTTTGTGGCTACAAAAAGCCCCAGGCAACCCTTCTGTCCTTCAGAAGGTGTGTCCCACTCCGTCTGCTTGAAGTCTGAAAGATATCCTGGCAGTGAAGCCACTTCCCTGAGAGCTGAGCTGCTGAAGGCAGTGATAGGGAGGTGCTTTTTCCTGAAAGTAATCACTCAGTTTCAGAGAAAATCAAATGGGAATTAGAGTAAAGACCCTGGTCTGTGCACTGGTGACATTAATTTTCTGTCAAGTGGCATAGAGACGTGAGTCATCCCCAAGTGGAGGGTGCCCTGCCCTAGGTCAGGGTCCTCTCCTCAGAGTGTCACCCACCGGTGCTGCTGCAGCTCCTCAGACAGTGCTCACCTGTGACCTGCCCCTGTGCTGCCTCGGGGACAGTCCTGTGCTGCCAGGCACTACCAGGGACGTGGCTTTCAGGAGGAGGCAGCGCGGTGTTACTCCTCCTCAGGAGCAAAGGCATGGGAGAGTCAGACTCTCTTTCTTATTTGTTACTCATTTTATTAATCTCTTCTGTACTGACCAACTTTGTCAAAAGCTGGTTTGCACATATTTTTCTCAGAAATTGTTTTCTCCTGAAGAATATGAGAGAATTTGGACAAGTGAACTCTCAGTTAGCAGGGAGAAAAGAAAATCGGGTCCAGCAAGTGCTGAAGCATTCATTCCCTGGAGCTCAAACTGCAACTCTGTGTGTTTCTTTTGCCAGAGCTGTCTTCTGATGCAAACAGGCTTGGAGATCATCAATAAATGACATCAGAGGAAAAATCAGCCTGACTTGAGTTAGGAAGCTGCTTCTAAAGATGCTCCACTGACAATTTTGTCTGTATGAAAGAGCATCCTGAGATGGTTGCACAGGAGGTGTTTTCCCAGTCTCCCATACTATGTTATGCTTATGCACATCCACACCATAGGGAGACTGTGCAAAGGAATCAGGAAAATTTCTTCACATTTGAAAGGGAATTTAAAGCTGTCATAATCAATACAGAGATAGAAATAAAGGTGAAATAGTAGTTTTTCATTTTCCTTCTCTCCCAAAGTTAATGAAAAAATTGTTATTGCTTTTGAAAGAAACAGGCTTTTATCCTGAAAATGTCTTGAAACTGCTATACCATGTTGCTGTTTGAGAAAGACAGAAATAGGCTACTGTTTTGGAATCAGCAGGTCAGGAATTTTCTTTGCCTGTACTGATTTTTAATTTTTTTTTTCAAATTTTCACTGTAATTACTGTGATGAAAGAGCAGCTAAATTTTGGTCTGCTCATCAGGCCTTTGTTAAACAATTTGTCTTTGGTTTGATGAAAGCAGTGTGCCTGGCATCCTGGTTTCAAATTGCCTCTTGAAATTGTCTTGTTTTCTCTATAATACAAAGAAATCACCTTTATCATAGTTTTGTGTGATATGCATATGACCATCTCCTTTTCTCTATTGAAATAGAAATTCAAGGTGCTTTTATAACTTTGTTGATGGTACGTTGTGATGATCATTTCTCATATAATACTTCTCAAAAAATGTATGCATTGGTACACCGAGTTTTCCAGACTCCTTTTGAGAGGCAGGAGATTAAGTGGTAAAATTGGTGGAATTAATTTTTGTGAACAGATTATCCAGCCAGTTTATTTCATTTTGTGGTTGGCAAATCATTTTGAAACTGACTGGTTTCTGCATTAGAATACTTTGCTCGTATATGATTCTCTAAAATTACTGGCCCCACAGCTCAGACTGCCAGGAATGCGGTTGTCTCCTGGTTTATACAGACTAATACACAGAGTAGGATTGCCCAGAGAAGTCTCAGGAATTGTTCTTAGCAGATCATTCAACTGTAGCCAGGGAAATAGGAGAGCAGTAATGCTTGTAATCACTGAATTATCTCGGCACGAGTGTCTCCCCAAGCACCAGAATGTGGAGGAACCTGTGTACCAAATGTTTAAAATTAAAAACCGAGGGACACATGTAATGGCATGCATTTAGCAGCACTGTTTAATTCCCTTTTTATTTTGAAAATACCATGTCACCAGTTTTTAAACCCATGGTGTTGGGCATCACAGCCTGTCATAGCCCCCCAGACAGCAGTGGGTTGGGAGGACTCACAGTTCCTTTCTGCTCTTCTCTGCACTCTGCCAGACAATTCCCTCCATGGCAGGAGGCAAAAACGCTCCCAAATCAAAATCTAATTGAAAAGTTATGAAAGGTATTACAGAACTCCCCAACTCTATGGAGGAATGGGTGGCTGAGTACTAATCAATTCAGAATATATTTCTTTTGGGACCAGCACTTACTGGCAAGCAATTATTCTTTATAAGATAGACATCATAATGGATTCTGCTTCCCAAGAACAAAGGCTCGAATTATATCTCCAAGAACAGCACAGACCAAAACAGGCATCACATTTTCCCAGTGAAGATGGGTATACTTTGATTGTATTAGTGCTGCTGGACCAATTAGGTGAAGCTGCTCATTTGCAATTAGGATTTCTAGGCAGTAACTCTATTAATGCTCCCAGGCAATAGCTCATATGCCAGAACCATTTATTTACATGCTTGTAATGGACCAGCCATAAGGTGCCCCTGCCCTCGCAGGAACATCACTCATGGTGGTGCTAGGATCTTCTAACACACTTACCAAGCATTAAAAGTAATCTAATTTTTTATTGCTCAGTGCAGGGTGCAGGAGTCTACATGTAAGTAGGGCTCAGAGTCAGCTGTGTTTATTTACTTATTAGCAAAGATCTGGTCTGGTTTAATGAATGATATGGCATCTATATCTTCATGCTGAATTTGCTACAGGATTTGCTTTTCTGTAGCACTTAGGAAAAGGCAAATTAGTGTGTGTTGTAGCACAGCATATCCTGTTGCTAAAAATATGTGCCTTGATTTACATATTCTTCTATGTATGTATACATAAATGCAGATCTGTCCAGCAGCTATGCACACAGACTTTGCATTTGATATTCTGATTGGAGCTCAATAGGTAAGGGATTACCTTTGGGCCCTCTCTTCTCATTCACTCTCCTCTCATGCCTCTGCTTCTCTCTACCCAGCTACAAGTTGGGTTAACTCCTATTTTAGCTGAATTAAATGTGTGTTCCTTACTCAGAATTTTAAACTCCAGGTTACCTAAAAATATTTGCAAATCTTTTCTACGCTGAAGCTACATACAAAAATCTTTTTTTTTCCTAGATTCAGTTTTGCTCTCACTTATTTGAGGGTATAGCCAGTACATCTGCACTGAAACTGTACAATGGGAAAAGCAAAACCAAAATTTCACTCATACAATATAAATGAGTTTTATATTTGAAGAAGTAATTATGTAGTGTCATAAGAAAAGCAATAATAATTTCCTGATACTTCTTCCAAGTGACATGGGAAACATCAGACAGTCTGAATCTGTTCTGAAAAATGGAGGAGGTGTTAATGAAGATTAAAGCTGAATTAGTGGACCTGCCAATGCAATCATGTCAAACAAAAGCTACAGATATGCCAGATTATAATTGCACACCCGGTTTTGTGGCTTGTTCTCTCATGTGGAAGCAAAAATAACCTTATTCTCCAGTCCCTTTTCAGTCATTTTTATGAATGTTGCATTTTGTTCTTTTTCCCCACTGTACAAGCCAGGTGTTCCTTTTTTCTGCAAAACAACAATACATCATTTAAGTGAAGTGCATTTTTTGAAGCTCAGCGAGTTGAGGCTTTCTCCATTTCCCTGGCCATATCCAATCAGCTACTGGAGGCCCTGGCATGTGTCATAAATTTTGCTGCAAATATGGGCCAGCTGAAACATATACCAATTCAGAGATCACATCTCCTCAGCATCCCACTAGGCAGGAAAGGAAATGAAATGTGTTTGCTGTGTTCTGCTGAAGCAAGAGAACGGAGCAGGAGCTGAAAAAAACCCCTCAATTCTTAGCAGGAAAGAAAACCTCTTTCAAAAGAAAACCTTGAGAAAAATTAACCCCCAGATCACTGCCTGCATTTTTCTCCAAGAGTCTTTTCTCAAGCAGGCTCTGAGTCCAGCCCTGCCTCCTGCTTGCAGTGGTTGACCAAGGCTTTCCTTTCTGTTGCCCCAGCAGTGTCTGGAAAGCAGGTTGAGATGAAAGAAAGCCATTAGTAATGGAGGAGTGCCATGATTCTCCACATAGAAGCACTGCCTCATGTGTGTCCCAGACTCATTCCTGCTCTTCTCTGTTCTGTGGGGTTTCTAGAGCTGCTTGCCATGTTCATGGAATGATTGTCTCCCTTATTAAGTCTGAAGCATTAGTAATTTTCTCAGCAGTCATGCAGGCTGTCAAGGTCACGAGACTTTATCCATGTACTTGACGCTATGGCAGGCTGAATGTCATGTTCCTGAATTAAAAAAAAACAACGTAATCCACAGAGGATAAAAAAGGGCTTTGTCTCACAGGAGGTCTGGCTTTGTTGATTCAGCCCTTTGCCTGTTCTAGGATGGCTACAAGGCATGCCCAACCTTGAGGAAGGAATTTGACACCTGGGAAGTAGGAAACGTATCAAACTTGGGCTTTTGGTCATTCTGTGGAAGTCAGTCCTGACCTCTTTGACCTAGGACTATGGGCTGTCAGGTCATTATGCAGTGATTCCTGGTTTCTGTATTGTTATATTTTTTTCTGACATCTCTCATTCCTTTTTAAGAAGCAGAGGTCAGGGTAAAGACACTTGTCTAAATGGCAGTTTCCTCTTACTCTTGGAAATTCAATGTTCTCCCAAGACTACTCTCTGGTCTCTACTATGGGGGAATGAGCAGTCTGAACCCTGAATGGTCTGAGCAAATAAAGGCACTACAAAATCCCTTAAAATGACTGTGGGATACAGGGGAGTCTGTTCTTTATGTATTTATGTCAAGGAAATTCCATGACTGCAATGAACTTTGTGCAAACAGTTACATGCTCTCATGTAGCATGTAGAAAAAGGGCAGGGAAGCAGGAGGGAACAGAGCTTAAAAGGATTTATCTATGCTTGGTCACTCTCTGGATTACTTACTTTTGTTTGCTTCAGGCTTTTTCTCCTAACTGTGCATCAAGGCTGTGTATTGACTTTGCTGAATTATTGAAGGCAGTTGCAAATGATGCATGAAATGAAAAATCCTTCTTCACCCTCTGCACAAACTGCCAACAGCCAAGTCTGCTGCCAACAGCAATCACTGCTGAGCTGCACCATGATATCAGGTATACCTAGATATCCACAAAAATTGTTGGAATTAATGATAATGGGAGTTTCTGTTCTTAATATTTCCCTTACTCCTTTCTACTGTCAGTTTCAGAAGAAATGTAACATTCTGCCAGGGCAGTTGTCATCACTGAAAGCACTTGAACCCACTATAACCTTATGTTGGTATAACTGGGGCTAGCATTCAGGACCAAATCAAATAGTCATCCTTCTGGTGTACTTGTAAGAATCGGTCCCTTCATCTTCTCTCAGATTTATGAGCTGTGCTTGCTAAGGGAATCTCAATTTTGAAAAGCTACATTTCCACATAGCTCAAAAAAGAAAGTCACAGCAGATGTTGAATTGAGCAGTACACTCAGATGGCAACCAAATCTGGAATTACAAGAGTTTGTCAGCAGCTATGTGCTTCTTGTTTAAGTGGTGTTAATTTTAGCAAACCGTCCCTTACTGAGAGGCCCCCAACCCAAAACACTATATTTACTTGATATAATTTGAAAATCTTCTGAAAATATATATTTTAAGAGTAAGTGATAATGTTAGGGTTTGGAGTTTCATCGTGATTGTGCTGCACAGCTGCTGACACCAGCCTCTTTAGAATTTATGTGCTCATCTAGGTTTTTCAGGAAAATTTAATTTGAGGAAGTTGTGTTTATCAGCTTCCTGGCTTACTATCAACAGCATGTTGCTTTCTTTTTAATATGAGGTGCTAATTACGTTTTTCTCAGACTTCAATCTAAATGAAATGTATTTGGCAGTTGTCAACAGCTTTGCAGAGTATGATAACGCCATCATGCAAACTTTGAGGTTCTCTGAGCATGGGTTTATGCTTCTGAGTTGTGCATCTTGCAATTTTATTTCACACAATGGACAAGATCACCTGACCTGTTTTGCAGATGTTTTGGAGAGCACAGAAACTGCCAGGAAGTGTAATAGCACTGAACACCAGAAATGCCTGTTCTTTGTGAAGAAGGAGCACAACAGAGCTGGTCTTTAGTGAAAATCTCACAGCATTAACAAAGAGTTTCAATCAAATTAAGCAGGAGTGCACCTGTTAAACTCCTTCTTCATCCTGAAACTGAGATCTAGGCAAAGCAAGCTATTCAGAAGTGGGGGGCTTCCTCTTTTTTCCAAGAACATACAATGATCTGTGTGCCACCAATCCCCACACTACAAAAATTAACACTTAGTCTGCAGTGGAGGGAGTTCACAGAAGACTTTCTAAAAGGAGTCTGAGCTCCAGACCCTCCTCTCCCCTGACCTCCTCTGGGCACAATGGAGGAGGCACGTGATCCCAGAATCCCTCTTCCCTTTGCCACAGCTGTGTCAGTGATGCGTTGAGTGGATCCCACTAGGAGATCCTCTTGGACGTGAGCTGCTGAAGTAACTGTTGGAGGTCTTCAGTTAGGGATTATTAAAGGAATATTGAGCCTCTTCAGTTCCCACACCAGAAGAAAGCAATTGCAGGCCAGAAAGGAAGGAATTGGTAAAGGCTTGATGCAGTTTGGATATGAAGGATGGAGGCAACCTTTTTTCACAGGCCATCACATTAGGGCCAGAATCGCATTAGTGCAGGACAATCCTGCCATTTCCTTTGACACTGACAGTCTCAATAGTTGTGTTTAGAAGCTAAATAACCTGTGCACTGCTGTGCAGGAGAAAGGATGATGAGGTATTGATTGCATTTTAGTCAGAGAGAGGGAGAGTGAAAGGGATCAGTCTATTTATATTTGTTTACCACCACGGATGGAGCAAGACATGGGAAGTGTGGGAAACCCTTGTTTTGATCAGAGGAGGTAATTTCACTGAAGTTCTCCATAGCCTTTGCAAACATGCCACTGATATCAAAACTAGAGGATGAGCCAGAAAGGTGATGTGGGAAGATACATTTTGAAATTATTAAGTCTATTTTGGCTTAAAAGATTGTTGGAGTTTCTTTAGTTTTGATTATCCTTTATATTCTTAGAAACCAAATCTGCTTTCAATTATATTGCACTTAAGCCTTATGCTCTTAAACAAAACTTCCTCTCAGTTTATTTTTAGAAAATCTTGAAATGGGAGAGGCTTTTTAACATTTCTGTACTTGTAGTCAAATTTTTAATAATCCCTTTTGCAAAATAGGTTTTACATCTTTCATGCTGATATAGCTACAATCTTTTTCCCTGTCATAATTAAAAGACACTTCTTTGACATTTCTGCCTCTTCCTTTTCCTTTAAATATCGCTTTAGAAGAATTACTGAAACTTGCACTTTTCCTCCTGCTCCTGCTGTGCTAGCACCCCTATTGCAGAGCTGGTGTGTTTGTATTCAGCACGGCTGCTTCGTGACTGTTCCCTTCCAAAAGTCGTGCTGTTTGCATCTTGCTGGCAAAAGCAGCTCTAGGTGCTGTGTGTGATGATGACAGATCACTTAAAAAGCTCTCCTCCCTCTGAACAGTATCTTTCACTGATCCACTTGTGCTCATGTGTGCCAGTTGCCCTCCTGAGGATGCACAGGAGTGCAACACCTCTGGGGACTCCTAAAATGCTAGCCAGGCAGCAAGGAGAACATCTTTTTCCTTCCCCCAGGAGCCACTAAGCATGCACAGGCATAGGAAATGAACACATATTTCTTCGGACTGCAAGGAAAGAAAGGTAATTCAGATCCCTAAAGAGATCTGGGATATGAAAACGTGTCCTTTCTCCCTGCCCAAATGAAAGCAAATTGACTTCTCTAGTCAATCTGATTTAGGTCAGCATGCCAAGCACTACAAGTGTTGCTGAGCCCTTAAGAGGAACAGATTCCTCAGAAATGAAGATATGTCCACTGTAAGTATTCTTGCTGGTACCCCACTGGCTTGTCTCTCATGGTTTTAGACCATTACGTCACCTACTGCAATTTCCATTGCTTCTCTTCTTGTGAGCACAGTAGCTGATGCTTTCTCTAAGAGTATATTTATGATTTACTTGGATGAACAATACTTTCTACATTTGAAACAGGGAAAGTCTCTCTCAATCTTTCCTCCATCACACCAGCTGCACAGTTGCTCTTGGTGTCCTGAAACCAGCCCTGAGTCCAGGCACAGTCCAGGCTCTCGGGGTTTGGCTGGTGCCAGCTCTCCAGCTGTGCAGGTGGATGAAATGAGGTCCCTGGCTGCTCTGGGTACAGCTGCAGTAACCTTCCTGCTGGCACTTTTGTGTCCTTGCTGGTGCCTTGCCGTGGCAGAAATAGCTGCCCTTGAGGGAACCATATAAGAGTAAAAGATAGGAGAGGCCATGGGAAACCACTTGCTCAGTGTATATTTGAAGTCTCAGAATACCTGGAATACCTCTCTTCTGCAGGGAAAAGGCATTTTGTTAATGAAAATACATGCCTTCATGCATGAAGCCTTGAAACCAGCATGTTGGGGGTAATTTGCTGCTAGTCTGGTACAGTTAAAAAACTTAAGTCTGCCTAGGGAGGTAGGAAAATCTCCAGGATGGCATGAGGAAGGAAATTTGTGTTCAGCCAGGGTTCAGCCTGTGGAACTTTGGGGAATTCTCCACAGAGACATCAGAAGTCACTGAAAAGTATTCCAGGTGCTTTTTGTGTGCTTAACTGGAAGCACAGAAATAGCAGAGCAAAGAAAGGAAAGGCGGCCTGACCCTCAAACCCAAACTGAAGGCGAAAACAAGTTCGTGGTGACCCTTGCAGACCTTGGAAAGGGCACAGCAGGGTGCCAGCTCTGGCTTTTCCGTTTGCTCTGCCCTCTGCCCCGCTGGGCAGTGGTTGCACCACGTGCCCCAACAGCCCATTCTGACCTTTTTTCTCAGTTTAAAATTTGCTTGTATGATCTTTATGTGGAGAAAAATTTGGCACAGCTACGTTCAACCCCTGCCAAAATGTGTGCCTTGTTCATCTCTTTGTTTTTCTCAACGTAATCACCGTTATTTAATTTTACATAATTTAAAAAAAAGAAAAAACAAAACCAAAAACTGCTCAGACTGTAAATACTCTGGGGGTTTTTTCCCAATGAATGAACATCCTAGAGAAAAACACCAATATTCTACTTTTACCATTGTATTTATACACTTTAAATCACTTGCCATTACTTTCTGTAAAAATTAATTTAATTAAATTTCTTGGAAAATTGTTAATTCATTTTAGTTAGTTCAGTCCTCTTCTGAGTTTAATTTTTCTCCTTTATTCATGTGTTCCTTACAGTCACTGCATCCAAGTTCAGGATTGCTTCAAAGCTATGACTCACATTTATGTCATAAGATACAGAATGGAGAGAAACTTGTGAGCTTCACGTACTTTGATTCAAGATATGTTTTTGATTCTCAGTGTCAAAAGTGCAGCAGAGCCTGTCATTTCTGTTCAAGACATGAGAAATATTAATAAACCAAATAAAGGAGACCACACTGAAAAATGTGAATTCGGAAAAAAAAAAAATCAAAATGAAAAGCTGAAACTCAGTCCATGAAAATGAAAGGAAAGAATCCTGAATTTTTTATCAGGACTGTATTTGGTCTGCATATTTGAATGTGTTTGTCATGCCTTATATACACAAAGAACAAACATAAGTCAGGTGATTTTTATTATTTTTTTCAGATTAAGGCAAGAAACAAACAAAAAAGAAGACATAAACAGCTCATTTTCTTCTTTATTACTGTGTAGTTTTTGACTTTGATGGAGTGACTTCAAAGACTTCAGATTTTTTCCAGCACGAGAGTAACACCAGACTCAAATTCTTCATATACAAAAGAGCTCTGCTTGAGTCAGAAAAACATTTTCCATCTCAAACTTTTTATCACTTTGTAAAAGGAAACCTCAAGTCTCTTGTCCTAAAACTTGTCATGAATTTCAATATTTTTAAGTTACAGTAAAGAAAAATCCTTGTGCAAAATCTGAGGTCAAAGGATGCAGACTCTCTAGGAAGGTTAAAATGAAAAAACCGATCAGAAAATTGTAGAAAATCCTCTTAGAAATGAAAAATTATGATTTCTGTCTCAGATTTGGGGTGGTTTGTGTTTTTTTCAAAGAATCTCTAAGGGAAAAAACCCCCTTAATGCCAGTAGTTGGGCTCTGGACTGAGCATTACCCAGCTATTCCCAGAAGTCCTCACTGCATAAATTTTGCTTTGGAGGCAAATCACTCAGTCACACAATTTGCTACTTTTCAGATTAAAATGGTTTCGCTGAGATGCCCATCTTCTTTCCTGAGAAGTCATTTGGTTTCCTTTCATAAGCATAGTACTGGGGCTTTGCAGTGGTGATTGCCATAGGATTTTCTGTGAGGTTTTTTTGATTAGGAAAGACAAACTGCATCAGTTTTGAGTTAAGTCTGCTCACTGCTTAAAATAACTTACTATGCAAACCTTGACTTATGTTAGAAATACCGACAGAAGAGGTGCGACACCATAATTTTAACCAGAGTTTCTATGATCTGGACATTTAAAGAGTGATAAATATTCTTAAATGCAGCTGCCTATTTTGCAGAGAAAAAATTATACAAATTCAGTCAATAATTAAGGCAAAAGAGGTGGTTTCAGCATTGGCATAGTTTGTTAACTACTATCTAATTCTGTGTTTTGAAGAGTAGGTGGTCTTCAATAAGGCATAAATTGAGATTCTACATTGGGGCATTGAAGGGGAGGGGAGGGAGAGTAAGCTTTGGCCAACTCTGTAAAATAGTTACTGAAGTGAAATATTTTCATCAAGAATAGACCACCTTAGTATTCAAGCTCCAAATTAATATTTTATGCTCTTTGAAGTAAATAATAGAAATTTCCTGTTGGAATAAGTATGTCACTGGTTTTTTGGTTTTGCTTGGGAGGGAGGAGGCAGACTCTGAACAAGTGGAATAAGGAGGAAAACATATATCAAGCACCTGATAAATGTCTCTTTTTTGCACAAATTTCTAGAAGGAGGCCAACTTGCAAGTGGGGAGATGGTAAATTATTTATGGCACTCTGTTTCTGCAGATGCAAAACAGAGATGAATTCTTGTATAAAGCGTGAATGTGGATTATGGGACAGCAGACAGATGGAAAAATCAGTCCACGGGACACATAGACTCTGCCAGAAAGATGCTGCCTCCTTCCAATCCAATCCAATCCAATCCATCCAATTTTGACTTCCAAATGTTCTTATCCTAGCGTGCCTCTGTCAGATCTAGTGTAGAATCTGAAGTTTCAGAAGGATGTATAGCACCATTGAGCAGTACTTGTTCACTGCGGAAGATTGGCACTTGAATGTGGTGACAGGTCTTCATAAATTGCAGTGGTGGGTGGCAGAGCACTCCATAGGAAAATTAAGAGTTTTTATTTTTAGGAAGGTGGCATAGCAATGTGTTAAGAGACAAATCACGAAGCAAACAGAAGTGGGCTGGAAGAATACAGGATATAAACAAGCTGTGCAGGACAAGTGGATAAAATTAGAAAACTAGAGTAAAACTTCTGACTCAGGTGTGAATCCAAAAGTGTGTGATTCTAATTGGCATTTGTCTATCCAGAACAACTAAAAAAGACTAAATAGATTTGCTAAAGCAAAGAAAAATCAAACTTCTGTCACTGGAAATCCTTTAAATCTCAGCATGTTTGGGTTTCTGAAGCTTTCTGGCAGGCAGAGCATGACTGGGACTTACGGCTGCCTACTCCACATCTGAACCTTATCAGCATTTCCTTATTAGAGTCTGAGAAATGGCCAAGCGGGGGGAGGTGATGGGAGAGGCTGGGTCTGGGGGCAGCAAGGCAGATTTGTATAGGAAACCCCACCCAAAAGAAGCAGCTTCCTGTAGGAAAAACCTGCCCTCACAACAAGGTTTTGTGCTAGATGCAACCTGCCATGTCCCAGAGTGGTTATTTTCCTGTCTCCTCATCTTTCCGTTTTGTAATGGGGGATGGCAAAGCACAAAGATGCCAAAATAATATACGGGTGAGTAAGAAATAAAGAACAAAAAAGGACTAAAATACCTTCTAGACAAGATGTGTCCATTTATCATAAGCATGGCACCAACCACACCTCCCTTTCACCCCAGAAGAGTGGCTGTCCTACATTTCTCTCTGATACAGCTCTGTTGTGACACCTTGGCTTGTCAGGAACGCTCAGCCCCGTGGGAGGTTTCCCACATGTGTGCTCAGGTTAGGAGCTGCAGTCCTCAGTCTTGTGTAAAGATTACTGTAATTGTGGTGTCTTTGGGCTGTAAGAGGATCATTAGCTCCCCAATGATCTTAAATGTTTATCGTTCTCATTTCAATTGATTTCCTAAACACAGGTTGCCCTGGAACTGGAGCATATTGTGTCTCTGAGGAGCTGGATATACAGCTTTGCCTTCTGTCACCAGGCAAGAGGAAATGCTTGGTCAATGAGAACTGCTGGAGGAAAGGTGACTATGATGCTTTCCTGGTTTGTGAAAGTATTCCTTTTTAATTCTGTCAAAACAGCTTCAATGAGAATGGTGGAATTTTTTCCTGCATTTCTCATGAATGCAAAATGTCCTCTGCACTGCTGATTCCTCATACCTCTGTAACTTTCTCATTACTTTTTACCAGAGTTCTTGCCAGATGTGTAAATCAAAAGTGTATCAGACAGCTTATAAATGTTCTGGGACTTTCTGCATTTTTCACAGTTTTTTCTTATCCTCTTTCTTTCATTCCTCCTTTCTAAATGCAGCTCACTGATATATGACCATCCATGGCTTCCGTCTTTTACAGAAAACACTATGATTTCATGAAAGAAAATATTAAAGGATGGTTTTATAAGTTTTCAAAGACAGGGGAAAACAAAAGAAACACATAAAACCATAAAAGCAGCTTGGGAGTTGGTGAAGCAGGAAGTTCTAGTCTGAGTTCTTATTTTTTTTGGGGGAAAGGTCATTTGGAAAGAATTCCTTAATAGAAAAACTAGTTAAACAGAGATATGTGTTTTTAAATTTAGCTATTTATATGAGATTTTACTCAAAAATCCTGATGTGCATCGGCTCTCCTCTTCGCCCTTACACTTTCTGATCTTCTCCCTATGGAAACTGCTGGACTTCATTTGCCGCATGAAGAGGAATCTTTGCCTTCCCAAACAAATTGACATCAATCAGTTTGTGAAGAGATGACGCAATATTAAACCTCAGTGGAAGGTGTTGGCGGCCAACCTCCTTATTTCCCTGGATTCTTATTGGTCTTGCCTGTAAAGCCAGGAAGATGTCTTCAGAAGACTTCATCTTGCCTAATATGTTAGGGAAAATGGGCATTTGGATAAACCGTCCCAGCTTGTCGTGGTATCAGAAAAGACAAGCTGACTTTGTTTAATTGGTCCAGAGCAGTTTTTACTTTCTAAGTACAGCAAATGAACATATAGAAAGGTTAGAGGCTAGGAAATAAAACCTTGTGTAATAATACTAGAATTTATTCCCTGAAATGGTTTGTATGGATTTCATTTAGGGGTATTTACTAGTTTAAAACCTCCTGAAAAGGGGAAATACCTTTGAAATCAGTGTTTTAATTTTCTGTGCTTTTTTCTGAACATTTTTTATTTCATAAACTACATTTGTAATAACATTGTTGAGTTTAGCTTGTAAGCCGAAATGCTTACTTTTGTCAGACAAATAAACTAACCTCCAACCAAAAATAGCCTATTACATCTGAGAGGATTTTCTCCTGTTAATTGAAAATGAACTGGAACTAAGCTAAATTGCTTGAATGTTTTATCTTTCCTTGCTACACTAGGGTTACTAGCAAGTGCAAGCACAGACACATTTCTAAACAGAAATAACAAGATGTTTAGTGTTTCAGCTCTGGTAAGTGCTGAGGGCAGTGACCTGTAATACCAGTAAGAGTATGAGCATTTCCAAGTCCCAGGCATTCCTGCTAAAAGACAGCTTCTCTAAGCTTGCATTTGTTTGTAGCCGAGGGAAATGTTAAAGAAACTTCTTGCAAGAAAGCGGATTTCCTTCGTCATTAATGTAGAGAGAATTTAATCTTCAGAAAATTAAACTAGTTTGCAGGCAGGAAAATATAGAGGTTATTTTAAGGATCAAGCAGCAGGATAGACTGGATCTCCTGTCCTGAGGGAAAATTGCAGTAGTTGCAGCTCCCTGTGGCATGAAGCCCTTGCTAATCCTCTAGGCATGTGCTCCCTGTATTGTCAGGGATATGCAGCATGTTCAGGCTGGTCTTGCAGATAATGTATGTGGGGGCAATTCCCGTGGGAGACTGAAAGGGGGAAATTGCCCTGCATATAGATGCAGATAGGTGGTGATTAGGTCCTGCTCTTGGGAACAGAGAGGTTGGGAGCTGTGTCCAGCAGAAGCTGCTGGCCAGGGAGGAGAGCTGGGGAGGAACAGGTATCTCCACCTCAGTGAGGAAGGACATACATGTCCACTGTACACATTAACTAGAATCAACACCACACTTACACAGAGAAGAGGCAGCAGCTCTTTAAACATTCTCTATAAAACACTCCAAACACACCTCCTAGACTCCTCATTATTTTCACTGACAGGCAGTTCCCCCTGTCTTGCAGCACTTCACAACCCCTTTTTAACATTTCCTTTTCTATCCTTTAGGTACAGGTGCTGTTTCACTCCACTGCCAAAATTAAAATTACCTAGACAGAGGCAGTACAAAGGTGCTCTTTACTCTCTTGTCCCTCGAAGCATGGACATGCAGAACTGGATCCCTAGTCCACTGACATCAATGGGAACCCTTCCATTCACCTGGTGGAGTCTGTGCCAGGCCAAGGAGGAACACAGATGAGAGAAGGCAATTTGGATGTCAGATTTTCCTTTCATCAAGAGATTTATGTGGACAAACTCTTTTTAATGTAACTTCTGCTGCTGACTTGGAGATTTTTGTCTGTGTGAAGTGAATTTCCATTAATAACTGCAGAGGTTTGCATGCAATTCCAGGATGGGTCTGAGAATGCAGTGAAGAACTAGAGTTACATGGGACCTGTCTGAGGTAATGGATGTTTTTATTACTTTTTTTCTTCATTTGACAGCTGAACTGGAGGGAGAGAAGTAAAATCAATTTGGAGAACAGCAAGTGGAAAATGAGGGCAAATGCAATGTTAGCATGGTGATTTAACTCCAAGCAGCATCCCTGTGCCGTGGCACACAGCAATGGGGCTGGAGTGGTGGCAGGAGGCAGAGGGCTGAGGCATGGCCTTCAGGTGACAGCTAAAGCACCAGGGTCACTGTGGAGACAAAGGCAGCCACAGCACAGGGAAATGAGCATCATTTGGTGGCCTAGGTGGGATGGGAGACAGGATCCAGCTTTCAGTCCCCAGCCTAGGATGGGATGTGTAGAAACAGTTGCACTCATCACAACTGCCTCATTCCCAGCCTTCCTTGGATGTCAGGAAAGAAGAGATCGTCCTGGCAGAAAGAGAGCTTCGCAGAGCTAGAGACTTTGGGCAAGGGCATAGATATGGTCTTCTCAAGTGGCTGTAAAGTTTTCACTTAGAAGACATAATATTTAAAACAACATAAATTTCTCATGAAATATCAAAGTATCTTTCAAAACAATGGATTGGTATTTTCTCCCTTGGAACAGGTGCCACAATATTGTTCTAAGGGCATGACTCTTGAGCTATCAGCTTTCTAAGGAGGAAGTGGACTGAGTGACAGGTAAGATAAAAAATAATGATGTGTCTCCTTCCTTTAACCAGATGTCAGCATCGCAATGGTTGGAAATTCAGCTGAAAGGCTCACATTAAGTAAACCTTCTGCCTTTTTCCTGTAGCACCTCAGATATCTTAATATTTGCAGTGTCATTCAGAAGTCGACATTATTTTGACAAGGCCGTGTCCGCAGGATGCTCAGGACCATGGTCAGCCTGTAACAGCTTAATGCATTGTCAGAGAGGTGTGTGAGTGAGGCTTGTGAGTGATGGCCAGGGAGCCATCTGCTCCCTAGGATGACCTCCAGATTGAGTGGAATGGAGAAAGGAGGTCATGCCCACTTCCCACACACCAGCCTGGCCAAAAGCCAGTGATGAAACTGGAGATTTTTTCTTTTTTCTGGACGTACAGTCAGGGTACCAATCACAAGATGACTGGGGGTTTTTTACTGAGTATGCCTGACAATAAAACCGTGTCTGTTTAACTCCTTCAGGTTATTGTCTTGGTGGAGGTAAGAGCTAATTTACACCACTGAGACTTCCACTGATTCTATCAAAGTTCAGAAAATTTCTTTGAAAAATTCTAGACTCTAAGAGGGAAACAGAAAGAATAAATATAAAGTTAATTTAGACAGAAATTAATAAACTGCATTTACCCTTTTTTTTTTTACAGCTTAACTTGCAAAAATTACACCTTGCTTTAGGTCTACTGTAAGTTGCATGTTCTGCCAGTCAAAAATCCTTGGAAAGTGATTGCCTAAATTTTGGGTGCTGAGCCCTGCTGCCCGTTGGACAGCAGGGAGTGGTACCAGCCCAGAGACTGTGGAACAGGGCACAGATTGGGGCTGCAGCAACAGGTTTTTCTATGGTCTATTGCTCCCAAATCCCATGAAATTCTGAATGTGTCCACATGGTTTATCAAGTACACTGGAAGCTAATGAAAAGGTGGAATTATATTCTCTCTCACATTTTCCATGCCAACAGTAGTTGCTCCTGGGTCAAGTTATTGTTGGCAGAGCACCGTTGTTTTTTTACCCTTAGATTGAAAAACAGTATCAGTGCTCAAATTTTAAAGCTAATCTTTTTTTCTGGAAGTCAGTGTGGTCTTAAATCCAGTATTTGTAAGGGTTTTTTTTGTTGTTGTAATAACTGAACTATTTTAGCTTATAGTCCCAACTCATAATTGCATCAGCTTCCATTGATGATAGGCTGAAGATAACAAACCCTCAGTTTGCCATGGAGGTTGTCACTAAACAGAATATCTGTTTAACAAACCATCAGAATTTGTGGATGATAGGAAGCAGATGTATCATTAAGCACTAAATGGGAATATAATTTACAGTAGTTGTCATGTTTCATTTTGATAAACTGCAAAAAACCCATGTGAAAGATGCAGCCCTGTGTATCCACTGCTGAAAGCAGTATTTTGAAAGGTAACATTATGATAGTTTGCTGGGCTGGCAAAGCTAAGATTTATTAGAAAATATGATATATGGCCCGAGCATTACCATAAAAGATAATGAAATGTGATCTGATATATGAGCTGGTATCCCATATAAAAAGCTCAGAGAAAAGAAGCTGTAACAAATACAGCTTCAATTTGTAGAACAGGCACACATGGAGAGCAGAGGCTTGACTGGGACTGGCCAATTGTCATCAGCTATTTGTGGACTTTGGGCTGCTGTAGACCAAATCTTCCTTCATAAGCACTGATTGTCCTTGTAGCTGAAGAAAACTGTTACTGTCATTTTTCATAGCATGTAATGATCAAATACATATTAATGTAAATAAGAAGACATATTGAAATCTTCTTGAAATGCTTCTGTTGTGGGGAAAAAAAATCCTTCTATTTACCTGTCATAGTCTTGTCACTGTCACTTGAGTGACAATTTACTGCTTCTAATGCATGCATCTCTTTCACCTTTCCCTCTTTTTGAACATTTTTCCTCCTTTCTCCTTTCCCTTCTTCCAATTTAATCTCATTTTTAATGCCAGTCTACATAGAATGTTCATCTTCTAAATCACGAGTTATTTGAAAAGAAATACTTAGAAATTACATGCTTCTTGGGGCTGTTCTAATTCCTGTTTCTGCAGTTGGTTTTGCTACGACTGGTTAAGATTTCCTCAAAATATTTTTCAACTACTATATTTTTTTTTCTTTCTGGAATCTCTGTCTAGGTATTATAACCTATTATGCCTTTTCTTCAGGTATTTATACTTCTTACTATCCATCTGAAATATGTAATATGTATGAACCAAGTGGAAATCATACTACATTATCATCATAATTAATAATAAAGCTCCTTCTGCAGTGGCTGTTGATCTGCTGCTGGAAAGGCATAGAAAAACACCACTGAAATGTGATACAGGAGTGTGTTATGGCTTACTTTGTGTGAATTGTCATCCCGTTTGCTACTCCATTTAAGTAGGGTGAATACAGGCAAGAGCACTAATGAGGCTCTTCTGAAACACTAGAATGATACTCATTTCTAAGACCAGAGCAAATATTTATGATTTATCATTGTAACTCTGGAAAACAACAAGGATTTATATCAGAAGTACCAAGTACCAGCAAGTTGTTACTTTATGGAAGAGGCCATACTCTCCATCTGCTGAAATACAGCAGTGCAGTGTCAGAAAGCAAAGTGACAGGCATGGAGGCAGGAGACCATCTCTTCTCATGTATATTATGTGAGCAAAGGAGACTCCAGGAGGAAAACAAGGGCATTGAAATGAAGCACCTTTGCCCACCAGAGCTGGATTTTTTATGGACGATTATTAGGAGAGTGAGGGGAAGTGGCAACTGTACATACACTCATGTAGTATGGCAGGTTTCCAGATGGTTCACACCATCTTCCCAGGCAGGGAACCAGCCTTGAGGAGAAAAGGCACTGCTCAGTGAAACCAGTGTACCACCAACAGCTTCCTGGGATGGTGAGTGTTATCTGAAGCTGCTGGGATTCACCAACCTGCCTGTGGAGCTGAGATGGACTTGCTGTACTGATGCTCCTACCATGAGCAGACGAGTGGGTGCTGGCTTATTGCTGCCCTGAACTGCACCTGCAAGCCAACCACAGTCCCTGACTGGCAACACCTCTGTATGAGAACAGAAAACACTGATTTTTTTAAATGCCTAATGGCCCTAGCTGATAAAAAGTGCTGCCAGAGTGACACAGAAGACAGTGGTGAGGACAGGCATGATGGTTATGGATGGTTCTTACATGCAGAATGATAGATGTGGCTCATGGTTACTCATTGTGCCAAAAACTGCTGGGTCCAGTCTGTGAGCCAACCTCCTTCGTGCTCTCAATCCCCTCTGAAGCTCACAGCACAATTAATGATAAATGAACAGCTATCAAATTAGTTTCATGAAAGCAATAAGAGATCAATAGCAGTACAGTGCAAGTGTTAAACAGTTAACTGCACATGACTAATTGTGCTCAAAAGAGGGGGTGGTTTTGTTCTGCTGACATTTATAAATGGTTAAGCCTTCATTTTCATAGTTTATTATGTCAGATGAATCCCTTGGGAAAGTATTTTCCTTCCGAATGATGTTTAAATCTCTATAATTCTGTGCTGAGTGCAATTTACCAACAATTGTAGTGCTTTAAAACATACAGTAGGCTCCCTTATTTCTGTATCAAACAACTTGACATTTAAGATAATTTGTTAACTCTAGGAAAAATATATAAACAATGTAATTTTCTTGTAAACAGTTGCCATGTAAGACACGCAGTGTAATTGGTAACCTCTGTCGAAAGCACGAACAATGAGAGAGACTTGTGAATGTGGGTGTACAAAATGAAAAGCACTACCTTAGGCTGCATCTGCACTGGGTCTGCTCAACTGGAAAAGTAAAACAAGCTACAAAGCCTGCTGCTGGAAAAGGTGTTTTTTTAGAGAGAAAAAGAAACCCCACATTTTTCCTTAGGCTTGTTCATATTTTTTCTGCCAGGATGTGGCAGAAGCTGGTGAACCTGTTGGGTACGTGTCCCTGTCAGGAGGTGATGGCAGCAGTGCTGGGGTTCTACCGTACACCTGTGTGGGACTCAGACCTCTGTTTCCGTGGGAAATATGGGTGCAAAATAGCCACTTCTGAATATCAAAATGACTCACTGTGCACAACAGCTGGTCAGTGCCAGAGCCCTGCCAGGTTCACAGTGATGGAGTGCAGCAGAGCTTGGGTCTCTCTTCCCGGGATATCAACATGGATGATCCTTAGTTAAGTTCTCAGCAGCCCAGTCTGCTTTTTGTGTGCATTTGTGCTGTTGGGAGAGAAAGAACCCCCTTTTTTCTGGTGACCAAATGTATAAGGATACAACTCTATGCATCATAGTGAAGCTGTTTTCACAAGCATGGTGAGACCTTTACTGCACTCTACACCAACTCACAAATGCTTTGGTCAAAAAAGAGAAAATATGCAATCACTAAAAGCAACACATTCAAAGAATTTCCTTAGAGACGTATAGTGATATGATTCTTCCTTAGCAAGAGTTTGGAGGATAAATCATACTTTTAAAAAACTGCTGGATGCTTCATAAGCTGAACCAATGCAGCACATATTCATTAACGCACTGCAATCATTAGTACTCTGTGGGCTCTGCTTCCTAAGTAAGCTGCTGAGAGAGGAGAAAGAGGATTTATTCCTGGAGGCACATTGTTCTGAGTGCATCCTTCATCTGGCCAGTGAAAAGATTAGTTTTCCTCTCCTATTCACTTTGCTTTCTTGCAGGACTGCCTTTTGTGGAGCACCTCTCTGTGCAGGCCTAGGCCTCTCCTGGGCGATAACTAGGCCGCCAAAAGCCTTTCCCATCCACGTGCCCGCCCTTATTATAGCAGCTCCCCTTTGTGCATGCTATTGTCCTCTTTGCTTCTATTTCTCTGGAATCAAAATCAAATGCTCTGTTTCTCCCAATTCATAGTGGTGGAAACATGCCTTTCACAGAACAGATCTGTATCTCTGGTTCCACCTGTTATCTGCCTCAGTGCCACAGTCGTCGTTCCGAGTTTATATTGTGAATCCTGCCTCTATTCAAATTGCGCTTACAGTATATTTAGAGGTACGTGGAACATTTGCAAGCACCTTATCTTTATTTAAAAAGAAAATAAAATTTTATTCCCTTCTCAAACACGGTCTTTTAGGGGAATAAGGTTTTATGTACTCCTTGTGCATAGTAACAGTGTTGCTAGGGGGCCGGTATTTCTGCAGAATCTCCTTCAGCTGAGGTTTCATCTTAACATTTGCCAATGCATTCAGTGAGAATAAAGCAGAGCATTAAAAAAAACCCAAAAAAACCCACATCATTCACATAATTTTAAACTTTCTACAGATTCAAGGGTAATGGTAACAAGGCCTTTTCTCTCCTCTCACTTAGACATGGTGCACACCAGCTTTGTGTTGAAGTTAATGAAATCAGACTACTATTCTGTCTTAAAAATATGTGCAAATGATGTTTTTGTCTTCATGATCAAGCTTAATTACCCAGTGGAAAATGCTCATTTAACACAGAGAGCAGTAATGAAATAGGTGGGTTTGAATGATAAAAGTGAGAGGTGTTTGGATTTATTTTCCTTCTGTCAAAGCTGAGATTTTGTAGAAATTAGGGAGCTTTCCTCACAAGTGACCAAGATACACCATGTGAGGCCCCATCTAACCAATCAGCAATCCACGGGCTGGCATATGTGCTCACCTTCAAATGCCCAAGGATCTGTGTAAAAATGAACTTTGAAATATTCAATATACTCAGTCACTACCATCAGGGAGAAACAAGCGAGTGCACTGAGTAGTTTTATTTGCAAAGTTAATCAGATTTAGTTCCTCTTTTAACCCCCTCAGAAACATTATGCTTACTCTTTTAAACCATGAAGGGCTGGTCTTCAGGCATGTAAAATGAGCATGGGAATCAGATACTGGCCAGGGCCTGCTCTTTGCAGCAAAGAAAGGGAAGGATGGGAAAACTGCATCCTCACATTGATTCTTTAAGGCCATGTGATGTTCCTATAGGAGGAGCTTTACCTGTTTAAGCTGAAATACATCTGTGTTATTTCCAGCAAAATCCTGACTGCATCTCAACAGAGATGCAATCTAGTTCAACCAAGGTAGTTTTCAAAATACAGTCACAACATAGGATTTAGTCTTTTATTTAATTAGTAGAAGATAAGGTGCTGTTGCTCATAAACACGTTGTTCTGTTTTTCTTTAAAAATCCATTAACTTCTATGCAGGTCTTTAAATATTTATAAGATTTAAATAATCTTTTAAAGCATCCTCAGAGAAGACATTGGCTCTTTCAGTTAAATAGTTCTTATTTTTCTGGTAGGGGAATTGTTTAAGTATTCAGCCAACTAATCCCCCAATTTAATCACAATATTTTTAAACTCAAATGTCTATTTTATGTAAGCAAAGAGAAATACAAGAGAAAAAGTTGTTATATTTATGTGTAAACTGACTTACTACTTCCATGATGGGGATATTGTGCAGTGATTCTGGAGCTGGCTGTAAACTGAAGATGCTTTTAAATAAACACCTCAGGAACTCATGCCCCTCTAAATATATATTTCCCACAAATATATATTTGGTATATATATTATATAAATATTATATAATACATATACCTATATATATATAATATATAGTTATATAAATATTATATTTGCCACAAAATATTTCTCATCTTTACTTTTCTTCCTTAGAGCCATCCGAAGTGCTCAGGCTGTTTGCAACACAGGTGCTGGAGAGTAAGCAAAATCACCCTTGAAAGGAGCCATGAAGTTTGTGGTGAAAGCCAGAATTAGAGCCAATTCCAGAGGTGAGCGATAACTCCAGTTTCCACAGCACCTTTGTACACAGCTCATGTGCTGCAAGCATGGTCTAGCAAAAGCAAAGGAATGCATTTCCAAGAGTTCACACTTTGTGGAGACTGCCTTACCCCTGACTTCTTGCAGCTGCAGGAGACACTTCTCCACGGAAAATATTTGTTTACCAGAGGTCCCCTGCACAGCCAAAATGTGGGAGGAGTGTGAGGGAATGGGGGGATGTGGGGTATGTCCAGCCATCTGTCTGCCTCAGATGCTTTTTATACTTGTGCCTGCATAGCACAGGGGAATGAATAGAGGCTCGTGGGCTGCATTTTTCCTTTAGTTGGCTCCTGGTTGGCTTTATTTGGTTTGCTCTTTTGCAGAATGGTTTCGGTTTCTTTGCTTGTTTGTGTTAACAGCAGAAGTGCTGCGCCTCTGCAGAGTTAAATTAAATGCCAGGCATAGGGTGTCTTGTTAGAACAATTAATTGTGCTTTACAGATATGGCAAAGGCAGTCTCCAGGATCGTGCAAGTTCTGCACAGTTTTCCTGCATGTTTGTCTTGTGTGGAGCCCCTCAGCTGAAACCAATATTTCTTGGGCATATCTCACTGTGAAGCAAATCTGCCTTTTGCAGTTGAGCCTTGTTTCCCCTGCCCACTGTATTGCCCCTGGCAGCTCTCTGGCAGCCACAGCAATCAGGCACCAGCAGAAATCTCCTCACTGTGGGGAAAATAATTAACAAGAAGCAGCACCATCCATGCACATGGCTGCACCCTAAAAAGATGTTCACAAAGATGATTCATATTAATGTTCTTAAAACAAAAGAGGCACTCTGACTGTAGCTAACACCAGTGTAAGCACAGGATATCTTCGAGCATTAGCGTAACCCTGTGGTGATGGCGATAAACGATGCTCCATTTTTTAAATCGAGAGACAATACTCTTTTTGGCTGATTGAAGTGTTTTTATTGGAAATAGCTTCCAAAAATAACCTGTCTTGTTAGTACTGTAAATTCTGCAGGCTAAAATCCTTTGATTCTCATTAAATTAACTAATTACTGTCTCACTGGATCAATGGATTTAGGAGCAACTGACATAATCTTGCTAGGAAAGGAAAGCTGCCAAATTCCATGACTTTGCTTAAACCTATTACCCTGGTATCTGTGCACTGAAAGAAATTTATCACCATGTAATTAATGGTTTTAGTTGGTTGATTGTCATATCAAAAGGAGGCAAAGATTTAAGGTTTAAGCTAAGCAAACAAAAAAGGCACCAGAAGAACTGCATATGCAGTTTGCTAATTTAAGGTGTTTTTTTCCAAATACGAGAAAATATTTATGGGGGAAGAAAACCCGCAGAAGGTTCTGCCCAGCACTGGAAGGCAGATGCTGTTCAGGGTGCTCAGCAGCAGCGTTGAGCTGGCTGGGGGCAGCAAAGGTCCTGGGTGGGCTCCAGGAGCTGCTGGGGTGTTGGTGCTCTCTGGCACCCGCCAGCTCCGGGGAGCAGGGATTTGCACACTTGGCACTTGTCCCAGGAATGCCTCTGCTTGGCACAGCCAGGCCAATGTCAGGATGAGGACCCCGTACAGCAGGGTAGGGCTTAGCTGACACTCTGAACCTTGAGCCCCATGGCTATTGCTTGTGGCACCATTAGAATTCCACTTATATGCTTTTTTTGCCTAGCTTTGCAATGGACTATTTAGGCTCCTGTCCTATGTAAGAAATAAAAACTAGGATTTTATGGTATTAGCGACCCAATTAATCTCTAGAACAGTTGATCCATAAGGTGGGAGGACTAAATTTTAGAAGGTTAATGGTGCAAATAGGCAAAGCCCTTTCTCAGCTGCAAGCATTGTATTCTATCCTGCTCCTAGCTTAGCTGTCCAAGTGGGTTTATTATGTTTGCTCAGCTTTAATCTATACATGTTTTAACATACTCTGAGCTGTTTTTAATTTTAAACTAAGAAACCCTGGCAAATCTCTTTCAATATAATTAGAATTTTCCCTTTAGTTTGCTGTTTAGTCATTATTTTCTTATTTCCGCTTTATTTTCTGGTAGATAAATCCTCTTATTCATTTGTTTCAATGAAGCTTGAGTAAAGGTCATTTAAATTGATTCACCTTTCTTATCTCCCTTGCGTTTATTCTATAATCCTGCTTTCCATTGTGTGGAGGAGAATAGCTTTCTTTTCTCTGATTGTTTCTGCTAGAAGAAAAATGGTAACCTTTTATTAAATAAATCTGGGAAAGCTGTGCTCCAAATCCATATTATCACTAGCTTGGGGAAACAAATTGTTTCACAAACTTAAAAAAAGAAAACATACAGCACTTTTAGCAGCTTGCTGTTAGATGGCCTGAACTTACTGCCTCAAGCCTCGTAAGTGCATGAGGGTAATACTTGGGTATAATTTGCAAAAGCAAGTACAAAATCTCAGGCAGCCAAATTCAGTTGTGAAGCCCAGTGGAGGTGCAGTGCACCAGTGACCTCAGTGGTGCTGGCTGCTGGGGCACACAGCCACCCAACCTTTTCCCCTTAGTCCCAGATATTTCCATGTTTAGCAGCACTGTCCAAACTCACCAACTTGTCTCTTAGTGTACAGCTCATCTTCTGGAGCTGTACAAGGCTTCAGCTTTGAAAGGAATGTTTCTGTTTTGATTCCTACCCTGAAATGCATACCTCTTCATGGGACAGAGCAAGCTTAGAGACTCTTCAAAATATAGGCTATGAAAATAATAATGAGTGACTACTTAGCTTGCCTTGAAAAATCACGTGAGTGCATACTGTTATCTTCTGTTTATAGTCAGTTGGTAAGAATGTCTGTAGGCTCCTGCACCATTTTCTGACTCTGTTTCAGAGAGATGTGTTTGTGATCAGGTGATGTAGGACAAATTTTATATGAATAAAATGTGGTATTTTCTAATTCTGGAATGTTTAAGGAAGCAAGAGGAGGAAACATAGGATTAAGCCATACAATTAGGAAGATAAGAACAACCTAAACCAATCTGTTAACAATATGTTCACATATGTAAGGGTGTATTTTCACCATTTTAAACAACTAAATCAGAATTGCTTTTTATTTTGTTGCCAAGGTTACTGAATTTTGAATAGTCTCTAGAGGGTGGTAGTTTTAACTCGTTGAATGGCATCATTGTTTAATTTTAAGAGTATTCTGATAAAAGCTATCTTAGCTGTGGAAAATCACTTCTTCCTTCCAAAACACCTAAAATCAAGTTGCTACAAGGCTGGTAGGGATGCTCCAGATGCACTTCAGGTAACCCTGCAGTGAGCTGGCCGACGCCCGGGGAGGGTTTGGAAGGCCAAGGGCAGATGTGTCAGGCACAGTCACTTGGCACAGTCAAGAGCAGGGAAGTTGATGTTCAGAAGAGAAGAAACAATCTTTCAGATTGATATCGTAGGCAGAATACAGATAAGGGAGGGAAGGTACAGAAACTCTCTCCAGGACCACAGCAGTGATACGTATACAATAAAATCTTACCTCATAATCACTGAAATAAAAAGGTGGGGAGACCCTGACTGCAGTGCAGAGGCAGCCAATCCCACAAAGCAGAGAAGATAAAAGCTGACAGTAAAGACTGTAAAGGGACCCAGACTTGATCTGCCATCCCAAAATGAGATACCAACATGAGGCAGGATTCCTCCAGAAGCTGCCAGGTCCTAGAAAGGCAGTGGGAATGAGATCTCTAGTCACACCCTAGTAGCCCCAGACTGCATACAAGGGACTCACTGCCATTTTTTTTCCCTTTTCATTTGCTTCTGTAGCTACCTGCAGGAAAATGCATTGCAGCCTCCAGCATTAGCATTACATGTTCCTCCTGTTGAGGTAGAAATATGTGAGTATGGGAGGAAATGGCCTTCCTCCTCCCTCCGTGCTGGGGGATAGGAATGCTCTCCTTTGTCTCGCTGTGTTATTCTTTGACTCCCATACGTTCACAGGTACTTGAATCTAATGAGTCAGACTAATGCTTGGTCAAAACAGGTGATAAGAAATTAATATTCAGTTTGTGGTATTGAAATACACTGGTTATACATTTACTGCCACGCAGTCATCCAAACACACCTACAGTTATATACACTGAAATTTGTTGATATTGATACAGTAATGAAACAGTAATTTGAATTAAATGCTTAATTGAAATATGAACAAATATGCCTATTTGAATGCATGAGATATTTTATCTAGCATATATTAGTCTTTTAAGTAATCTGCATACAGTTTTACTATCATGAAACTATAAATAACTTGAAAAATTGTTTTATACTGCACTGAGACTGATGTGAGGCAGGGTAGCTGGGGTTTTGGGTATTTGAGAAGTGCCATTTACAGGAGGGATGCTGTAATGTTGCATTTGTATGTGCTTGCATTTGGGGCCAGTGGTCAGGATTTGGGTAACCCCGGTACATGCAGAGTTCCTTCAAGCTCAGGTGGTCTGAGGGAGTCCCCAGGAGCTTCCTCTAAAATCTCAGCTCTGTATCTAATTGTTACTCAAATATCATTTAGTTGCTAGTTTGTCTTACACCGAAAGTTTTTTGGTATCATCACCAACGTCTGGAGTGGTCACAGACCACAGCTGTAGAAGAACGAACATGATCCTTGCACTGTTTTACAGCCCACTCTTCTCGGAAATTTGGTGACCAGGCTCTTTGAATCCATGCTATTTGTCCCACTGTCCTCACTTGCCCTGTGCCGCACTCCTCTGGCACTTGAAAAATACAGGTATGCAGCACCTGCCAGAGCACTCTCAAGGCAAAATGACTTTTTAAAATCCCTAGGAAGACAGACACAAATAAATTCAGAAGCTCTTTTCCCCCTGGTAGCCCAATAATGTAGGTGAAAACTCTTTTGGTTTCATTAGGTTTCAGAATATTGCTTTCTCCTGACTGCTGTGGTGCTCAGCTCTGCAAAGCTCTTCTGTGAGTTTGGCTGTTGAGCGCTGAGTGCTGCTGCTCGAAACTGGAGCCACACTACTGGGTGCTGCTATAATGACCTTCCTCATGAATATGTATTGCCAGATAAGTGAAGCAGAATAAAAGATTAGAAACTTTTAACACTCAAAAGTCTCCAGAGCTTCAGCCCTGGAGATTGAAAAGGTATTCTGCTTCTTCAGGAGCAAAGCACTGAGCGAGCTTGGGGAATATTTGTGGGCCATTGTTGTGGTTCCTTGGCCTCTAACAAAAAAGATAGAATAGGGGACCCATTTGTTGCTCTGTTAAATATTTTCCATACAAAAAGCAGTAATGTAAAATGCAATGAGAGTTTTGTACAAAATTTTAAAAATTAACCATCAAGGAGTCGTGGACTAATTACCAAGAAAAATCTGATTCCAGGACGCACCTGGGTATTAGGAGTTTGAATTAATTTCAAAATTAGATCAAATTTAATTCTGCACAAAATGGATGGTATTTGATATAATCATAATGAACGTTACTATATACTGTGCAGTGAGGGAACTCAGCTGAGCTTGCTAAAATTCACTCCTGGAATCACTGCCAACACACAAAAAATAGCTTCCCCCCACAGGCATAATATTGAGGAGTTTTAAAAATACTTCAGGGTGATTTTAGAGTTATGTTTCAAAAGTACCTATTTAAGTTTAGGAAACTATGCCATGTTACTCATTGCCTGGACCAGAGTCCTTTCCAGGATCTCTGATGTTATGACTTTGTGTGGTCATTCAGTGACCATCTGTCACTTATCTTGTTTGGCTCCACATGCCCTCTGCTCTGCTCATCATCGATTTTATTTTATTTTCTCCAAAAAGAGAATCATAAAATAAATGTAGCAATTACTGCATTCAGGCCAGGGAAAAAAAAAAAAAAAGCCTTTTGTTGCTGTAAATTGTTTATGTTTTTCTAAACTGTTGGTTAGAAGCAGCCAACAAAGGGGGAAATCATTTTATAGGTGCCCTTTCACACTGGGATCATTAAATTCAAGTCCGCAGTTTCATTATCAGCTTCTATTTTCAGAGAGGTAAAAGTCATCTGCAAAAATTTCCATGCTAAGTTTTAGTGCCACAGAGAAGGGTTGACTTTGCTGCCTCAAGTGCCTCAACCTTTCAGAGCTCCATTTGACTGTTTTGTGGGTCTCACAAAACCTACAAATTTCCCCTAAAACCCACATTGTCAGCAAGTCAGCTGCTCTTCTCTCCCTTTCAAGGCTGACTTAATCCCCTACACAGCTCACACCCCAGGACTTGGGCTCCCAGTCCCATCCCAGAGCTTTCTGGTGCAAACCCAGGGAGCGCATCCCACCCCAGCCCCAGGCTCTGTGGATGGCCCCACACCAGGCTGATCAGTAAACAGCCCACTTGTGATGCTACTTCTTTCCTGTGTTCCAACCAAATAAAGACTTTGGGACAATACAGTGTTAAAAATGGAAGCCCAGAATTTTCATCTACTATTTTGACTAAAAAATATCTCAAATACCTTGTAAAACCACCTTGACCATGAGCTTTACTTTTTACATCATCCTGTAAATTTCAGGCATAGTAATGTTTCTGTTCATTAACAGCATAGCTACCTCTTGAATAAATTACATTTAGCATGGTATTAGCATTTCATCAGTAATCAATAATTCCCTTCATCAAGCTAGTTCTAAGTCTGGGAGGAAATTTACCTTTATGCAGCTGCCTTCATCTTAAAGCGATCGTACTAAATCCTACCCTGAGGCAAAAAGTCTCAATAAATACCCTAGGTGCAGTGTGTCTTCACCTTGGGGAAATCAGGAACTGAGATCTGTCTCAGTGGGATTTTTGAGATGTCACCCTCAATATTGTGACACCTAAGATCCATGAAACTGAGATTTGTACCTTGCTCTCCCTGCACGTTGAAGAGAGAGCTACCTGTTAATACACACAGAGATTTGTTCAAAGCCAGGTCAGATGGGGCCCTGAGTAATGTGGTCTAGAGGGTGGCATCCCTGCCCATGGCTGGGGGGTTGGAATTAGATGTCCTTTAAGGTCCCTTCCAGCCCAGGCCACTCTGGGATTCTGTGTTTTGCAACATTCAGGACCATGTGCAGGCAACTGGGTTTGGAAAGCAGCACCAAGTGCACCTATCCAATGCTAACAGCTATCTGATCCACAAAATATTTTACTATACCACCTGCTTTTATTTTTTCAGCTTTTGTGTGCTAATGGAAGTCGTAGCTCCAAGCACTTCTAAACCGCCCTGGAAAAATCCTAACTTCATTTTGCTTTTGCAAAGGCGTTTTCCTAAGATAGAGGGTCTCTGGATAATGCATGCAGAAATTGCACTCATCTACAAAATCCAGGTTTTTTTTTTTTCCCTTCAGAATTCCCCAAACCATTAATATTGTTGTGATCCTACTGTTTTTTAGAGGAAGCCTGTATTTTCTGATGGTTATAGATTATCAGTTCAAAGATTCCAAAACACCCAATTAGTACCCTAGCTGAACTAGTTCTTTTGAATCCATCATTTCTCTAAGAAAACAGAAGAATGAATTCTTGGCTGATATGGTTTCAACTTATGTGATGCCATTTTAAATTGTATGAAGTTTTACTGTGAGAGTAGGTAGAAGAATCCAAAGGTGCATCTTGTGTGAAGGATGCTGCTTTTCCTCTACTATTCTTGAATGTCATGGTGCATAACTGTGAAAGTAGGCTTGGAGGAGATAACCCTATCAGTTGTGGGAACATATGAAAAAGAAATGCTGTCTGGCAATGCTTTTTGCAATATTTATAATTTCCCAAACTAGTAGCTTCTGTGTTGCTGACTGATCTCCTTGTAAGACCTTGCCATTGCACAGGGCCACACAACATTTGAGGACAAAATGGGACCTGACCTTCTTTTTCCAAAAGTCAGTGTCTGCCCTAATGAAGGGGCTTTCCTCCACCCACCTTGCAGACTGTTCTTTAGAACTGTTTTCTCATTTTTTCAGATACCATCTTCTCAATTCCGATTGGCAAGAGGTACATATATTTTGCTGGATGTTCTTCCTTTCACCAATGGCTTAAAACCCAAGAGAGAGTTAACTTGGATTAACTTGGTACCAGCTGTCACACTGAGAAACAGAACCTGTCTCAGCCCATTTCTGTGACTTTTCCTCATTTTTTTTCAAGGCAGGACCTTGCTCAGGTCATCTTTACCTTTGTGAGTCAGCAGCTGCAGGATTTCCTTTATTTGTCACCCAAACTCTTGAACTCCCAGACAGCTGCTATTGAGACTGCTTGGGTGGTGACTCCCCAGAGGAGGCTGAGTGTTTTTTAAGAAAAATTATATGCACAGATTTACAATTGTGAAGTAATGTGGTAATGGAAGTCTTTATTGGTTTTCTATTGGTAGCACTTTGAAATATTTTGTTTGAAACATTCTTTCAAAGGGTTTTCTTTTCTTTGCATTTATCTCTGCTCTGGCAGCTTTAAAATGTTCTGTCAAAGACTTCTGAGAATTATAGCTTAGTCTGGTTTGTTTCTTTTTTTTTCCCCAAGTAAAGGTTTGCACTAAGAATGCTGTTTGCTTTCCAATATTAGAATGTGTTGAATGCCTAATTACAGCGATCGGACTAGCACCTTGTCACCAGAGTAAAAGATAAAAACAGCCTTGTGTGAGGCTGTCCTGGTATCCATGAAGTCAAAACCTCACTTTAAGAGAAATGTTGTTCTGTCTACACCATCTTGCCCAAGCAGTTCTGGACAGGGAAAGTGGTGGGAAACATTTCAATGTGTCAAATTAATTTGAGCTGCAGCTTTTCACATGAAAAATCTCCATAGTTCCTAAACTACATGGATTTTGGAGCACACGTACATTTACTTGATTGTTTTCTATTAAGATTAATTTCTTGGAAAGTACAAAGGCACAAATTCTGAGCAAGAATCCTTAATTTGGAAACAGTTTCTGATTAAAAAGCCAGCAAAATGTGTTGAGGCTTCCAATCACCACCGAAAAACAATTAATTGCATGGCTAGTAGTTTGAGGCCAGAGTTTTTCCAAGGATTGTTAGAGTTTGTGGGAATAAGAAACTATTTATAAATGTGAACTTTGTGTGTCAGCTATGTCCTTGTGTTTAATAGAAATTTATATTCAAGCAAGCAATAATCAAGAACATTCATACAGACACACTGAGACTAAGACCAAATCTAAGAGTATAAACAACTGTATGATTGGTTTTTACATCAAAATTATTTTAACAGTTATTGTCTTTGAAGGAAATTAGCAAGAAAATAGTTTGGGTTTGGATTTACAGTGTTACATAGAGAATATCCTTCCAGCATGCACATTGCTCTAACAGCAATTAGCTGGGGGTCTCAGTATATGTTGCTGTTGTACACTGTTTCCTTCATGTAGGGTCTTCTAGCTGTGCATATTTTGCTACTGTTTTCTTTAGTAATCCTATAATCATTTTTCCTTTATTTAAATACCTTGCTAATGCCAGTCCTAGCAGTGAAAGAAAGTTCTAACTCATGGCTTACACAGATGAAGTGTACTCAGGTTTGTAAATTGGTATTTATATTTAAAATATATTCACTGTACTTGATGCCAATATGAGTAGTTTGGGGAAACACAAAATTAAGTAAATGATAGGTAAAACACTTCACTATCTCTTCTTCAATATATTGAATAATCTCTGGGCCTGATTCTGACTTCATTTGCACTAATTTAATGTTGGTTAAGCTTAACTGACAGGAGGGGACTTATTTTTCATTTAGTAGAAAGTACGTGACACCAGCTATTCATTTTTATATATCAGGGCTTTACATTTACTAATACAGGGTAACAATGCTAAGCACCTGCTCAGAAAGTGATTGCTCGTTGTGATTATTCCCATCATATTAAAATATCACCTGGGAAAAAAAAAAGTCATTGTTTCCTTTTAATAAGCAAGTTTAGAAAGCAAATGTCTGTTAGAATGTGCCTTTAATCTTTGTTACATAAATAGGCACATGGCATTATGAAAACCACGCTTGTATCTGCCAGGATGCACAGAGCTTACCAGGAATAGCTGCAAAGTGGCTGCAGTGACCCCCCTCTCCAGTGACACTTTCTCAAGGCCTCATTCATTCTTGTGCAGTGGGACAGAATGGAAATGGAGTATGTCAATGCATTCACCTCCTTGGGTTGGATAATAAACCCCATATTCAAGTTTTTTAAAACTTACCACCACCAGAGAGGAAGCAGAAGTTAAAACGCAGACTCTACCTGCTTGTCACACCAAGTCTCTAATGGGTGCTCTGGGAGACATCTGTGGGTCTTGAAACCTTGATCCTGCTGTTATTCTGTATGACTGAAAGGACAAGACAATGAATTCAGTCTATTTGCAGTATATACTGATAGTAAAACTTTTCTTGACCTTCATGACCTTTGTACAGAAAATAACATTTTTAAAGTGGAAAACAAGAGAATTATGTGGGAAATAAGGGAATCAAGAAAAATGAAGTAATAATTGCAGGTTTGGCACGCTGCTCAACAGTTCAATATGGGCATGACTTGCCTCATTGTGTAGTTTATATATAGCTTCATTATAAGCAAAAATACAATTTACTGTAGAATTATTTTCTGGAAGGCCTGCTTTATGCATCATGTACTTTCCTGGCACCTTACAACCATGCTTAACCTGTTTAAAATTAACTATATTTATAGGTGGTATCTGAACGAGCCAAACATGATTTTTTTTTTTTTTTTTTTCTCCAGCCTTTTTCCTACATCAGACACAGTAGCTTAGCTCAGAATAGAAGAAACCTGATAAATTTCAGCTTTGGTGAGATGTCAGCAGCCAGCTCAGTTTCTGTGTTGTGATAAGATAGATCACCCACAGAAACTTCCTTTGGACTTGAAAGTGAGCTCTATGGCTCAGCTGGGATGTGGCCCATCTCTCAGACTGAAAGGATTTTGTATGAGAGCATGGTATAAGGACAAATAGCTTTTACTTATAAAAAAGAAAGAGTGGGTAATTTCTAAGGTATTTTACCTCCACTAGAACTACTTTTCTGTATAATGCAAAAGATGAATGATAATAATCAAACAAGTAATGTTATTGTAAAGCGGTAAGGGGGGGAGAGTTTTCTGCTGTGTAGGAAATCAGACATCTTATCTGTTGTCAAAGTCCATGAGCATTTGTCTTGTAGAATTATGCCTTCAGGTAGTAGCTAACCATCCCAGTGCTCAGTAATTACTCTTTGGCTTATTTATCAGAATGATTGTGTTACTGCCAGCATTTGAAGAGTTCTGTGTAAAAGAAACTCACATGTAATTCTCCTTCAATCTTCTATGCCATCTATTTGCTGGCATTTCTTAACACCACAGACTATCTTCTTCAGGACACATATTACCCTGAAGAATAAAGAAAGAGGTAATTTTATTTTTTTTCAGGATAAATATTTATCCTGAAATAGAAGCTATTTTACCTACATCAAATAATGAAAAACTTCAATCAATATGCAATACAGGGTCCTGGCTATTTTACCTACATCAAATAATGAAAAGTTTCAATCAATATGCAATACAGGGTCCTGGCTCACCAAGATTCACCCTAATTTTCATTTCTGTTCAAGTCAGACATCTTATTCACTAAGTATCCATTTATACTTAGAAAGGGTGATGTGGGGTACACAGAATTTTCAATTAGAGGCCATTATATACAGCTTAGAACAATCATTTTTGGTTGTTCTTTATGATGGTCATATAATATAATCCTTCAGGGAAAAAAAAACCAAACAAACCAAAACTCTGTTTCTCTGTTAAATCACCTTTACCTCAGACAGTATTCATATAGGGTGCTTGTTAAAAAATAAATAAAACTTTGAGGGATTGGGAGGGAGAAGATCATCTCAAACAAAATTAAAGACAAAAATGTGAGACTTTAAATGTCACTCTTCTCAATGAAGTCAGCATTAGAAAGTCACAGGAAAAAGCTATGGCTTGCAGTCTGTTGTGTGATAAAGACAGGGCATGGCTGATAAAGGGAAGGTTCCCTGGCTGCCCATGCTCACAGATCACAGCCCCTCACCTGAAATGCTTCCCCCAGCCTCTCCCCACTGACCCCTGGTGATGGCGCTGCAGTCTCAGAGAGCTGCTGGGCTTCAGTTCTGGATAAGAAAAGCTGCTGATTCATTTCCATTTAATGACCTTCCAGAGTGGGAGCTCATCTCAATAGTATATTAAAGCAATCCATTCAGGTATAACAGAATGGATAGGCCAAACTAGATCAAAAATCCCTGAGCCATACACTATTTATTGCCAACTGAAAGATAAGCTTCACAGAAGAAGCTACTTTATATTTGCCTTCTGGTATAAAACTATTTTTAAATCTCCAAAGATATATTTAAAAACTCTTTCAAAGCCACCTGTCACTCTAAGGTCTGTGGGAAGAATGGACTTGTAGCTCAAATCTTCAAACACTGTGGATAGCATTAGTTCTCAGTGGAACATTTCAGGATTTCATATATTAAATTTATATATATGTATATAAGATATAGATATATATATATATGGATATATATATATATATAGATATAAAGTACATTGTCATGGGAAGAGGACTTGTTGATATTAAACTTAAGAAAATTGGGGAACATTTACCAAAGCAAGTAAACAATTCTTTACCTTATTTCTGAGCATAAATTTGCTCATAAATAGACATGAGACATTTTTTGGCCATATGCCCCCTTCCTATTACCAGTTCGGGAAAGAAGTAGTTAAATTTAGGACCTGAAGCTATGGTCGGAGATGAGCAATTAGTCAGTGAAAGATAGGCATGTATTAATATAATCCCAATATTTGTTTAAAAAAAGGTAAGCATTTGTGCTGGAACAACAGAAAAACAAATTGCATAGCAGTACTAGTGGCTGTGCTTATTCCCTTGCATGCAGCTCTATGCAAACCAACCTTCACCTTAGTTCAGAAAAATGATGTATCTGCAAAACACTGTAAAGAACTCTCCTGTGTTCCTTCAGCTAAGCCTGCTGCTGGGGATGAGAAACAGAATTTAAAACCAGCTTTTGCATATCCAATCATTATAAAGAGCCTAGAGATCATTATTTGAATTTGTTTGTTTCCTGAAACAAAACAGCTTTCTCTCTCATTATATATAAAAAAGTAATTCCACAGGTCTTGTAAAATGTCTTTAGAATTTAAACACTAAATGACTGGGTGGCATATAGAAGAACAGGTTGATTAAATGCAGAAATGTGTAGGAATGAATGTCGAAATCCATATTTGTTACAGCTTGTATTTTGGGAGACATCCTGCAATTTGCCCATATTGTGTTTGAATGAATAGTCTTAAGGTATGGCATAAATTTTAGGAATATGTAGTAGAAAGCTTTCTTCATACAAATTCCCAACAATTTTAGGCAACACTGCTATCTACTGGGACACTTGTTCAAACCTTATTGAAGCCCTGAGACATGGCAGGGAATAAAACTGTCGTGGCACAATCTTGGCAACAAGTCCAAGACAATTCCCAGATGGGTGAGAGCCTGACCCCACAGAGGAACCACAGGTACATTGCGTAAAAAATCAAACCTTGCACTTGTAGCCAACCAACAGCTAAACAGCTGCTTGAAGGCAGTGGGAAAAAATACTTTGAAGGAAGGAGGTTTCTCCATGTTCTCCCAACATTGATAGGTGTCTGGACCAGCACAAGGGCGCAATCAGTGATGAAACTTGTAAAACTTGTCTGAACTGAAAAACCAATATGCTCATGGTTTTCAAGTGAAATGAAACCATTTCAACAGCAGAGCCAGTTACTGTATTGGTCTTTCTAGGAGGTAATTTTTTCCGCCAGCCCAAACTTGCTCAAGATACCTGTGGAGTGATTGTTTTGCAAAAATCATAGTTACCCGCAGAAGCAAATCCACTGTTATGAAAAGCTGGATGTCATTTCAACATACCACTAACAAGTTTTTTGCCAAGTGCTTTCAGAATAGTTGTATTCACTTTATAGACACAATCATAAAAGAACTGTTAAAAGTAGGACCCTTTAAAGAGGAGAATATTGATTAAAATGAAAGCTACAAATTCTGTAAAGTAAAAGTATGCTGGATGTGCTTAAAAGTTCTTTAAATTGCAACCTTAGTCTAACTTACAGATAGGGAGATCTTGTTCCCTTTCATTTGGGGTTGGGAAGCAGAGCGGGCTCAAGCTGCAGAACTTGCACATACATTTTCAATTACTCTAGTGAGTAAACACTAGTACCAGACAGTCTATATCAAATCAGCTGCAAAACAGTGGATATAAAAGCAGCATTCTCTTGCCTAGATGATTATACCTGTTAACACAAAAATTCATTTGATGTATATGTGAAGAATTCCAGCTGTTGTCTTTTTGATGTCAAGTATGAAAGGGAATACACCTCATTAAATGGCACATCAAAAGGATGAAAATGCAAGCATTACTCTATGTTTTATGATATTCTCCTAACAATGTATTGTAGAACTCTATATTGCATCAAATAGCAGAAAGTCCCTGAAAAATTCCTTGAGCGGTAGAAGGACTTTTCATAATTTTCATTGTTTCTGTCTTAAATTTCCCGAGCCCTCCATTTTATACCTGAAGATAGCCATACTCATCCTCTTCTCACTGATACAATTTTAAAGTCTGCACAACAGAGGCAAGGTTAGAGATGTAAAACATAAACACATATCCACTGTGCTTAAATCCTTCGTCTTGGCAATAAATTGCTGAATTTAATCTATTTGGCTCTCTGAGCATACTGAGCTCTTGGTGCAGTGTGCATACCCAGCCCTAAATTAAAGCGGGCTAATTTCTTCTCTGACTCAACCAACTCCTCCTTCTAATGTACTGAGGAATGTCTCTATGTCTGGTGACACCACCCCAATGTCAGATTTAAATTGCATTAGATATTGTTTCTAATTAGCAAGGAAACCCATAGCTGGCAAGTAGGGCAGGTCTCCATCCTTGCTGGCAAGAGAGAAATGGGCTGTAGCTTTGGGTCAAGATCTCCAGCCCTGACTTTAGCAAGAAGTGTTGTAGTTGTGGGCAATTTGCCTGACAGGGCTAAGCCTGTAGCACTCAGCATCTCTGCTGCTTGTGCAAAGGAAAAGGAGTTATCTGAAGCTTGGAGGTATTTGGAAAGAATCTGCCAGAACAGGAACAAATTCCCCCTGGTAACACCGATGCAGGCAGTTAAAACTGTGAGTTAATACAGTGCTGGATCCCTCACGCGCTTTCCTTGCTCCATCCTTGTGTCAGGTCCAGATGAGACACTGGAGGACCTCATTCCCCTGTGCCAACCTGCTGCATCTGCCCACAGGCATCTGAGTTCCTTTGCAGTATCTGAGCATTGCAGTGCCTGGAGAATATCAGCTTTTGTGGGGTTTGTTTTTAAATAAAGCCCCTATTCATTGTGGGGTTGGTCTTAAAAATTCAAAAATCAGATTATATTTTCCTATAATCCTAGTTCAACACACTAAAGCAAATGAAATTTCTCTGTATATCTTATTGACAAGTTTTCTGGCAAGGATTTTCACTTAAACAGAAGCTGAAAACAGATATTGCAGGAAGTTCACAGAAGATTCCTCCTTCTCTAACTTGTAAATGAGAATATTAACCCTGGAAATATGCTTCCACAGAATTATATTTATCCAATAACAGTAATGTTACTTATTTATGCTATTAAAACTAATCAATATAGTTGGAAATAAACATGTAGCTGTTCATTAGACTAGAGAAGATACCATTCTGAAAATATTTTCTTTCTAGCGACTGAAAGTAAATATTAAAGAGGGAAAACCAGTCTTAAATATGTGCTGCCATAGAGGAATTAGGAGAATTTAAGGTTTCAGGCTGCAGGATTTGTCAAAGCAAATTTTGTCATTTAAAAATCTCCCGTATTACCTGCTTGCAGGGACATACATCGTTCAGTCATGAAACAAAAGCGATGTCATATGATTTAACAGGATAATTAGCTATCCATATATCCATTATCAAATGCTAAGAATAATCATGCAATATTTCTGAGATACCTGTCGTAGTTGAAAACTTACAGAGAAAAGTGTTAGTAATTCCGAATGAAGGATAAATTCAACATTTCTCTAGTCTTTACATGAGCTTTTGAAGAAGAAAAACACAGTTTTCTATGTAATATATGCTTTTGATAGCAGTCATTTACATATACTTACTACAAATCCAAAAATTATTTGGCAAAGTGGGATTGTGATGTTTGAAAAATCTGGTCTATGTCTGTAAATGGAAACCAAGCCTGCAGGTGAAAGACCTGACTAGCATCAAGGTCTTTCCAGGCCCACGTGGGCTCCTCCTGGTGAGCCTGGGGTTGCCTGACACTGAACTGTCCCCAAGACACAGATATTCCTTTCCCTTATCCTTCCAAGGTTTTACTACCCAGCAGGTAACTATAATCTTGCCTTCTGTATTGAATTTGACACAAAATAGAGCTCTGTGCTGTGGTAAAACCTGTAATTGGCTGCACACACCCACAGCACAGTGGGGTGGCAGGAGGGATCTAGAGATGAGAGGAAAGACTGGCACCGTCAAGGATCCAGAGGCTTTTGTGATTTAAAAAAGGCAAAAGATAAGGGTGATCCTCAAAATGTTGGACTTTTGTGGGAAATGAAATCCCATGGCAACAACTCAAGAATGCATTATGAGATCTGTCAAGGGTTGGTCTCCTGGCCAAATGTTCAACTATTTTTGGAACCTTGAAGTATTCATTGTAATAATTGATTGTGGGGGAATAATACAAGTGGGTATTGTTTCCTTGCTAGGCTGGCAATGAGAGGTGACTTCCTGCCTGCTGGTTTTAATCTGGCAGGACACAGGCAGAGGTGTCTGTGCCAGCACTGTCCTCAGGTGTGCTTCACACACAAGCATCCTGGGAAGCTTTCTCTAGCAGTCAACAAGTCAGAAAAGCATCGGCACGGTGACTTTGGCCCGGGCAGTGGAGGTGGGTTCAGGTCTTAGCACTTTTCCACACAAGCCTCAGTGCTCTGTGAAACAGACCCTCACTCCTCATGCAGACAGATGAGTCAAATTAAACCCTGACATATGTACATGTAATGGAAATTTTGCTTATTAAACAAGCTGAATTCATCCCACACTGCTTTAGTAGAGTAGCTGATGTTAAATCATGTGTACGGGGTTGCAGCAGCACCTGTATGAACCCACTGCTGTGTATCTGAACCATTGCTCCCTTCACTATCAAAGCAAATGTGAGCTGCCAATTCTCAGGTGCCTTGAGCCGTGTCCAACCCTTGCAGCTTGCTCAGCTGTGCTCCTGCTGCAACCCCCCCCCCTTACTGTTTATTTGCATTCAAAAGCCATGCACATCAGATTATGCATTAAAACATGCTTTGACTCAGCTAAGACCTGCTTGAAAGCCTAAGAGGAGTGCGAAGGAGGTTCTTTCCAGTAGCACTTCGCAGGCAGGGAAGGATAAGCTTTAATATCCTCTGCCTAGGCTTCACAAAGGTGAGACCTTGTCTTCCATCACCATAAACTGCTTCCAGACTTTCTCTCTCCCCCACACAGTAAATAGCACAAACAGTAATATAGCTGTCAACAAACCAGCTGAATCAAAACAGAATTTTTTTGAGTCACTTCTTAAATAATGGTAATTAAAGAGAAAACAGTACTTCAAAGTTTGTACACAGACTTTTCAGCATTCAGCTAGGAAAACATCTTTGAACATCCCCCTTTTCTCTCAGGTTTTTCTCCCTTTACTCTGAAGGTCAAAGGTGTAATTTGTATGCTCGTCGCTCTCTTTCACTTTCCAGCATATCCCTAATTGAAATTTGACACATATACCCATTAGCTGAATTTATTCTTTTTCCATGCTTCATTAACAATGCTCTTTGCTATATTACGACGCTAATGCTCATCATAAAATGCTCTCCTATGCAATGTGGCTTACAATGGATGGTGATTGATGGTATCACAGGTAACACGGAATCTAGAAGGTATAACTTTAGGTGCTGAAATTGCAAGCTGTGGCAGGAATCTCAACAGCTAGGGACAGATCCTGACTTTGCAAGGCCTATTAGAGGGTGTAAAATGTCAGTAACTTCTCTGATGCTGCAACTTAAGCCCGGCTAAAGCAGAATCCATCCACACTTGTGTTCTCTGAACCCAAGTGTCTCACGATGAACTTCTGGCTGAACTAGATCATAATCTACATTATTCACCTGATATGTTGAATATAATTTTCACTACTAAATTGTCTACAATTGGGTCTTGTAACTAGAGAATGAAACTCAAAACCATAAATGCAAATGAGCTTTTCATTTAAAACTGCAATTTCCTTTCTGATGTACTGTACCACTTGTCCATGAAGTTCTGTCTTTTTCGGAAAATGACATTTTCTTATGGTGTATAAGTTTCATTGGGTTGTCATGGAAACTGGTTCTCTCTTTTTCTTTCTTTCTCTCTGTGTCCAAGTCTTTCACCTTGAGAGGAAAATGGTTGTCATTTACAGCGCATAATTTTGCAGGTTAAGCTTTCTATGAACACTCAGATAGTGATGAAATACAATCCCAGAGTTCAGGGAGAGGGGAAGAGAGGAGAGTGCTCATGTATTTCCATGAAGTCAAATCCTTCAATGTCTTTTACCCCCACTTTAGCAGCAGGGGCAAAGGGTGTGAGTGCAACACGCTGAGTAAGTGACCCAGGCTCTGTGCTTTGGGCCATATTTACACAGTGTGGCAAACAGGCGCTGGCTTCTCCTGCCCCTGCTCCGACAGGGGCTGAGCTGGGCTACACCTGCTGCAGGAGCCTGGGCTTGGTGGCCCTCAGCAAACCCACACATCCCCCCCAGAGCCAGCCTGGCCCTGGTCCTGAGGGAGAAAAGGGTGACCCTGAGAGCTGAGTAAAACAGAAGGGCAGGAAGCACACAAAGAGCCTCAGAGAGCAGAGAAGTGCCTTTGTAGCCCAGGAAACTGGGCTCAGTTTTTCTTAATGGTGGCTGAAGTTAAAGCAAACTCTCTTAAGGCAAGGACAGAGCATTGCCTCAGGAAACAAAACATTGTTTGGAACGTTTACTGGATATTCAGTCCAGCCAAAGGAAAGTACCAGAGGAAATGGGGGTGGAAGAGGCTCAGGGCTTGTTCTTTCATTCAAATCTATAGACCTTTCCCCTTGCCTGAGACTGGTTTGGTTTAGTCCCCATGCAGGGCTCATGTGTCACAAGCTGTATCCTGCAAGGAAATATCCATAAGCCCAGGCACCAGCACTAAGTGGATGCTCTTGTAGTGGCTGCACTCAAGGGATCAGGAACTAGTGACAGTGTGCCCACCCATGGGTGCCTTGCCATGGCCACATCACATAGTTGCATAAGCAAGTCCAGAATAGCATGCCTTAAACTCAGGACCCAAAGCCATTCCCAATCTGCCATCCACTTAGGTAGATTCTTCACCTGTATAATCTGAAGTGTATAAAAGAAACATTTGTCTATATGGAAAGTGTCTTAAGGAAAACTAGAAGGTAGCAGCAGAAGCAAAAGGCCTGCTGCTTTTTATGGCCAACCTGAAATGATAAAAAATGGCAATCCTCACTGAGCTTTTAGCCAGGGCAGGCTGAAATGAGTGTGGGTAAATTTTGGATAATTGTCTGAACCTCTGGATGTTGCCAGCATTATCTGAGGTTTACCAACCACTTGCTTTAACCCCTTCAAGCCAATTAGCTAAAGTGTTCAAATGCTTGAGGAATGACTAGTCAGGAGGAGTCATTTTAGTAGCACATATTTAGCAGGGAGAAAAATGGATGCTAGAAAGGAGGTTGTTTAGTAAATGATCACTTGAAAGCTAAAAGTAGTAGAAAAAACAAAGATCCATTGGGTATTTTCTTTTTCTCTTTTGCACTACCAGTTTCACCTATGGGCAACCATGCAACCTTATATTCTCTGTGTTAGAATATGCAGGCTAATAGAGGATTTTTTTTCAGCTTTTAATGAATAGCACTGCTGTGGGATGCATGATGCGAAAAGAAGGGGTTTGAAAAAGGCTTTCCAGGAGCACTACTTTGCACTTTTACCTGAAGAAGCACGTGATAGGTTTTCCAACTGCTTCTTACAGATGTTGCACATATGCTTAAAGGTCAGTGCTCTTTTGAGAGCATCCATAGCCAAACTTATATTGAGATAACAAACATCTCATGCCAAGAAAAAGTGTTTTAAATAAATAAATAATGTTACAAAAATAAGATATCCAATCAGCAGATGAGGAATGAAAATCATATCTCTGAAGGAAAACCTGACTGATATTTTGACTGCTGTCTCAGATTTAGAGTGCTGGGATTGGTTCTATGGGAAAAGACCTTGGAAATGGCACATGAGGAGAAGGAGAAGCTGCACTGCCACAAGGTTCTTGCTTCTTCAGCCACCCTGTCACTGACAAAGTTATCTAAGCACGATGCCCTGCCAAGGCTGCATGCTTGGCCCCACGCAGCCTGCTCCAAGAAAACAATCAGCCTTGTGAGCTACCATGACATGGGGAAATAGTCACTCTCTCAGAAGAATAATGAGACTTTGAGACATCAAATTTTAAGATTGCTATGATGTTTCAGGGAGGTGGGGTGGGAGGGGAGGGGAGTGGAAAGGAGGGGAGAGGAAGGAAACAAGTCAGATTGGGATCATTATTGAATTTCTGAGAAACCCAGAATGCAAAAGGTGCTTGATTCAGTGCTGGTTCCTTTAGGAGACAGGGAGGAGAAATACAGCATAGCCTGGCTCTAACATGCTGTCTGCTCTGAGAATTACTACACATTACAAACAAAGTTATAGGCTTCACTGTAGGATTTTATTTATAATTAAGAAATTTGTCCTCTAATTGATAGCAGTATATTTTAAAATACACAATCATGTAAAACTGAATCTAAGACTCACATTGTGATGTTTGAGTTAGCAACAAATACTTCTATAGGTTGGCCTCCAAATGACCTCCAAGAAAATTGGTGAGGAAGGTTATCGTTTTAGTAGTCCCATATTAATTACTGAAAACTAAATTGCAACTCACAGGAATTTACCTTGGCATATTTGGTCTTGATATTCTGGTGCAGCCTATGTGAATTTCTGTCATGAAATTAAGTACAGTTTTCCTTGAACCTCTGTGTCTGCCTGTGATCGCTGATCCGGTCACCTACAGACCTGCTCAGGAATAGCTTGTACAAAGACAAAACTGAGCAAGTTATGGTACTTTCATAATAGCCCCTTACCCACCTGGCAGTTTATGGGAGGTTTCATCAACGTATTTACTTCAGGTATTTATTCAATACTAGGGTACATTAGCAAGCTGTTACAGTACTTAGAGGTATCTATCAACTGCATATAAAGGAAGTGCACATAATTACCATTTCTTTCTTTATAGTGTTTTAGTACAAGAAAGTAGCACAAATTGTCCTGAGTTCTGTTGCAGAATACAAATTCTTCTCAATATCCTGGTGAGTTAGTCAGGAATGTTTTATAATTCCAGTCTCTTGGTGTGCCCATTAAAAATTTTCGGGTATGTTTTTCTTTCCTAATGAAGATATCTAGTTCTCTTTAACAGCTCCTGCTCTTAGATTAAGTACATTAATTTTTATCCCCAAATTTTTCCACAGATGCATAGACTTGTCTGACCATCATGTCTAGGTTATGCTTACAGCCAACTTCCTACAGGCTCAGGGTGACTTTGGGTTTGTCCCTTCATCTTTCCCTCGCTCACAGAGAGACTAAGGTTGTCCAGGCTTCTTTTCACTCATGATGTGTCACTCTACTGTATTTGCAATACAACTTTCCTTCCTGAATGTGTTGGTACAGAAAAATGAGGCCATCCTCTTAGTTAAGATTCCTCAAAATTAGTAGGATATCGATAAAGGAACAAACTGTGTATTGCTCCAAGGAGGGCTAATTGATAAGAATTCTGCATTTGAATTCTGATGCTCCCTCAAACAAGGCTGTGTTGCTTTGTTTTGCCTTTCAAAACAACAACAACAAAGCACAAGCAAGCTCCCCTCCCCCAAATGAACAAGCTGCATTTGTGTATTAGTGGAGTTGTCTGCAGTCCCCCTTTCACTGAGCTGAAGGATGAGGGCACGAGGAGCGGTGGGTGCATCCTACCAGCCCAGAGAGATCACTCATGTTGCTGATCTGCTGCTGCCCCAGCAGGGCTCCGTATTTTGATAAAAGTGAATGGAAAGCCGTTTCACACAATTACTCTGAGATGAAAAAAAGGGATCTTAGACTGGGAGTGAAGTGATAAAATGTCTGAACCTTCTAGTAGTCATAAAGAAAAGCAGCTAAACGCAGTCAGCCGAAAGCAGATAGTTAAAAGGACACTGAATGTCAGGCAAATGCCTGTGTTTTTGCAATGTATCTCACATGGAGAAGCATTCTTTCAAGTTTTAAGATAACTTAGGGAAAACACTGTAAAGTTTCCTATTAACTTCTGACTTTAAAATACATATTCAAAGGAAGAGGGAATATTCACTGCACAGAGGAAATCTTCATTGCTACTTCTGGGTCATCATTTCTCAGTGAAATCCAGCAGAAAAGGCACCATCTGACTGAGTTTGTGAAGACTGTTCTAATGCAGTACCTGCTACAGCTCTTTGGTACCCTGCAGCAAACTGGAGCTTCAATCTGCCTGAAGAATGAATGCAGGGTACTGGAGTAGTAGAGCTCCTTTTGTCTGCTGCATTGATCCTGAATTTGCACCAGGGGAAAGGAAATTGAGTAGGCCATTCCTTCAGGCTACCTGCAGACCTTATAAATCAGTCTTGTTCACATGAAGCACGTTAAGTATTGTGATAATTGCCAAAGTCACTGCACTGATTTCTGCAGTTCTTCCATACTGAGCTGCAACATCCCAAGATGAAAGGATAAATGAATGGAGACATTAGCTCTGCTCGAGCTATCAACCCCATGTACAGGGTGATTAAATTTTCAATGAGAAGGCACTGTCCATTTGCAAAATTGTCCTGACTTGTATTTAAAAAATGCACTCTAGTCACACAGTTGTAATTCTTGGTGGCTTTCCCTGCAAAAGCACCTCTCTGTGGGCATGGTGAGTTAATAAACCATAAAACAAAGGTTTAATTACAGGGAAAAAAATATAAGTTGGCTATGATTGGGAGGCTTATATACTTGATGTGTTCATTTTGGTGTTTTCCATGTGATACTGATCATACAACTCCCTCCACCTTAATTCAGTTGTGTTTGCAGAGTTAGGCAGTGGTGCCCAGGCCACTGAGTTGATCTTCACTCCCAATCAAACCCAAATCTGTTCCCAGTTTTGATCACTATAAATTGATGCTGGACACTCCTCTTCTCTTGTCAATACACAAATAATTCACCCATACCAGTATTACTGTGATCATGACTCAGTACATCTGTAGATGGGGAAAGTGGAATTGTCCCATTGCAATTCCATGAGTAACAGTAAATTTCCATTTTTCCTGAATTTTAAAAGGGCTTTGTTTACTGCATTCAAAAACATTTTGAATATGGCAAGAAGTGACTATCCTGGCAAGAATATTTCCAAGCCTCAAAGCTCTTGCTAAATACTCAGTGCAAGAATAAAACAATGACTGAAACTATCATTATTTGATTACCTCTAGCTCCATTTTTAGGGTTACACAGCAGTTTAGCAGAAGTGTTCCCCTTCTGCTAACAAATAAGACATTTGCTTGGTGTGTAGGCAAGTGACCTTTGGGACTCATCTGAGGACAAGGCAAGGCACCAAAGCTAAGCCACAGAAGCAGGGAGCTGACAAGCCAGGACCTGCTTCAACAGGTTTGACTTATTAAAAGAAAAGTGTGAGCTCCTTTCCTGTGACTTTTACTGCACAGATAGAGCCCTGGGATTACATGGTGTGCCAGTGTACCCTAATTTCCAGCAGCCAAAGGAAGCAGGTCAGCAGAACAAGTGGCACCAAAGCAGGGTGCAGCCTCCTCAGCTGGAATTCCTCAGGTGACACCTGCAGGTTGCTTGAGCTTTAGGCACAGGGAAGACAGACTCTTACCACAGTGTAAAGAAAGGTGGATCTGAGATACTTCCCAACAAAATTCCAAGTGATTACCTGCCAGTTTGCTGCATTTTACTGACTGTGGCATTCTTGACTATTGCTCACGAAAGAAAACAACTTGCTCTGTCTTTTTTTTACTACCCAGTGCCATGGGCAGTGAAATGTAATGGCATAGTTATGGACATATTTATTTGGTCTTCATCTCCAATGAAGTAACAAATATTTGAATTTTTTTACACTCCTGCTTTTAATACTGAAATGAAGTAACATATGTAGTTTATAGCAGCCAAGGAGAAAGCCAGTGGATTTTCTTGTATTGAAGATATGACAGTTGAGAAACCACAGGAAGACACAGGAGTGCAAATATAGAGTGATGACATGAAAGCAGAAAATAATGTGAAGGTACAAACTAGTAGACGGAGGAAAAACAGACTGCTCAATAGCTAAAAGCCAGCTCAGATATGATAATTTGAGTGGGAAAGGAGACTTTGATGATTTCAATTTAAAAAATGAATTTTCTTTATATGGAAAAAAATGATAAGAAATGGGGAAAAGGAAATTTTAAGGGAGTTCTATTTAAACTTTTGTTTCAATTTTCTTTACATATATATATATAAAATTCTCCTCTTTTAACTGCTTATAGGGTGATTATGATAACTAAAGATCCCTATCTCTGATAGCCTTGAGATAAGGAAAACAATCACATTTAGTTGGATCTCTCTTCTATTAAGCAAATAGCCCAGCAGAAATGCTGATGCCTTCTGGACTGCCCCTCCTGCTTAAGGCAGAATATTAAATATTTTAGTGACTTTTGTTATGCTGAAAGAGTTCATGGGTTCTGTCAAATGGATCTTCATATAGAAGCAGAGTTCACTGAGGTTGATGAGCCTACTGGCTGCCTGTCAGTCATGCTAAAATAAAAAAAGGCCATTCTGTTCCTAGAATGGCTACGACAGGTTAAACAAAAGGAGCTACTCACCAAGGTACAAGACCTTTGCACACAATGACTCAGTTTTTGGAGTGTTGGGTGCTCCCAATCACATGAGGAGAACAGGGTCCATTTTTCTTCTCTGAACTAGTTTCTGATGTAGAGGGCTAATAATCACACTTGTAAAAGGTGCAGCTGAGAGGTGTTTCTGTGTGCAGTATTGAGAAGTGGCACACACCCCTTTAGGCTGGTGATGAGTGGGCTGCAGCAAAGCACCAGCCAGGCCCTGAAGACTGGAGCTACACAGAAGAGGGAGGTAGGGTTACAACAGCACTATTGATGAACTCCTGACAGAGACAATCTAAAATGCTTTGAAAATGGAGACATAAAAGAAGGCTATGTCTGAAATAATACTGAGAAGAAATATTAAATGTGGGAATAGAGAAAGTGTGTGAGCAGAGAAAACAAATGGGATCATCGGAGTAAAAGGAGACCAACCAGAACTTTCCTTTGGAAGCTGTCCCGTCAGGATGCCTTTATACCTCCCAATGACAAAGTGGAGTCCAGCTGCTTAATTATCTCTTGTGATCTGGATGCAAACCATTCCTAATCCTTGCCTATTTGACCTGGCACTTTTATTTCTCATTTTTAAGCAGAATATACATCAGAATTTCTGTATTATTATTATTATTATCACCAAGACTTCAAACTCCTTGGCAATGAAAGAAATATTTGCCACCACCCAGAAAGCCTTCCTTACCTTGCAGAATTAGTCCCTCTGTTAATTGCTAAGAGGTAGAAGGTTGCAGAAGTTAACTACTAATGCTGTCTCAGTCTGCTTAATCAGGAAAGGGTCATATTACAGCTGAAATAAGATGTCCTTCTCATTAAGGCAATAAATTTCAGACTCAGATTAAACTATTGATCCAGGCACAGATTTGTCACAGAGGGCAAATCAATTAAAATTTCTGTTACCCACCAGTAAATGAGATAATTATTTGTTCTCCAGACCTTTTTGTATTTGCCAATTAACCCGTGTTTATTTAGCCTACAAGCTCCTGAGTAAAATGCCTGTGCTTAACCTGAGCACATCTATGAAGTTGGGGCCTTCATGCCATTCAGGACTAAACCATAGTTAATGCTTTTAGAATGTGCCAGACAGCAGCAGAAAATCTGAGCAAAAGTAATGTCCTCGGCTATTCCTTGCTTTAATTGTAAGAGCCAAAGAACAGAAATCAGGCTAATTATGGGAAAAAGCAAATCAGAAATAAAGGTAATATCCTACTGATGACTCATGTCAGTGCTCTAGATTATAACTGCAACTATAATGACAGTACATGAAAAGAACAGAAACCAAATAATTTTTAATCTGTTTCCTGTTAAATTGTTAAACTATTTCATAAAACCAGATTTCATTATTGAATTAGACCAGGAAAAGGATAATGACAAGATAAAGCAAATACACAGTCTCTAATTTGAGTTCAATAATCTGACATCATCTGAGTAGCAAAAACATGGAAGAGTGTTTAGGAAGGATGTCACAAAACTTCTGAGTTTAGTACAGAAGGCAAAATCTTTCACTGCAGATCCCGGTTCTGTGTCAAAGCTGAAAGAAGGTAAATTCTCCTAATCAAAGGTAAAAAATTGACCTAATTAATTTTATAATTAACCTTGAATATTGAAAGGAAAAAGGGTCACCTTCACTGAGTTTGTTCAGTGTTTAGTTTCAGACTATAAGCAAACTGATTCCTGTTAATAAGGCTACTACTCCCAAATGTTGATGCAATAAAGTAGAAATTAATTAGCACATGCAAATGAAGACTACTTTTATTATAATGTACCATAGTTCCTAATTTATTGCTCCAAAACATACAGCTATTTAAATATTAATTTTTGAAGATTCTATGTCTTAGTCATGTACAAGAAGTAGACTTTTGTGAGAAACCCTAAATGAAGAAGTTTCTAACAATAAGATTAGTATTTACTTGGAATGTGTTTCATACAAATTTAGGGGTACCCTATTTTTATTTGCCAAAGCTGTGAAAAGTTGTTACTCAAAACACACTATATAATATACTTTGGCTTACCTGAAAGGTGGGGAGCAGCTTCTTCTTTCATGTTAAACTGACTAGAATAGGAGAAGCTGGCACCTTACTTGTTTAAATCCTTCTTAAACCACAAAGGTGGTAGCTTATTTACCTTATCAGAAAAATTGTATTCACATCACTTCAATGTCACTCACCTGGGTAAAGTTCTCTCAGCTGGTAACACCCAGGGAGTTGGAAGTTAGGTTTTATTCTTAAGATTGCATAATAATATTTTGACTTCCTACAGTAACAAGTTTCACACAAAGACCTCAAAGTCTCTGAGCAACCTTTAATGTAGATAAATACAACTGTATCTATAAAGTAGAAGCTCAGAGGGATTTGCTCAACACACAGAGAGAACTTGCCTGTGATCACATAAAATGTATTTTATCATTACGATGGCCAGCTGCAGTAGAGCACCTTTACAGGCTCCATAAACCAGGGACGTTTTACTGTTTCCTGAGACTTACCTGAACATGTTCTATATATTTTTTTCCTTCACACCCTGCGTACCAATTACAATAACCACACAGAATTCATTACACTTTCTTTAATTCTGAAGTACAAGGGATCACAGAGAAAAGCTGTATCAAATCTGGTAGTATTGTGTCAAGGACTTGTGCAATTTTCTTGGTTAGACTGCTCAGGGAATTATCTTGGCTTGTGCTATAGAAATTTAGAATTATCCTCTAGCTTTTTCAAAAATACTTTAAAATTATCTACCTACAGCTAACAGCTGGTTCCCAATGTGACTGCCAGTTTCAATGAAGAATCTCTTCAACAGCCTGCAGAACCCATTTCTGGTATCACTACATCCAGCTTTACTGAAGCAAATGCAATACTTTTATGTCTGTTCATCACTAAAGGCTCATGGAATGAGAAAAAGGAAAGAACGGTGCATTCTACCCTGTGCACAACAGCAATACCTATCCTATGTAGAATCTGGAGACCTGCTCCTTATTTCAATTGGTAGTGTATTTTAGCTCTTCCTCTCTTACTTTTGAAACAAAAGAAACTAAAACTTATGATTATTTGTAATAGTGAGAAACTTCACAAGTCACAAACCCCATCCTTTCAAAACTGAATGCCCTGTTCCTTCCAATGACTCCTTCCCAAAACACTTGGCAAACTCTTCGGACACCATCTGATGGACAGCCCAGGATCCAGGAGCAGAGCACAGACTCCTGTTTCTGACACCCATGGCTGGCCAGGAGCTGGCTGCAGCCTGTGTCTGCTTCAGCAGCAGGGAAGGAGGCAGAATGACCTTACTGGCAGGGAGTCAGGGAGTAAAATTCCCATTAGGAAGACCCAAAAGAAGCACAGGCTTAGAAGGGTTTAAGGCTGCTTTACTTTATTTCTTTATTTCAGTGTTTCACTCTTTTTGCATGGTCCTTATTTTACTCTCTAGTTTGGCAAGGAGCTGGTGAGGCCAACTGTGCTCTGTTCTCGTTGACAGGGACTCGTGATGGCAACAGGGATTACCTCCAAGGGAGCTCCAAAGTCACTTCAGCATTCATCTGACGGGTTGCTGCAGAACTGGTATGACTTCTGAGTTCAAAATTATGCTGAGCAATGTCTTAAAATAATGTTACAGAAATCATTTGGTCGCACTCATTAATTAACAGTTGGAAATGACTGAGGAAGCAGAATTAATGAAAATAGGAAGCCGGTTCTTTTATTTATCACACAAAAGTGAGAAGTAAATGTTTTAACTCTATACAGAAGCATAATATGGCGATCTATAAAAAGACAAGGGAAACAGAAAGACAGAATGCAGTCTGTTCAAAAAAGAGCTTTGTACAAAAGACTAAAATTTGAATATTTCCAAAGATTTTTTTTCTTTTCTGGGATAGTATGCAGGCATCTCACCAACTTCCCCAATATTTATTTTCAAATAAACTGAAACATTCCTGATGGAAAACCCAATTCTGGTGAATGAAAATTTTCCTAAGTGTCTTGAAAACACCAGCAAAAAGGTTGTACAACATCCAGCCTGTTGTAACCAAAAAGTGTAAGGTTTTTTAACCTCATCTGTTTATATTATGCGTTCATTTGAGGAAATTGCTATGAGCTTGAGAAGTCCTTAGAAAGTTATTATTCTTTGATCAAAGTCAGCTTGTGTTTTTCTTAGTTTGAATTACATATGTACCTAATTTTAAAGCATACAGAATGTCAAGAAAATACAAGAATGTGCTTCAAGAACAGTGGAAAATACAAACAAATACCAAAGATGGGAGCCATTGAAAAATATATATATATACACACACACATATATATATATAAAACCTACCATTATATTTAGCTGTAGAGTTGAATACTGTGCTCCTTATATTTAGGGTGTTAAAAGAATATTTACAGATTCCTGCCAGATTTGTGTAAAACGTTGTTTCATCCAAGAGTGGCGGTGTATCCCACTAAAGAGGAACAGCAGATTTGCTTTCAATAGCACAGATGTATGGAAATGGAAAGCTGGAATAGGTGCACTGTGTTATGAATGGCATTGCTCTTCTTTACCACAAATCACACCCATGAAGGAAAGGGTACAGATCTTCAATTAATCTGCAGCTGGGACCCTGTATTCCAGAACAGTGTCACTGCATGTGACTGGGACTGACTTGTGTAAGCCATTTGCGAGTTAAGATCCTCTGCCAGACTTGTTGCTTCCTTTAGAACTAAGTCTACAGGATTGCAATGTCAACATAATTCATGAGTTGACATTGAACTGATATAAAAATAGATTAATTTATTACTGTCTCTTAACTACTTAACAAAAATCTCCAGAACATTTGCAAACATTTTCTTTTAATAAAAATAACTTGTTAAGTGTAGGAAAACTGGAGGATGCAACAGGAGATGAATGGGGGAACATGACAACTTTTAGAAAATGTTTGCATCAAGAATACATTTTTAATTGAAGAAACATGAATCATCTATAGCGGATGTATCTGCACAAATATTGATGTATTTTTATCTATATATCACAGGAATTGCCTTCAGGCAGAATTATATAAATCATCATTTACAGAAAACCCTAGAAGGAATTACTTCCTGTTATTTAAAATTCATCTCAAGAGCAAAGAAATGTCATAAGAAAATTGCCCAAGATTTTCTCTCCTCTACATATGCAAATATTCATTCACTCATTTTTCTCCCTTTACTTGACATTTACTTTGTTCACATCCTTGATATGGCCCTTCCTTCTCTTTTGGAGAGGGGGGGCATGAAGCCCAGCAAGTTAACAGCTTAAGTTCCTAATCTGTAGTTCTTGCAGGCTTTTCCATTTATGATCAGTGTTTATATTTACATGAAAAGGAAGTGGCCTGGCAACCTCAGCACAGTACTAATAATCCTAAATCTTTCAAACTAATTGTTTTGGCTATTCTCCTCTTGAACAAACAGAGTGAACACAAGCTCTGGGTGTGAGTCTCCTTACCCAGAGTTTGGCTCTTTATTGCTTCATGGCCCTACCTGAGAACCATCCAGAAAAGTCCCGGGAAATAAAAATTCTCACCCTTAGAAGGTGGGTCTACACCCATGAGTGTAAAGAGTACCCCAATTTGTTATTATCTCCCCCAACAGCATCAGCTTTCACTCCAGAGAGTTATTCAGTGCAACGCTTGAAGGCAGCCAACAGGGTAACAAAGTGTTGTGGGTCCAGGCAGTAAAAAGGAAATGCTGCCCCAAATCTATCTCATCTAATTTTGCACACACTCAGAAGCGCCACACATCCCCCAGAAATCCCTGCAAGTGGCTCACAATCCCCGTGACATATTGGTTAGGAGAGGCAGACTTTCCAATACTTGATGAATAGGTATTTAAAACACTGATTTTAACACCTGCAAAGGTGTTTGGAACAAAATTTGAATTTCTATTTTAAGATAAACACAATTTTATGACACAGTAAAAGGCAGCAGTAGTGTTTTCAGAAGCAGTACACGTGGATGTGTCCAGGACTTAAATGAGATTGCATGCTTATGCAACTTAAAACAACTACAGAACTGTGATGGAAGTACATATATAATGTTTACAAATGAATAACAAAATGTAGATAATGTATATAAGCATGGTAAGAAGATCAGAACATATTATATTCAACTTTCTCCCAACTAATGCAAAAACTTGAAAGTTACATTAAAAAAAGAAAAAAAGACAGAATCCAAATCCTACAGTTATAGTGCTTGGGGGAACAAGGACTGGTGAGACTTTCCTCCCAGGAGAAAGGGAAGATCTGCTGCCAGCTCCTTGCAGTGCAGCCCTCTGATCAGGACAAGCAGAGCAAGGGCTGGGTGGTGCAGGGCTCTGGCGAGCTGGGGGTCACATCTCCGATCATCATTTCCCTTCCCTGTTCAACACTCTCTGGCCCTTCCTGGCACTGAGAGGACAAGGTGGCAGGCTATGGTTTTGCCCTTCCCCTACCTGCATCTTGTATAAAAATGAGCTGATGGCAGTGGCTGGATTCCTGACTAGACAGCTGCTAAGGGAAGGGGAGCATCTTTGTTTGCATAGGGACACGCACACACAATCCAATCCAGCACAGCCTCAGTGCTGGGCAGCACTATCCCTCCAAAGCAGCCCATCCCTGCAGGGCTTCAAAAGGGGGAGAAAATTCCCACCATGCTTCCCTGTCCCCTTTTTCACTGCCTTTCACAGAACATGGAGGCAGAAGTCCCTGGTTAAAAGCATACTTTTAGCATATGCATAAAAGAAAGTCCTTCCAAGAATTGTGATTATTGGCTCACAGTTTAAACGAAAATGGAGAGCAGCTGAAGTGAGATAGGAGATATATTGTGGATCGAAGCTGCTTCAGACAGAATTCACTGCAGGAGGCTGGAGGCTATGCCGAAGCACCAGGAATGAAATGGAGAATTTTTTAGTTTGAGCTGTAGCAAAATACACTTTAAAAAAAAAAAGAGCTGAAAGTGAATAGGCAGAAAACTGATGTAAAAACCTGATTCACTAAGGGCTCAGGCTCAGAAGCAGCACTTTGGTTTGTATTCTCACCACTTGCTGCTCGCAAAGATCAGGGAACACACCAACAAAATACCTGATAACAGAGCTCATTAAAAGGAATCCAGGAACTCTGTGTTTTGAAGGAATTGCTTTAGAAAAATGGAAGCACTGACCAAAAGGCTTACAGCTGTCAATGTACCTTTTTCACTTGCAGGCTGGTCTCTCCAATGCCAGCAGATGAAAGGATATTCAGTTCATGCTCTGAGCAGCATTTTCATTTCCTCTGGGTCTTGTGGAGCTCCTGTGATTGACCAAGTCACTTTGCAGCCATGCCCCCCTCATCTTTTGGCATCTCAGACTCCTACAGGTCAGTGGATTATGGAATTATCTTGGAAGGATGGAGACAAGTTGTTGGTTTTCTATCGTACACCAGCCTTTTTCCTAGATGGTGGCGATTACAGCATTACTTACATCCCCTTTAGGGTCTGTGAAATGGGACTCAAAGAGCAGTACTGTAGGCAAGGGCTAAAATGTGAACCAAAAGCAGTTATTGCAGCCATCCCATAGTATTTTGCATGAGCACTTTACCAAAATTCCCTGGTATCTTTGACATGATAGAGCAATGAACCCTGTGGTGTTTCAGAGACATTTTAGGACATTCTCCCAGGCAAGGTAGAGCCCCACTGTGTCAGTTTTGCATGGCTTGGTTCTTGGTAGTCATGGGGGGCACAGAGATGCTATTTTTCCCTTTGGTAGCATTTTTTCTGAGATCATGTCAGAGTTACCTGGAAATACAGTTGTCCATTACCAAAAAACATGCCATCACTCTTTTTGTTCCCCTTTGGTACAGAAAAGGAAACACATTAACATTTCACAAAGTCACATGGCTCTGATCAGTGTTGCCCATCTCATTACAAAAGCCAGTGTTTGTTAATCAAGAACTCAAAGACTGACAAATTGTCAGTTGGAAACTAACTTGTTTGTGATAGAAGAAGCTGGTGCCAAACTAAAGGCTTTTGAGCTTCCTTATCATTAGAATGAGAGCTACCTCAATTCCTATTTTACTTCCAACCTTAATCATTATACTGGGCAGACCCAAGATAGCCTGAACTCTGTAGGACTTAAAATCCACATCCAAATCCAAATATCACAGCTTCTGCCTGTCTCTGTTTCTTGTGAGTTTGAAGTCATTGGTGTTTGAGATAATTTTTCATGTCAGAGCCGAAGTGAAGCATCAGAGCTGGCCTTTGCAGGAGTGCAGAACAGATCTGCTACAGCAGTAGATACTGGCAGAAGTGCTAATGAGAGACCATCACAGCTCACAGCATCTGCTGGGACAGATAAAGCAAACCCACTTGCATAAAAACATGAGGAGGGAGGGAGACGTAAGAAAAGGATTAAAAACTAAGCAGAAGTATATTTATACATGTAAGAATAATGCTGGCGTGTGCAATGCACATATGAAAGCTCACAATACCATATTTAATCATTCTGTTAAAAGCTTTGGGGGTTCAGCTCAGGTCACAGAGCAGAGATACTTTGAGCACAAAATGGAGAAGAAAATCTTGTAGGAAAGGGAAACAAGAAAGTCAAGTGAAAAGAGGACATTTAACTTTTTGGGGAGGAATTCTTAAAAGAGCTGGATAAGATAAGAAAATTAATGCAACCTGACTTCTTCATTTCTTATTAATGTGGAGCAAAAAGTGTAATGAGGATATGTGAGAGATTACAACAAACATATTGCAGGGGCACGTAGGAGAGAGAGAAAATCCCTGAATCACTTGCCAAGGAGATAAGGAAGCTTTGATATAAAAATAGCAATGACTATCAGCTACAGATGCTTAGTACCTTTGTTCCTCTACCAAAGAAAAGCCCATCAAGTGAGAGCTGGTATTTCCAGTTTCATGTCTGATAACAGATCTACCTCAAAATGAGACCTCAGGCACTGGGGCACAGCTCACTGTACAGGATTTTTCCAGCACTCCCAGCCTTCATTTTAATACCCTACACTTTAACAGCTGCAGAATAAAATAAAAGCCTATCAAATGGAAAGTTAAAAAAAGAAACTCAGGTCAAAAATTCTGGTTTTGGCAATGTACTTCAGCAGTGGCCATATGCCAAAAGGAGTCAGCTCAGGTCACGAAAACCCCTGGGATGCTGTGCCCTGTGCTGGGGTGGCACCGCTTGGCAGGAGTGGAGGGCAGAGCAGGGCTGCACCGTTTCTGACAGCCTGGGACACACAGGGCTTCATCTCAGCTCACAGAGAAACCCAGGAAAGACCAAGAGAGAAACTGCCAGTAGACAGAAGAGGAAAGCTCCTGGAGGTTTTTTCAGTAGCAGCCATCTCCTCTGGACTGTCCCAAAGGCCCTTCCACATATTTAGCTGTGCCAGCCTATCCCCTCCAGGAACCTCCATGGCTGACCAAGCGGAGGTAATGCAGGGCTGTCTCCAGCAGCCATGTGGTGGCTCTGACCTCTCTGTCAGCCCACACTGCAGAATTTCATTTTCCCCATTGTGCTGTCATTAAAATGAGAGGGAATTGTGTGTGAAACTGCTCCTGCAGCCACGTTACCCTGGCAGAAGTCAACAAGAAGCTTGTGATGTGTTCAGTACAACAGTGCTGAGCCTTGACATCATGAGTAGTATGGTAATAATATTTCCATTCTGCATTTTCAGAACTTTCACTTTAATAAAACAACATATTCCCCAGAGCACAAGACAACAATTTTCAGGCCAAATAGAATTAATGAGGCTGAGTAATGTTTGTATCTTTCAATATTCTCAATCCTGTGAGCAGATATGTTTATGTTCAGCAATCTGAATACTAGAAAAAACATTCATTTCACCATATCACTTCAGCTGAGTTTGAGTTAAAGACTAAAAAATTTTGTGCTTTGCTTATTATAACTAATACTCCAGCTGGAAAAGGACTTTAGTTTTGTGGTCCCAATTTCTCCATTTTTGTGCACTTTTAAACATATATGCCTGTGCCAGCATATTTCACAGTCCTTTTGATGTTTTATTATCTCTGTATGTGCGTGGTTTGTTTCCAGCTATAGCTTGAAGTGCAAATTTCTTTCTCAGTTTTCTTATGTGAAGGTTAAAAATACAGTCATGAAATATCTGCCACATGTTTTCTTCCCTGGATTTCCGAAGCAGAAATCTAAAACAAGGTACTTCTCTTCAAACATTTGCATTATTAAAAAAAAATACCCCAACAAATGAATAAATAACAATCAGCTGTTAAATAAACATGAAGAGATTCAAGGCCCACTGTCCCTAGATATTTCTCCATATCCCTGAAGCATTAACTGTAATGCCCGCCCTGATAAAAATCTCTTGGGAGCAACAAGCATAGCAGCAAAAGGAATCACAACGGGTTGGAGATTAACTCAGCAGCTGCTGTTTCCAGCCCACTGTGTGCTTCTGGGGCTTTGCATCTTATTGTGACTCATATGGAAATGAGGAGATGAATCCCAAACAGAGCTTTGCTTTCAAAATCAGACATAAAATCATCTATTTCTTAAATGAGCATTTCCATCTGACATACTGAAAATGTACATGAAAGTGTTAGCTGTGAATTATATTTCATTCTTTATTCGGTGTTCTTGCAAAGCAGGACAGCATTTTCCCAAATCTGGTGGTCCATTGGTCAATGGCAGCAGCAAAACACTGTAACATGGCTCCTGGGAGTTTTGCTGTCTAGGGCATTTTTTAAATCATATCAGCTGTGCCAGTGAAGAGAGGAGGAGGCAGCAGGTTGAGCATTTTGTTTTCTGTGTCTGAAAAACAGGAGTGTTTTCTATGGAAATTAATGTTTAAAAGTAATCCCAGTGCCCTCAAGCTTTAAGTGCTGTCACAAAGATTAGAAAGGGCCAAAGGGAGTTCACTGACTTTTGAAATTAACACTTTTTCAAAAGATGAAAAGTTGCATAAGGGTCTTTCCAGGAAGCAGGTCTGAGCCGCGTGGTGCTGCCCCTGGGCCAGCCTGGCTGAGCCAGCTTGGAGCAGCCTGGCAAACACTGGTGCAGAGCAGCAGTGAGTGATCACTTCTGCCTAACAAAGGGTGGCAGGGAGAAAAGTGGGGTTTGCTCAGTCAGATTTTCTCCCTATAACAACCTAAAGGCACTTTGTGCCACATATAGCCCTTTATTACTGCAGTAGCCTTGTGAGGGAGTTGGGCCTCTCATTGAAACAGTCAGACATTGAGAGAAAAGAACTAAAAGGTAGATTTCTTTTCTCAATTTCTTTAACTTCAAGACTATCAAGGTGATACTTTTTGTGTTTCATGAGAACAGGCAGAAGTGTGATTATCAGGTTGTGGATGCTGCTTTTAATGATGCCAGCAGATCAGGGCTGAAGCAGAGCTGCAAAGGTGTGGTTCTGAGTGACCTGACCCAGCACTACTGATACGCTGTTCCTTCCCCAGGTGGCGGCTGTTCTGCTGCTGCCAAGCGTAAGCCAAACAGGTGCAATACTGATGATGGTATGGTGGGGTTTTTTAAATCCATGCTGGCCAATAGTAATGGGATTCTCAATCCACCAAATGCTATGATGACAGAAGTGAATTCAATGTGAAGATTGGTCTTTCCTCTATACCTTTGGATTCATTTTGCTTTCTTAATATTCTTAATGCTTTCCCCACAGACAGCCTTTCTTTTCCTTCTTTTCCAGTTTTGTGATTGCTTTTCCTTTCCTTACCTGTGACTTTCAATATCCTTTAGCCACTGTTCTGGAGCAAATTTATTGACATCTTCTTTCTCTCTCCCCTTCTCTACCCTCTCTTTCAGCACGATGTGAACTGTGCATTCTCCAGCTAGGCCAAACTGTAAGAGTGTGTATTTTCATTGTGGGAGATATGAAATATTAAAACAAACATTTCCTTGCTTCACTCTCAGTAAGAGCTTAAAGAAGCTGTTACAGGGATTATTTTTCCTCTACTTACTGGAAAACAAAGATAAAAATGTAGCTTTCAAGTAGGTCATTTAATCTTGGAACATTTAATTGTGAGGTTGCCAGCCACGATTTGATTTTTCATCTTCTATTATTTCAAGGTTACAAACCTTCCAATTCATTTATATTTATAAACAATGTTCCCACTATATTACATGCATGGATTATTAGGAACACCTCCCAGTAGAGTACTGTCAACTTTTTGTACATAATTAATTAGAAGCCTCAAAGCTACCTTTTATCAAACTTTCACAGAGGTTTAGCATATCAGAAATCTCAAAATGAAAGAACTCTGTTTAGACCAAAGGGCCATCCAGCTTACCCAAGTAAGGAAGTACTTTATATTTCATGGGATTTAAAAAAAAAAAATTAAAAATAATTAAAGCCAAAGTGGAAATCACCTAGGAAAGAATGTGGTTGCAGTGATAACAGAATTATATTTCACAGCAAAGGGAGCCAAACCCTGGCTCCAATTAACAGTCCAGTTCTGATAAAATAAGTCAAAGGAGAAAACTGCCTGACCAAAAAGATGATGTTACCTGCAAAAGAATTGAGATGGGAGTAAGAACTGACCCCTAGCAGTTAAACTGCTTATAAATCATCCACAAGATGGGAAAAGACAGGAAATACAGAGCTCTGACTATTTGCATGGCTTCTGATTTATGCAGTAGTTCCTCAAAAGCAAATTGAGCCTTTCAGCTTCAAATTAACTTGCAAAACTTTGGCTGGGAGGCCAGGTCGATCTCACACAGGCCCCATGCACATGGGAGCCCACACATTATCATCTTAATTTCGTACTTGCCACATGCAGCATGTGTGAGTAGGTCTGGGATAGCTCTGCAGCACCAGGGGTGAGCTGGCCAAGAGGAGAAACACTCATTTTTCTTTGCATGCCCATTTCCTTGCCATCCTAACATATTCTGGATCACTAACTGTGAGTTCTCTGCCAGGGGAAGTGCCATGGTGAACATGATTTATAGGCAGCAAACATCCCTTTGATTCAGGCCATCACTGGCACATAAAAATCAAATGCAAATTTCTCAAAATTCTCAAGAGCATGTTCTAATGTTTAGCATTTTACTGGGAATTTTGGGGCAGGATTTGTTGCCTGTGAGAGCAATTATTACTTTGCATAAATTTTTGCTATGAAAGTTAAAATGTTTGTGGAACTTAAAGACTTATCCCCCTTCTTTCCCTTACCACAAATTGGAACCAAGGTGGCAGTGCAACAGGGGATACTGCTCATGATTTCACAAGTTAATGGCCTGGGCCCTTTCACAGAGCTGGATTATCTGGAGTACAACCAATGGTTACATTCCTGCCGTTCGCTCTGATGGCCAGGAGATGAAAGGAGCAGGAGAGCCCACATTATCAACAAGTGGCTCAAGGGTTGGTGTCATCGGCAGAATTTTGAGTTCTTTGGTCATGGGGCAATTTTCACGGCACCTGGCCTGCTGGATCCAGACGGGCTTCATCTATCTGTTAAGGGCAGAAGGTTTTTAGCCCAGGAACTGGCAGAACTCATTGAGAGGGCTTTAAACCAGGTTTGAAGGGGGAAGAGGATGCGACTGGGCTCTCCAGAAGTAAGCCAGAGTCAGGGGTGAAGTCAGCAGCCCAGCTGAAGTGCATCTATACTAATGAACACAGCATGGGTAACAAGCCAGAAGAGCTGGAAGCCATGATACAGCAGCAAAGCTATGACATAGTTACCATCATGGTAACGTGGTGGTGGGATGACTTGCTTAAGTGGAGCACTGCACTGGATGGCTACAAGCTCTTCAGAAGAGACAGGAGAGGCAGAAGAGGTGGAGGAGTGGCCCTTTATATTAGGGAGGCTTTTGATGCCATGGAAATTGAAACCAATGACAATGAAGTTGAATGCCTGTGGGTAAGGATTAAGGGGAGGGCCAATACGGCTGACATCCTGCTGGAAGTCTGTTATCAACCACCCAACCAGGATGAAGAGGTGGGTAACTTATTCTACAAGCAGCTGGAGGATGTTTCAAGATCACCAGCCCTTGTTCTTGTAGGTGACTTTAACCTATCAGACATCTGGTGGGAACTTAACACAGCAGAGAAGAGGCAGTCCAGGAGGTTCTTAGAGTGTGTGGAGGACAACTCCTTGTCACAGCTGGTGAGTGAGCCCACCAGGGGAAGGACTACACTAGACCTGCTATTTGCAAATAGAGATGGCCTGCTGGGAGATGTGGTGGTTGGAGGCCGTCTGGGGCATAGTGATCATGAAACTATAGAGTTTTCAATATTTGGTGAAATAAGGAGGGGCATCAATAAAACTTTCACACTGAACTTCCGGAGGGCAGACTTTGGCCTGTTCAGGAGACTTATTCAGAGAGTACCTTGGGAAGCAGCCCTTAAGAACAAAGGAGTCCAGGAAAGGTGGGTGTGCTTCAAAACAGAGATCTTGAGGGCACAGGAACAGACCTTCCCTGTGTGCCGAAAGATGAGTCAACAAGGCAAATGTACAGCCTGGATGGGCAAGGACCTTATGAAGGAACTAAAGAATGAAAAGAGGATGTATCATCTTTGAAAGGAGGGTCAGGTATCTCAGGAAATATTTAAGGGGGTTGTTAGGGCATGTAGGAAAAAAAATTAGAGAGGCCAAAGCTCAGTTAGAACTTAATTTGGCAACTTTTGTGAAGGATAGTAAAAAATGTTTTTACAAGTATATTAATGGCAAAAGGAAGGGTAAGAACAGCCTTGGTTCTCTACTGGATTCAGGAGGGAATTTAGTGACCACAGATGGGGAGAAGGCAGAAGTGTTTAATGCCTTCTTTGCCTCGGTCTTTATGGGAAAGACGGTTTGTCCTCAGGACAACTGTCCTCCTGGGCTGGTGGAAGGTGTCAGGGAGCAGGATGGTTCCCCTGTTATCCAGAAGGAAGCACTCAGAGAACTGCTGAGCTGCTTAGATGTTCATAAATCTATGGGACCAGATGGAATCCATCCCAGGGTGATGAGGGGGCTGGCAGATGAGCTTGTGAAGCTGTTCTCCATCATTTACCAACAGCCCTGGCTTACTGGTGAGGTTCCAGATGCCTGGAAGCTGGCCAATGTGACGCCCATTCACAAGAAGGGTAGGAAGGAAGATCCTGGGAATTACAGGCCAGTCAGTCTGACCTCAGTACCCAGTAAGGTAATGGAACAGTTTATATTGAGTGCCATCACACAGCACCTACAGGATGGCCGTGGGATCAGACCCAGCCAGCATGGGTTTAGGAGGGGCAGGTCATGTTTGACCAACCTGATCTCCTTTCATGACCAGGTGACCTGCCTAGTGGATGCGGGAAAGGCTGTGGATGTTGTCTGTTTGGACTTCAGCAAGGCCTTTGACACTGTCTCCCACAGTAAACTCCTGGAAAAGCTGGCAGCCCACGGCTTGGACAGGAGCACTCTTCGCTGGGTTAAGAACTGGCTGGATGGCCGGGCCCAGAGAGTGCTGGTGAACAGTGCTGCATCCAGCTGGCAGCCAGTCACCAGTGGTGTCCCTCAGGGGTCTGTGCTGGGACCAGTTCTGTTTAATATTTTTATTGATGACATGGATGAGGGTATTGAGTCTATCATTAGTAAATTTGCAGATGACACTAAGCTAGGAGCAGGCGTAGATCTGTTGGAAGGTAGGAGAGCTCTGCAGAGAGACCTGGAAAGGTTGGATGGATGGGCAGAGTCCAATAAGATGAAGTTCAGTAAGTCCAAGTGCCGAGTCCTGCATTTTGGCCACAATAACCCCCTGCAACACTACAGGCTGGGGGCAGTGTGGCTGGGCAGTGGCCAGGCAGAAAGGGACCTGGGGGTACTGGTCGACAGCCGACTCAACATGAGCCAGCAGTGCTCCTTGGTGGCCAAGAGGGCCAACGACATCCTGGCCTGTATCAGGAATGGTGTGGCCAGCAGGACCAGGGAAGTCATTCTTCCCCTGTACTCGGCACTGGTGAGGCTGCACCTCGAGTACTGTGTCCAGTTCTGGGCCCCTCAGCTCAGGAAGGACGTTGAGACGCTTGAGCGTGTCCAGAGCATGGCAACAAGGCTGGTGAAGGACTTGGAACACAAGCCCTATGAGGAACGTCTGAGGGAGCTGGGGTTGTTTAGCCTGGAGAAAAGGAGACTCAGAGGTGACCTTACCACTCTCTACAACTGCCTGAAAGGTGGTTGTACTCAGGTGGGGGTTGGTCTCTTCTCCCAGTCAGCAACTGACAGAACAAGGGGACATAGTCTCAAGCTGCACCAAGGGAAATTTAGGTTGGATGTTAGGAAAAAGTTTTTTACTGAAAGAGTGATAAAGTTCTGGAATCGTCTGCCCAGGGAGGTGGTGGAGTCACGATCCCTGGAAGTGTTTAAAAAGAGATTGGATGTGGCACTCAGTGCCATGGTTTAGTTGAGGTGGTGTTAGGGCATGGGTTGGACTCAGTGATCTTAAAGGTCTCTTCCCACCTGGTGATTCTGTGATTCTGAAATAACACGAGCTCTGTATGTGAGACAAGCAAATCTTTGAGCCATGCTGCCACCCCTTGTAATGTTTAACAGCAGATTGGAACCATTTCCCAGATCAACAACTTCGTGTTTTCCAAATGCTATATAAAGCAGCCTGGCAGCAAGGCTAAGAGCTGAGTTTTCCTTCTCCTGGTAGGTCACTGCTGGTACAGCAGCACTTTAACTTAACAGACAGTTTCTCTCTAGAGAAAGTCGTATATTTAGTGTCCCAAATGGTAGGCTAGATGTCAGATTTAATTTGAAACCTGAGATGTTGTAATTCCAAAGAAACTGTTGGCAAAGTATTTGTGTTTAAACAAGAGGACATTGGTTTAATTGAGTTATCTCATTCTTTTTGGTATTAATTATATATAATGAGTAATGATTTACCTAAAAAAAAAAAAAATTAAAAAATCAAAGACTTGCTAGGTCTCTGCAAAGGCTGCAGAGAAAGTTCCCTGGGGTACTAAAAGACAGCAAAAGTGAAAGATTCTGTTGATAGAATCTTTATTCTTCTCTGTCTCCTTAACACTGCCCAGAGTATCATTACATTGTCTATAACAAAGAAAAGTTCCTCTTCCCAAGGACTGAAAGTGGAATTTTGATTTTATAAGATAGGAATGCAAATAACACACCTTGCAGCATTCTGCATGAGTAATTTACTACATGAACCTTGAACACGGTGATGCATTTTATATTGCACTTATCCTAAAATGTCTCTGCATCTCTTCTACACACAAAAGCCAAAATCCACATGGCTGTTCTTACAGAAATATCTTGACCAGCTTAGAAGCTTATCCTTGTTTTACTTCAGTGAATCAGCTCACCATATTTTATGCATTCCCATTATACGTTTCAATAACTAGGGTCTTCATCCTGTGCTTCATTTATATTCAGTGGAGATCTAGTACATGAGTCTAGAACACAGGCTATCCTAACATAAAATAGATGTTTATAGTTGCTTAGATATATCCTGGCATCTAGCAGCAGTGACATCTGAATATGCGATGGCGATACAGAGATCGATGAGTAACTGCCTCAGATGCAGACAGAAATACTGAATACCGTCGAACCAAGTTCCTGTCACAGCTCTGTTTACTGTCAAGCATGGACCTTCAGACTCAGAAATTTGTAGATGTATGAAGTAGTCAAACAATTTCCTTTTCTTTGAATAGATACAAAGGGAGGCTAATATAAGGTACTAGCTAAAATCCTTTAACTCTTAGTGATCTATAGCCTTCCATCAAGGCAGTGAAAATTTTCTATCTAAGTAGCAGAAGTAACTAGAAAAGGCTTGGACATTGCCAACTTCCTTAATAATTTTCATAAAACACTGAGATTGTCTGAACTGCAGTAAAAAGCACTGGTTGCCACTTCAAGGCTTCTAGTTGGAAGCAGAGGACATTGCTGTCTTTCTCCTGTGTAATGACTTGCAGAAATTCTGTAAACCCATTTTCTGAAAGAAAAAAACTCATTGCCATTAGTGTCTTTTGGGACACCTCCTATAAATAGTTAAAATTGCCCTGCTTTACTCAGTTTAATTATTTATTTGGAGAATAATTACTTTAGATGTCAGTTCCATTATCATGGAATTTGTAAATGATCCTGAAACTGAAACAAATGCTGTCTTCTTGAGATCAGTAACCTTAGCATTACAGACACTATTTTAATCGTTGTTTCATTGCAGAATCCATATAGATTATGAATGAATGTGACTCTCAGACTATCCTAAGTTTTATTTTAGAAGAGCTAACAAAACCTACAGATAACAAGAGGTAAAGGCTTTCCCATTGCAGATGCTTGTCTGTGCCTGTCAAAGTCTCATAGAAAACAATATATCCCTCAGCAGCAATGGAATAGGTAAAAGAAATAGCATTAATGGGGAGTCAGTATAAAATGTGAATATATTATGATAGAATATTTGTATTGAGGCTAGAGTTAATGAGTTTGAGTTGATTTCTTTCCATCAAAACCTAATCCTTTCCTACATATGTGTGCAAAGTACATGCCTACCAAAACCAACACTGAAAATGCTCCTATTCATTAAAGAAAGCTAAATTTATTTATTGCATTTATTAAATACTCAATTGATTTCCTGAGAGTTTGCACACATATGCCCAGTTCTGTGAAATATCAACCTTGCCCACCTCCCAGAAGGACACCAAAGTTTTCGCTAAACATATTGTTGCTGTTAAGGACTTTCACAACATTCATCTCCTGTCACTGAACAGGAGAAAATGTGGACTGGGTCAGACCAAGGATCTGTCCAAGCCAGCAGCCAATCTCCAGCAGCAGCTGAAGGCAGATGGCCAGGGGAGAAAATGAAGACCACGGCACAAAGTCTGACACTTCCCCTCCCAGTCCCTCAGCTGCCAATCATCCACAGCCCAGGGACTGCTGGAGCTGGGTGGGCTGTCTTTGCTCTTAATCACATCCACTGGACATCCCACAATGTGCTGAGTCTTCCCCTCGAGCCGTGGAAACATTCAGCTTTCAGGATTTTAGCCCAAGACACTCCATGTAGACCCATCCTCTCCATCCTCTCCGCAGAGGAGTTGGCAGTAATTGTATTCTGTCCTGGCAGATTTTCCAGTAGTACCTATTTAACTATCACAGCCTTCATTTCTAATTCTGTGCCGCTCTTCCTTGTCACATCCTCTTCCGTACACAGCATATTTGCACTCACAAATTTGTGCTTTGTTATTTTGTTGTCTGGTTTTGTGTTTTGGTGCTTATGAACTCAGAGAGACTTTTTATTCCTGGAATACTAATTCAGAACTGCTGAATTGGAAGTGCCCAGGTTGCACCACATGAAACTGGTTTGTTCCATGGGCTAAAAGCAGGTATTTCCCTTTACCCAGAAAATCAACATTGTCACCCATCTCAATATTATTCCTCAAAAGCTCCTTCTATAGCACAGAGAGTAAGAAGGTATAGACTAAGGGGTTTATTTTATTACTCAGCAAAGAGCATACTATCTGCCCTCACTTATGTAAGGTTCACTTCCACACCTACCACATATCTTTAGCTCATTTTGGCAGATTAAAACATTTAAGGCCGGGTTTTTTGTTACTTCTGCCAGATGCCAATTTTGTAATTTCTGAACACATTAAGTGTTGTTTTTTCAACCATCTTTCAAGACTTACTATATTGGATTTGAAACCTTCTCTACTCATTTACTATATGCCACTTTTTTTTGATTGCCACCACAATACCATCTGTGCTGAGATTTGTTACATGAGGTTTTAGTTTTGGGTATCAACTATTTCTATAAAACATCACTTAAAATCAATTAGTCACTTTGGACATAAAGATAAACTAAACAAACAATTACATCTATCTTCCTATGATTTTTTTGCGCTTAGCTTTATGTTATTTTGAGAAGCACCAGATTTGCTTCATGAATGGTTGCCTATTTAATGATAAAAAATAAAAATTCTGTAACAGCAGTTGGGGAAAAAAATACAGGGGAAAAATATATCGCTCTGCTCATCATCATCATCCTGAATGAAGGAAAATATCCTGAAGCTTGGACTAGTGACTAGACTCAGATCTCCATCTGTCTGTGAGCGTGGTATCAGCCACAGGACGATGACGGATGAGGATCCCATCCCCTTCAGCAAGCTGGTTGGTCTGGGAGGCAGGCCCAGATCCCAATCAGGAGAAACTCCTGAAGCAGAGGTGGGAACACCTCTGCTGAGCCAAGAGAGAGAATTGGGAAGGTAGCTCAGGGTCTGCATTTGTATTCAGGCAGGAATACAAATTGCAGAGGCCAAAGAAGCCTTTTTTTCCTTAAATCAAGTTAGAGATTGTCTTTTCTCTCTGCTGCCAACCTAAATGTTCAAAAATCATAAATCAGGACCCCAAGCATGACAAGTCTGACTTCAAAAAGCAGGAACTTAAAAGTATTGGCCATCTTTGACCCTGAACACCATCACAATAAAGTTTCTGAGGCCCTCAGGAACACCAGCATTATGTCTGAACTCCTGTAGCTGCAATAGCTACAGACTTCATTGGAATTCATTTGGGGTTTTTTTTCCACACTCGTTTCATTGGCCATCTCCAATACAGTGGGTCTTTAATATCACACCATACCTTGACACCAGACTCCCAGGGACCCCAGTGACACTGGATAGCCATTCTAGGGTCTGTGGACTTCTTTGACCTTCACTGGGCTACAAAACTAGCCAAGGAACACTCCTCCCTCTGCTCCTGCCAAAAACATCTCCATGAACTCCCTGTTACTATTTACTCTGGGTTGGATACTGCCCATATGTAAAATGTGAGAATTCCATCTGTGTACTCACAATCAGATTAATCTCATTTAAGCGTGGATAGCTACTAGGAAGGAAGCTCCAACTTGTCAAGTCCTGGCGAGTGTGTAGAGCAGACACTGCGATTGCAGAGGACGCTGGGCCAGGGAAGTGGTCTGGTTAAAAAAGTGACCTGACAAAAAATTACCAGATCGTTTACAACATTAGCTCTGTGAGGTGGCTCCCTGTACAATCCTTCAACTATTAATGCCAGCACAAAGGAGAGCTCAGGGACACAGAGACATCCCTTTAGTCTGCACTTAGAAGCAGTTAAATTGCAGTCATGGAAACAAACATAAATTCCCTGAGGTCATTTGACCGTCCTGCAAGTTTTTCTGCCATGGTTAGAGCTCAAGCTGTTTTTAAAGAGACTGCAAACATGGGATGGGGAAATATGGATATTATACTTTTTCTTTCATGTTTTTTCAGTTAGATATTCAGATTACAAACCCTTCAGGGCAGGGCTCACCATCTTCCTGCCTCTTCAGAAAGAGCTGTACTTGGCTTTTCAAATAAACACGCTGGGTAATACAAAAAACAGAGGGAGAGGATGGCGTTGTTGTAATCTCTGGTAGAGGTCCAAATAAAGTTTGCTCTTTTTATCATAATGAACAACTGCATTTTGCCCAAATGGGAGCTGGAAATGGCCCTCATTGACCCATGGACAATTATATACAATGAATCCGAAACCACACCTATTAGCAATCACAAACCTGACTAAATCAGCTTAATTTCACTGTCCCTTGAGAGAAAGTTTGTGTAGCCTGCAGGTCACCTCCATGCTACTTTTTCTTCTTTCTCCTTGAGTACATGCAGCTTAGACCACTGATACGAACTTTACAGGATTGCAGATTTTGGGGCATATCACTAAGAAATGAAGGATTTGGGAAGTAAAAGAACAAGCCTTGCTGTTAGAGTATAACAGTTTACATTCACCTGTTAATTCCCAAAAATCACAAAGAGTTGCCTTGAGAAGGCAGAGTCCCAAACAAAGCACACTCTGTGGGCTTTGCTTTTACTAAATGCCAGGAAAACAAAGATGTAATATTAAGCAACTTGGTGCATGTAATGAAACAGAACCTAACCTTAAAGGGGTTTGGGGCTGGTTTTTCCTGAAATCTGACAGAAGCTGTTGAGAAAGAGTTTTAGTGAGAGAGCCTCAGTCTGGGGCTTTCCCAGTACATTGTTTGAAGCCACTAAGTAAAAATGAAAGGAAATTACAGCCTCAGCTGGGCCCTCCTCAGTCACTCCAAAGTGCCCCAGGCAGGCCGGAGCGGGTGTGCTCACAGGGTGCTCACAGGGTGCTCACAGCCTATGTGCACCATGGCCTTTCCACAGGTACATCAGGCACACCTTACTTTTAGGCATATACCTGGATTTGTACTTCAGGAGCACAGCAAATCAGCAGAGGTCTCTGGGTATCAGTGAAATGATGACATATACACCAAGCCTATGTTAGTTACTTTTTGCTATATACCTTACATAAATGAAGATTAAAACTTCTTATAGACCATCGAAGCTTAGGCCTTCATTTCAGACCAACACAGTGTCATATTTTGAAAAATAATTCAATAATTCAAGATTAATTGAATGGTTAGAAGTAGCTTAGTATATATTTTTCATGAGAAATCTTGCCAAGTGGCATCTACTCACAAAAGCAGTACAGGGCAATGTAAACACGTCTTTAATTTGCTGCTACTTCTGAGCGGGTTGGCTTGCCCCGTGCTTTTCTTTTACAGTAGCTTTGATTACACTTTTCTTGATGAAGTCTGCATCTGACAGCGTGGAGCACATTTATCTCAAATATGGAAAGAAATAACAGTAATAGGATCTCCTGCTTGTATGTGAGAGAGTGAATGAGACCATAACAAATTCACCTATGCCATTATCTCTCTGAACAAAGTCAGAATTTCAGCTGCAGTGACCTTGTGGTCACAAAGACCACAAATTGCAAGACAGAAGAGGTGGAAAGAAAAGGGCTTTAGTTAGGCGGTTGTGCGTTGTTACAATACATCCTGCAGTTGTTATATATCCAAAACGAGTTCTCTTGAGACAGAAATCAGGCTTCCCCTCATGTTGTTCAATAGTTTACAAAACACAACTGACAATAATTCACACTGTTGTTCCACAGCAGTAAGGGAAATATATCTTAATTTAAAGACCTAGAAACCAGGATGAAAATAAAGAAAGTGCCAAAAATACAGACATTACAAACTTGCCCAGATGAATTTGGCACAGCCCTGCACAGCATACAAGTAAAGACTTTTTTAAGGGAGCTGCAGCTGAAGTTCAACAGAGTTTAGTAATATTGACAGGAATGTTATGGTGAACTTCATAGTAAGAGAAATCAAGATTCTAACACGTATAGAAGAATACGCTTTGTGAACTAAACTAATAGAAATGTTCCTACATAATTAGTAATACATCCAGTTTTATTTGCTTTTGTCATTATACACCAAGTTGTACCCTGTCTGGATGGAGCTGTGTGACTTCTAAAAGAGGTCCCTGTCTTGTAGGGATTCCTAAGCTCCAAAATAGATCACGATCACATTTAGGTTCTTTCCAGATTGTAAAGGCACAGATGTCTCCCCATGGTTTTGAAACTCACAGCTCAGACCTCCAACTCATGGAATATCACATAGTCATCAACACTATCAGAATTTAAAATATATAGCTCTGTTCTGAACACCAGAGTCTAGATCTCTGCTGCTCTTCACATCTAACTTTTCGTGCCACCTTATTAAGGACTATGTGAGTATATAATGTAATTTAGAAGAGCTTTCCTGCTCATAAGGCTATGGCATCTCTTGAGGAGTTAATATTTGTTCTGGGGATCAACAGGAACTATAACTGAAATTAAAGATGACTTTTTCATCTAAAAAATCCTTTCTAAGCCTCATTGACTTAGTGCCCTATACACAATCTAGAGTTTGGAGCAAAAACAGAGAACACAGAGCCATGGTGTTGCTGACAGAAAAAAGACAGTTATTGGAAGGTTTTATCCAATTTGATCCTACTCACAGTATATCTCAATTTCACACCATGTTTTAATCAAAGTAAGCTTTTATGAATATCCACTACTACTTACTCGAATGCATCCTAGGACTGAGAAACCCTCATGCTAGGAAGTGGGACCTAGCTATTAAAATAATTCTCATTAAGCAACATAATATTCAGAGAAAGATATTTCAAAGATCACTGAGTTAAAGGAGCTAGGCTAGGACACAGTAGCAGTGGCTAGGTGTTTGTCAACTTCCCTTAGGTAACACCAGTCACTTTCATGAACAGGTTACAAAGAACAGCATTTTGCAGAACCAGATCAGGCAGGTGTACAGGCTGTATGTGATTTGGCCACTTAAGTACCAGAAGTGCCATGAACTGTATAAAAAGTGACACCAAAGTGGGAAGGCATCAGTCATCTTCGTGCTGTGCCCTGCCCTTCCCAGGAACAGCGTTTCGAGGCTGGCTATTTTGAATGGTAAATCTTTCCAAAGTCTTCAGATCCTAATGCTGTATTTCGTTTCCCTGAGGACATTGGACTGAGGGAAAATCCAAAACACAGGACTACTTACTAAACTTGCCTTTATGCGACTTCATATTTGAAAGAATTAATAAACAATACCAAAAGCTCCATTAGAAGGATGAGAACAGTATCTCAGGAAGTCTTTTTCCTTTGCAAGGCTAATCAATACAATATTTTAGGTATGCTACCCAGACCACAATCCCATATTATGCTGAAAGGAAGGAAGCATGAGAAGTGTTTTCATTACAGTTTAACTGTTTCAAACAGTTTAAATGTTTAACTTTTTTTTTTTTTTTGGTGATACGGTCTACAGCCCAAATCTGATAAATCAGAATATAATTAGATAGTGCAGGAATCATCACTACAAACCTAGCCAACAGGACAGTTTTTTTCAGGGATTATTTCTCAGAAAAGGATCAAAATCCCAGACCCATTAAATGAGGGGAAAATTCATTGTGTGAAAGTGAGGAGGACTGGATGTGTCTGGCCCAGACAATACTGGAAACACGACCAGACCACAAGCATTGAGTGCCTGCCTTGGGATGAAAAAAGATATTGAGCTTACAAAAGCCATCCATCTCCCTGTGAAGGCAAATGCCACAAAGGCTGTTCCACTCCACAATTCACTATTGAATGTTTTAATTCAGGTGGGCTCTGGCTCTTTGCTGTCACTCCTTCACACATGTGCTTAATTTGACATACAAAGCCAAAGATTAGTTCCACTAAAGTCCTGTGATTTGCTTAGCAGTAGGATCAAAAAACTCCCACTGGCTTCAAGTGTGAAAGACCAGAGACTGAAGGATCAGACTTTATAGCTAGTAGGGTCAAGCAGCAAGTTCCCAATCCACAATATGAGCACTGGTTTTTATTATATATCACTGCTCTGCTCTGAAGGACTCTTTCCAGTGTGACAGTTCCTTGTTTTTTTCTGAATGGCTGTTATCAGATCCCAGCTTTACACTGAAGCTGTTTATAAATGTTCCTTATGACATTGCCTTTTTTTTTTTATCAAGCCATTTTTCCACCATGAAACAGGACATTTATTGTTCATATATAAGAGGCAATGAACCTGCAAAAGCAGCATTCATAAAACCAGGAAACCTCCTCAACAAGCAAAATGACTAACTGTGATGGACATTCATAAATCACTCCATATCATTCATCATAATTCCTGAAGTTTCATTAATTCCTAGAGGAAGACATAAATCTAATGTGCATCTTAAGGAGCCAGCAGGGTGGCTTGCTCTCCGGGCATTAAATGAATATGATGCTCTCTGCCTTACCGAGGAGATGCAGGTTTTGCCTGTGTGCACAGCAGGAAACCAATGTCACTCAAAATGTGAGGATATCCTAGACAGCCCTACAGGCATTGCTTTTGTTTTCAGAATCTGCAAATGCTCAGTCCTAATCCTGGCCCCACTGAACTCATTGGACCCTTTTCCCAATGAAGCTCAGGCCGAGCTATATGTATGAAGCCTTTAATCTACCTCTGGTTTTGAACAATCAGGTTAGGATTGCAGACTGGATTTCCAGAACTGAGGGGCCACCAGTGCCTGGGCCTGTGCTGCAGGTATCCTCTTAGAAGGGTCCTGGGCAGCTACATAGGGTTTGGCTAACCTGTAACAGCTTGGAGGATCACAAAGACAACACACATCTAGCAGAATCCATAAAAAAAGGACAGCAACGAAATCTTTTCTTTTAAAGCTGGCAAGCTGATATAAACAGAAAAAAGAAGCCTTTGCAGTGAAGCCTGGTGCTATGCAAATTGCTCCCTGCAAATGCTAAAGCAAGTTTGACATCCTGTGGCCAGAGTCAGCATGGGAATAGCTCACCCTTTCAAACCCTGGGCTTGCTCACTCAGGAGATTGTCCTGCTCCTGAGGGCATATGTTTTTGTTTGACGTGGGTATGAAAGTCTTCTGAGTGAGAATCCTGGAGGAAAGAATAAAAATGTGCGCACTAAATATTTCTGTCAGGGCATGACTAGGAGCTGAAAAAGAGCACTATCACTTGAAACCCCACAGGACATCAGAGGGTAAACACAGGATGGGTCCCAGAAAGTCTGTGTGGCCCCTCTGCTTGAGGTTATCCCCTGGCCTAAAAGAGGGATACAAATATAAATGGGGGACCAGAGACCGGAGAAAAAAAAAAGAAAAGAACATAGAGCATGGAAAAACTAGTTTCTCCTAAGAGAAACAGGTGCAGGCAGAAATGTAAATATCTCTGAAAAGATAATTTAGTCATAATCATAAGGTCTGTTTAAAAGTCTGCTGCTTCTTTTTCCAGCCCACATTTTCCAAAAGAAAGAAAAGCTGTCTTTAAAATATCTGTGATAATTGTTATAAAACAATCACATGTAGCAATCTTGGCTTATTGATGCCCATCCAATGCACCAGATCAATCTCTGTAAACCTTCCAAAGGTTTGTGCATGTAGTTTGGAAGAACTGATTGTACAGCAAAGATAGCAAGGCAATTTGTTAGAACTTAATTTGTGACAAATTATTTCTGTGAAAAGAGCAAATGATTACGAAAAGATAACTCTAGATTTATGGAAGTGAGGTAAGACCCAACATTCCAGCTGTACAATACCTTGGGATAAGTCATGTTTGCACAATTTTTAGAAGATTGGCTTTGAACTTTCAAGATTGTTGGCATACTTTTAAATGGAATAGATTTATTGATAGGTTTATTAAGATAGAATAAGTATTTATTTACTCTTGTTTTCTTTTTCCAGAGCAAACAAAATTCATAAAAGTTATCCAACATATAGTATATGCTCAACCATGGCAAACTTTTCAGGTTACACAAACAACCTTTGAATCAGGCTACAAAATAGTTGTGTAGGTAAAATAACCCATTTCCACATAATCTTATTCAAAATATTCACCCGCTGTGAACTGCTTTCTAGTGTCTTTGCTGCGGGCAGATATAAACCTCCTACCATTTTTGAATGGTAGTGAGTTTGAATTCACAAACAAAATTTTTCAACAACCATTATTTCAACCTTTTAAAAAACAAGATGTTTTACTCTACCTTAGAATATGCAGAAGAAGGCTAAAAATGAGAGAGAAATTCCAATGCAGAGGACACAAAGCAATTAAGCATTTCGAGGATTGAGCTACTTCATCATGTAAGTAGGTCTTGTGGGGTTGTTTGATTTCAGAATATCTTGTGTTTGTTCATGCTGGCCTTATCACTCTCTACAACCACCTGAAAGGTGAGGCTCAGTCTCCTCTCTCAGGACTAGCAACAGGACAAGAGGAAATGGCCTCAAGCTCTGCTAGAGGAGGTTCAGTTTGGACATCAGGAAGAATTCCTTTGCTGAAAGGGTGGTCAGGGATTAGAATGGGCTGCACAGGGAGGTGGTGGAGTCACCATCCCTGGAAGTGTTCAAGGAACAACTCGATGTGGCACTTGGCATCATGGTTTAGTTGACAAGCTGACATTTGGTCAAAGGCTAGACAGGATGATCTTGGAGGTCTTTTCCAACCCTAATGATTCTGATGTTCAGCCCAAAGCAAATTCCTAACTGGAAGTTTTAACTGTCAGAATAAAAAGTCATTAAGGATAGGAAAGAACCTGCTCAACTCTATTCCAGCTCAGCATAAAATAAAGAGGCTTTAACTCTTCATAAGGTAGATAGAAGAACGGCACAACTCTTTGTGCTTTGTTTACTCACTGAAACAATACCTTAAATAGGGAGTTAATCTACACAAAAGCACATCATATATATTAACTAGAGACAGAGAGATACTCCAGGTGTAACAACACTCTTGTGAAAACAAGGCCTGCCTCTTTGTAAGGTTTTTCACTTATTTAATTATTTTTATCATTTATAATTATTCCATATTAGAAAATTATTATGTGCACATCTTTACCATTATCCCTACAGTTGTAAATACGGATTAGGGCAGTCACTGGAGACAGGTGAGTCTGGTCCTACCCAGCCATGCTCAGTCCCTGCTGCTCCAGCCTGTGCAATGATGAGTTATTTAGACCCTCTGTAGTTAAAGTAGAGCTTCAGCTGTGCAGCTGGTAATCAGACCACTGTCAGAGCCTGGGTTTCTTTAGCAGGTGTGCAAACTCACAGGCACATGCTCTTCACTTTGCAAAGGTAGTTGGTGGCAATGACAATCAGAGAGGGGTGTGCCACTCCAAATTTGTGAGCTGTTATTCATCAATACTTGCACATTAGAAACATTAGATTATTCTCTAAGATGCTGAATGTTCCTGTTGATTGAAACTATTTAAGGATCTCAAATCAAGGCTTTTCTCTCTGCTGTACCACACCTGTTCAATTTCTCTTTCATTGTTATCACAACTGCAGCAAAAATAAGTACTTTGTGTTCAAAAGGCCCCACTATCACTTTCAAAGGAGAGAATTTGGTTTGCAAACTACCTTGATTTGTGGAGTAAAAATCTCAAAGGTTACTTATATGTAACTTTCCAACAGCATCTTAGAAGTACCTTACACAGCTGAACAGCAATTTAGACCCAAAATTTTGTTGGCATGTAGGCCAAATTTTAGGTAAAGTGAGATCTTTAAGAAGCAGCCTGGCATCAAATACATATTGTTTAAATTTGTGACCATAAAAGCCACATTTTCTAAAAGGGCATAATCCTATTGTATGCCACTGTCATTTCTTCTCTCATGACATTCACATTCCCTGTAAGATATTACCCCAGCCTTCCATGCTGAGCATGTCTCTGCCAGACATTGACTTTGCCTTTGCCATGGAACACATGCACTGGCAGGTGCCTTTCTCATTCTACACCTTTCTTCAGGACAAAAGCTGCATGAGCAGCAACTGTTGGACAAGCCAGCTAGCAAAATTGGGTGTGAGGGAAGTGGGGTGGACTGAGGGGTCTGTTTTGGATGGCAATCCCCTTGGAACCCTAGTGGTCATGGTTTAAGTATCTTCTGTAGGAGTATGAAGATCTTTTAATGCATAATCCAGCCCGTGCTCATTTTGAGAGTCCTGGCTTTATCTATGCATGGAGCACACTGTGCAAATGGATGTTTAGCTTGTGAGAGACTATTTCTGCTCCCTGGCTGGGTGGCTGAAGTTTTATAACTAGATTGGTGATCACATGCAGTATAAATAACAAATACCTCTCCAGATGCATACTGAGGCCTGCATGCATTTATGCAATCAAAACACAACACTGAGGGGAAAAAAAAAAATCAATAAAAGCTTAGGAACAATGAAAAACCTGGGCTACAAATAAACAGAGCCATTTCTGTACTAATAGATATTTTCCAGGAGGTGGAATCTTGCTATTATATCATACCCAAAATACAGCAGAATTGTTTCATGTGCTGACATCTGGCTGTAACAGCATGACCTCTAATACCATGCTGGACATAACCTCAGTGCAGGCTCAGAAGAAATTAGGAACATGACTTTGCTGCAGAAAATAGGAGTAATATTTGTTGGCTTATGGAATGGAAGTGAAGGGTGATTTAAATGCAGATTCAAAATATCAGCAGTGAAATCTTGGTGCATTTAGAGTTGGCCTATTTAGCTATTTAACTGACAGCTGGTGATTAATGTAGATATAAAACTTCGAAATGTCTTTCTCTCGGAATACAAAGTTGATAGTGGTTTATGTTTCAGTTTTTTGGTTGCTTTCTCAAATGAATTTCTAGAAGCTGAAGACCATGAATGGAAATGCTGAAATACAGCAGTTTTCAAAGCTTTCAGAATAGCCATGATGAGAAGTTGTTTTAGACTTTAATTGAATTGATAGTAATAGTGAGGAACAATTGTTTTGATTTGTTATTCACCATATTTTGGACAACTTCTGTAACTGAATGACAGATTCGAGTGCATTTTTAAAAGTTAATTACCTGTTATCTCCATGGTGCTGCATTTTATACATATATCATTTTATTTTTTTTCCAGCACATAGTACAGTTTTCTAATTGAACCACGGGGTCTCATATTCAAATCACTATTTTTAATTATTGACACAAAAAAAAATCAAATATGATGCTTCAGCAATAAATTAGCATCCCATTAGAGGGAAATCATCTGAACATATTCACTGATGTTGTTAGCTGATGACTTACTAACATGACTTCAATCTGCACAATTATGGCTGTTGAAATAACCAGTCCAGGTTTTGCAGCAGTTGGCAGTCAAGTTCAACAAACAACAAACAAAGAACAGTGACTAAACAGTCTAAGATGAGAATAGGTCTCCTTTCAGGATCCAGTCCAATGCTCACTTAGGCAAGAGGGCACTTCATTTGCACTTGCACAGGCAATGGATCTGGTCTTTACTAAGAGATTTAAAGGAGGGAGAAGCCATCCTTTTCTTGATCACCGAAAGAACTTCCAGCGATGGACAATAAGGATGATGGCATCGTTTAATCCATGATAAGTTACAGGAAAAACTGAAAATAAAACAAAAGTACTAGGCTGGAGATGTGCTGACTTGAATGCATCCTTTTGAACCTTGCCCAAAAATGTCAGCATTGGGGGTTAATCTCCCCACTGATAAACATGCAGAGCCAGGTTAGTGGCTGGCCTGCCCTATGCATGCACACAACTTTTAGGGCAGGCTATGCAGACAGAGATCCAGCATAGCATTTAAAATACTGACCATGTACTTTTCTAGAGAAATTAAGGGGATATAAGGGAATTAAGAGATGGGCAGAGAGGCTCTGACCTCAGCAGAGCAGACATATCAGTAGAGCTCAGCTAAGCTAGAATAAAAGGGGGAAATGGGCCAGGGTCCTTCAGTGTTGCAGGTACTAACAGGCACAAGCTCCTGCAGCTGCTGGGTGCCAGCAGTGAGGGCTTACACACTACACTCTTCACAGGGTCAAGGCCTTTATCTGCTTGCTAAGATAAAACCCTTCAAAAGCATTTGCTGTGTGTGATAACACAACCCAAGATCATGTCCTCTCTCATATTACAGCCAAACTCTCATAAAGATGATATATCAGAGCATTATATACTGGGACCTCCACTGAAAATGAGACCTCATGAAATCTGCAGGTCTTTGCTGCGTGTTTTGTTCCTCATGCCTTCTATTCCCTCCCCTGTGAAACTGCTCTGCTTCTGTTCATGGTGATGTGAAATGCAGAGATTTCCTGTTCAGCACAGAGCCACTCCACCTCGGCAGGGTGTCATGCATGGCAGCTGGGAGCTGTGCCAGGACACTCCCTTGATCTGCCAGGACCCTGATGCAGCTGCAATCTTGGCAGGTCAGCACTTTTACGGCCACTGTGAGATTGAAGTTTTAATCTGCTTGGTCCAACTCAAATGTTAACATTTTCTCCCCACGCTTTTCAATCATAAACAATTATCTATGAAAAACATATTAGGTATGAGATTTCTTTCACCCCTCTACAGTGTTTTGAAATTCCTTCTGCATTGTGTTTTGGTTTTCTGCTCCATCATCTTCTCTTCCAAATGCTGCTTGGCAACACAGATTGCTGTGCAAAATATGAGCTCCTGAAGATTGCTCACTTCAATAAAATTTTAACCAGAGGCAAGCATGCAAAGTAATTGAAATGCAATGTTTCAATAGTATAATTGTGGGTTTTGTCTGGCTTTTTGCTGAGAGTGAAAGATTCCATCTTATTGAGACAACATGGCTTCTGCCCAAGTGGACCAAGTAAGGCATGTGCAGGAACTTGCAAGAAGAAAGCCTTGTTGGTCTGGGGACTCTTGTGACATCTTCATTGCAAAAGGACACAGTTCATTGTTTGCTTTGCATGGTAGCTCCTCCTAAATCCCATCCCTACATGGTGTGGCATGATCTAATTCACACTGGTTAATACTAAGCATAGTGGGTGTAGAGGACTTTAGTTGCTAGCTAAAAATTAGGACACATAAACAGTCCCCTGCAATACTCCTGGCAATTTGATTTGGCCTGGGGAAGTTTTCATCACCATTAGAGAACCCAAAATGTGTTGGTTTCACAGAGTCTTCACTACTCCTTCTGTGATACAAGGTTTTTCCCTTTGCATGACCAGCTTTTTTTTTCCTAAGAAATCAGTTTTTCATCCCATCTAGTGAATGACTTTCCAGAAAAAAAATGGTTTTCCACTTCTTTTCATTATATAATTTGCCTTTCAGATAGAGCTGGTATTAAAAAATAACCAGGCTTCATATGGGATAAAATAGCTGAGAAGTTTTTTTCTTAGATTTTTACATTCTTTCCTCCACATATTCTCCTATACTCAATTCATTCCTCATTTTGGATTTTTTAGACTTTATTTTCCACATTTTCAAATTATCTTATGTCTTCCTTCCGATGTTTTTATATTGTTGCCCTGAGCTCTACAATAGTGTGTGCTAACTGGACCCCAAGTAGGTGAACTGTACTCTCCAGGTTAGTTGGAGTTATGAGAGGGTTTCTAGCAGAGCCTCTCTCCCTCTCTCGCCTCTCTCTCTTTTTATTAATCTTTGATAACTCTCTTTTTGATCTGCACACTACACCCTTCTAATTTACGGATGCTTTTAAACCTCAGGCATGGGATTACTTCATTTGATTCATGGGAGACCATGAGCAGTTCAAATTAACCTTTTGCTTCCTTGGGGGAAAAAAAATTTACTTTGGGGATTTGGTTCACCTGTTGAGAAGGAAGCTGTCTCTTCTTATTTACTGAGATTGCCTCAGTACCACAGAGATGACTCATGCATACTCTGAAGGGTTTAGGTGGCACCATAAATTCACTGCTGGACACCATGGACCCTGTCCAGAGCAAACTGAGGTCAAAAAAATCATTCCCGTTGACTCCAGTGCCAAACCTACATTACACTGAATGCACTTTGTTCCCACGGAAATTAATGGGAGATGGTGTTTGGTATAGCAAAGAACCCTCGAAAGGTGACACTATGTTGGTTTGTCTGCTGAAAAACAGCAGCATAAAGTGACATCATCACACCAGTGACAATCATATCCTCTGACTTTTCCATATCTGTTTACCACCATTTTTTCAAAAACATGTCCAGAAAGAGATGAGATCCGTGTCTAAGGCATGTGTTAAACCCTGCTTTTTCACCAGCCCACTGAGCAGGCACAAAATTTACTGCAGTAAAATGAGGAAAAGAATAACTCTCTAATGGAAAAAGGCATAGAGACCTCTTGAAAGGAAGGGCTACCCAGGACGGCAGGTAAAGGCCTACAGGACTGATCTTCTGTATCTCACTCACTTCTAAGAGTGCAAGGGACTACTTTGTTGGGGTCTGCAGAAAAGAGCCAAGGAAAGCATTCACACAAATATCACTGAAAATCTGGAAGAGTTTGCCCATGACCAAAACCAGTATGATGACTCCACGTCCTGATACATATATCAGAACTGGAGTGCAAGCTCTCAAGCACTGGATGTGGTTGCTGTGTTTGAGAAACAGCTAAATCAGAGATTTTTCATCCCTGTCTCTGTCTGTCACATCATAGTGCTGACAAAATAAAACAAGGCAAGAGGTGAAAGAAGAGCAAACACTGAATGTTTTTCTGCTTTTCTAAGCATTTTACAACAAGAACATGGCAATTAGAAAATGAACCCAGAAACTGGGTTAGTATTACCTTAACGCTACTTTCTTTCTTCACGAGTTTCTCCTGTGTCCCCCTTAGCATTCAGAGACAAATCTAATTCTTTAAATCTGGTCCAGAGCCCTGGCCTAATTGTTTGACTGAAAACTATTTTACATAGCTTGATTGTATTGTTCAAAAACTATCCCTCTGCATACCATCTTACGAGTCTGCAAAAAAAAGCCATGGACCTAGGAGGGCAACAGCACTTTGTGAGGGTTTAATACAATGCCACATTGTGTGCACCCAGCAGGGCAGATCAGGGCCATAGCAGAAGCTCTTTATTTTACAGCTTTTCCACTCAGACCATCCATTTCCTGCCTCCCATAGCATAGGTTGCCACTACATTAAAAAAAAAAGTCTGAAAGCATGAGAAATGTCAGGATGAATGTTGTCTTTTCATCTTCACAGAATCTGCTTCCTGGCATTAAATTTGAGTGCTATACCCTGCATGGCTTATCCTACTTCCTTGCTATAGCCTACCTGCCTCTTTTCCTCTTAATGAATCAGGACTCAATAAAACCTGGCTCAGTCCATTGTACTTGTTCACTAGTAGCTAATGATAATACACAGGGAATACCTTCACCTGGGGCTTATTGTGCCAAGTCACAGTGCAGATTAGTAGTTCATACAAGACTATATAAGAATTCCAGCTATTTCATATGAGCACCATTTTCTTGCTCTTGATCCCCCAGTGTGTGGGTGTTTTGCACCAGGAGGTGCTGGTCTGTTAAGATTGCAGTAAGAAAGCCTCTCAGGCTTTGTGGAGGACAATTGAATGCTATTTATTAGAGCTGGCATTACAAGAAGAGATTAGCATAGAAAATCTTGTGTCCTAGACAGTAGGAACCATGAGCAGTTTAACGCCCAATGGGCCTCTGCTGTGTGTGCAGCACACCATGTCCATAAAAGAGATTTGACCCTTTGCCATTCAACTTCTTGTGTGACTTTTCTACACAAAAATGAGTCTATTCATCCTTTCCACTGTCAAACAGCAAGGGTGCTCACATGACAACTCCTTGCTGCACTCCTGGATAAAGGCAAGGCTGTGGAGATGAGGCAGTGGTGGAATGGAGCAGGACCTGCCACAGGCTCCTCTGCTCTCAGAGCTGTCCGTGTTTATCCTGCGGCCAAGAGGTTTGTGCAGCACAGCACAGGCCTGAAGGTCACAGTGTGTGTGCAGCACAGCAGAGCACAGCAATACTGGCAATCCACAGACTGGAATTGCATTGGCTCTTTCACATTCAGAGCTGTCTGGGACACAGAACCAAGCCTCTTCCTCCCTTGCTTCCTTCTGCTTTGTTTCTCTGCAGAAGCCAAATGCACTCATAAATCAGTCTGCTCAAGTTCTTCAGGAAGTTACTCAAATTGCCTAAGGGACTGAAGAAACAGCAGTAACTAGTGACACCAAAAGCCACACCTGGACCTGCACTAGCAGCAAAATGTGCAAGATTTATAGACATTACTGAGCCAATGCAGAAAACACATCTGAAGTCATCAGCCTAGGGCAAAGCAAACTTACTGTGCTGTGGCACTGGTGGAAGATTTTGCTCCAAGGTCATATGATCCCAGAGGTTCCAGAGTTTTTAGGAAGAAAATGTCTGTAACATACATGTACAGTCCTAGTTTTATGCTGCTCTTCTTTATCTCCCTACCAGCCTAGTGAGAATAATTGGTGTGTCGAGACATATGAATGGATTATACACAGCCTTAAACTGCCAAACACTTGTCTGCAATGGAAAGCATAACATTTCAGCACGGTGTAGAATGGATGTAGGAAGAAAAAAGGAGAAGGAGAGGAAAGAATGAGGTATTAGGATGGCTCATTCTTTTCTGCATAATTTGAGTGACTACAGAAGAAGACAATGTGTCCTTCTGTCACCCTTGCTACCTACATTAGCTCTTTAAGTTCAACATGCATCCCAGCTAGCAAAATCAAGCTCAAGGTCAGTGCAGTTGAAGAAGTGGAGCAGAGTTGTGATAGCCTCAATACTCACAGTCAGATACATTAAAGATGTACAGGTGTTTATTTGTTCCTTGCAAAGGTATAAGCCACCAGATGTCAGGTATAAAACTGTTTAGTTGTGGCTGACCTCCCTTACGAAGTGCTACAAAGGTATGGTTTATGGGGTAGCTGTGGCTCAACCTTGTGAGTCATGACTTCATTCATTTTTGATGAACAACTGCTGTCTTTTCAAAACTTATTTCAGAAAGTGGAAGAACGCTGTCTCTCTTACAGTCAGAGAGCGACAATGGTGTCAGTCACATGTAGTCTTATTTTACAGTAAATAGACCAGAAAATAGGAAAGAATAACATGAATATTGCCATGTGCAAACATAGAAAATTTCTCTTCTTCAGAATTGTGCAACATTACTAGGGAAATCAAGGCCAGAATAATATAAATCCTCCAAATCTCCAGTAATTCAATATTACCACTTTCTTAGAACAGTCAGACGTTATATACAGGTGCCCCAGCAGGAGAGACAGAGCAACAAGACAAGTAAGCTGCTAGATACTGCCTTTATCATCCACTTAAATTACATTTAGCAATGAACAAGTCAAATTGCCTCTGTTTGACTTCACTGGCAGCGTGCTTCAGTGCAAACACAAGCACAAGCTGAACAAGAAATGGACTCTGTTGCAATATTTACAGCTCTTAGCACAAGCTGCTTTGCATGAGCACTTATTAATTGCCTGCAAGATCAGGGGAATATGTTCTGTGTGTGTCAGCTCAGCATATATTGTACATAATTGCACATTTGAGCCACACGGTTGTTTATGTCACTTTGTAATCACACTAATAATTACCAAACAACCAAGTAATTCAATGAACAGTAAATGTAACATTTAATTACTTTATTAATTTCCACATAACATGGAAGAAGGAAAATAACCAGCTCAATCTATAATTTCACTGTGCTCACAAACCCTATCTTTACGCAGATATATGGGAGAAATTATCAAAACACAACACAGGAGATGCACAAACATAACTCAGCGTTTGCTTGATGTTTTTCATGTTGGCATCTCTCCTGCATGGAGTCTTTGAAAATTTATCCTATAACGTCAGGCAACTTCAAGGCATCCTGAACTTCGAAAATTAAAAGAAAAAAAAAATTCTGTACTGAGATACAAATTCCACCTTCTGTCAGGAACTTACTGATTAAAAAACTCTTTATAGGTTAAGCCAACCATTACATTTTTATGTTGCTATATATTTCACAACATAAAAAATAAAATATTTTCTCCATAAAACCTTTCAAAACCATAAATACTAGTACACTCCACAGCTCCAGACGATGTTGCAATTTATTATTTATCTGTTTTTATATTCTGCTATGGTATCTTTTCCTTTTATAAGCCTGGCAAGTTTCCCACAGAAGTTTCTTCGTCAGCAGTTATTTTAAACTATAGCCCTTCATACTCCATGCTACTCTTATGCTGAACCAGTCCTCAAGAACTAAGTAGTTTTCAGCAGCAACGTGTCTTGGTTTGGGGAGACACAACAAACCCTGCAGTTAATGAGCATTAAGCTTTTTAAAATTCAAATGCATCATTCTGAACCACACCTGAATTCATGCTGAGCATGATTTTTTCACAAGTGTTTCTGCATTCACACTGCATTTTATAAACATGCACAAGACAAAGCTCAAGTTTTCAGGGGCAAATTTTGCCAGACAGTTGCATCCACTCTCAGAGGAGAGCATAAAATCCTGAACTCAAGGTTCTCAATCTGGATCCTGTCTCATCTAGAACACAAGCCAAAGAAGGGGCTACTTTTATGGGCCAGCAGAAGTGCATCTGAAATCTCATGGAAACACGTGGAAACACAGATGCAGCCCTCATGTCCATAGGGCTGTTTCTCCTAGAAAGTGCCCCTGGATGTACCTGAGCATTGTCAGAACACGCAGTCTTCCCTGGGGACTGAAGGTTGCCCATCTCCAATCAGTCACACATCACGTGTTTGACTGTCAGTGACAATGGCAAAAGGTCCAGGTCAGCTCTCACAGGCAACAGGCTGTAATGGTCAAAGGACTCAACCAAACCCTCCTTTGTCCTGGCCTGCAAGGATCAGGAAAGAACTGATTGTTTGTGCTTTCTGGAAGCTGCATAGTGATCTTGAAAATTCAATCTTTTACTGAGATTGCTATTTAATAACAGGGCAAATGGGAAGGGGTTAGCACCTCTTAAACTACAACCTGGACCTGCTGTGCAAATGACATACCCCAGATCAGAGCTGAGGTTCACCTGTGCCTACACCAGAAAAGTTATTTCAGATAAGCCTACAAGATATCTCCTCTCAAAATAAATTTTTAACTTATCTGTTCATTTATAAAAGTAGTTTCTACTCAGTTTATATTTTTTCTAAACTTTCAGACATTAATTGACAGTTGACCAGCTGGATACTTTACCAATAGATTGAATAAGAAAGTAGTGAAATAGAATTAATATAAAAAAGGCTTTAGTGTAAAATGCTCTGCTGTGTCCTTGATGCTTAATACTCATATCTTTCAGTTCATCTGCTTTATTTATTATACTTTCACCTTATCCTTCACATTTACTCTGACACACTGAAGTTCTTAGTTCAGAGAATATAGTACAATGCAAAGGGTTATGAACATAAAAAATGCATTAGAGAAAGATGTAAATGCTCAGATTTTTCTTGATATTTAATACTTATATCTCTCAATTCATCCACTGTATTTATTAGTCCTCCATCTTATCCCTCACCATTGCTTTGACAGTAAAAACTTCTTGTTCATCAAGAGGTATGACTTTGTGCAGAGTACTGAATAGCACTCATGCTGCAATTCCTAAACTTAGGGACCTGGACTTGGGGAAACTGCTTCTGAGAGAAGAATCTGAGGATTTTGTGCTATTACCAACAGCTCTTCAGCTGACTTTAGTTTTTAAGAGCTAATTTTCAAAGTTCTTTGATAATGTATCTGAAGATACTTTACTGCTGATCTAAAACCAAAGCTGAAACAAAAATCCCACTAATTTCCTGAAAGAGAGAAAAAGAAGGGTCTCTAGACCTGAGACAGCTAATAATAAATACTGCTACTCTTATGAAAAAGAAAGAGAAATGAAAATATAATAATTTGACTAAGACAGGGTGTTGAAATGTTGATAGAAATCTAACTTACATAATACAAAGACAAATGCAAAGGATTAAAATACCATATAATTTTGAAACCATTACAATATGCCTGAGTGATTCTTTATTAGGGAATCTCAAAAAAGCATGTAATTTCGTCTTCCACGAAAGCTGTAATCTCTCTGCTGGGTGTGTTAAAAATGGCATTTCAACCTCCCCTGTGAAAGTCTTTGATTTTTTGAGTTTCTGTCAGGCTGGTCTCATTACTTTAATGCATTTTGTGTATATTGTAATAACATAAATGTTTTAATGCATTTCTTCTCAGATCAATCTGGACAGTTATCTTTAAATCAGTCTTGTGTAACGATAGGTAAAGAAGTTATAATTGGATCAAGGGGAACTATTGGCAATGAAGAAGCATTTAAACTTTATTTTGTTCATTTCCCTGTGGAAGAACTTGCAGTAATAGGCTTCTGAAAACTACTCCTAGTTATATTTTTTACTTCTTGACTTTTAGAAAACACTTATGTGAGATAAATGAATTTGGAAATGAACATGAAGTGCAAGCTATAATGCATATCTCCCTCACAAATCACTTGCAAACCATTTTTGTAAAATGCAATTAGCCATGTACAATGATGGCAAGAGACATACTTTTGAAAAACTGGAAGCCATCATACTCAGTGTGTCAAGGAATAGCCTCCAGAGAGCATGGAACTGCAGAAGAGAAACCTCACTGCTCATTAAAGTGAGGCTGATTTCCTAGAATTATTAGAATGAGGAATTTTGTTTGACAGGTGGCATCACCACACTTTGTACAAAATTTCTAACTCAATGTCATGGAATTGACTCTGGTCAGAAAGGCAAAACTCTATGAGGTCTTGGGAAACCTCAAAGCTGCAATTTTTTCTCATCAAAGTCTGGTCCTCTCCACTGAGGTAGCTAAAATATATCACTGAGTACCAGAGCACAGTTTTGGAAGCATGAGTTGGGTCTTGGAAACAACTCATCCAACACAATGGCCATATCAGCAGCGAACCATTAGCACTATTTGGAAGCAAATATCACCATTATAAGGGTCTCTCCAATTTATATATACTGTTATGTACAAAGGTGATGACAACCTGACAATATTTAACCTTCTATCTTGAGCATATAATTGAAGGAATAATAATAAATTACTGAATATAAGAAGGATATCTTCAAGTGCCATTATAACCACTCACATGCCATTTTACTGCCATGTGAAAACTCTACTTCTGCAAGCCTACTATCATTCTAATGAAGTAAATAGCTTATTCATTAGAGAAAAATAAAAGCTTGAAGCTTTCAGAGTTCAGCTGGGCATAATTTACTGATAGTAGCAAAAAAAAAAAAATAGAAAAAGGTTAAATTTTCTACTTAAGCAGAACCATCAGGCAATTACTTAGTGGTACATCAAACAATAACACCACCATTGTCTCCAGACACAGAAAGGTTTACAAGTTTGTGTATATTAGCTAGCACCCTTAAATTGGGTTGAAGATGTGTGAAAACAGAGTTATGGGTTCGACCCTTGGTCATTTCAGAAGCCCCCTATTCCAATGGCCACTACTTTCAGTGCTGTAAAGAACTATTATCCAAATTGAATACTCGAGCCAAGGTTTAGACCACTCAATGCTTGATGCTCATGCACACCAAGTTCCTTTTTGTGGTTTTTTGCCAATTATTTATGTAACCTCTTGAGTGCTCCCTGAAAGGCTCTTGGACAAATGGTGATCAATAACCATAAAGGGATTTTAAAAGAGAGAACTTGATACTAGCACTGTCTCAGAGCTGGCAGAGAAAGCCAACACACACCAAGCCCAGTGCTCAACCTGACCTAACCACAGTAATTAGACACTTCAGCTGTGAGCCTCATGCACGTGGCCTCTTGCTCAGTAGGGACGAGTCTAGCCTTTGGCTTAACCTCTGGCTAAAACCAATCTGAAAGAGCAGACATGTCATCTGCCTGAGCACTGTCATTTAATTCCACAGATTCATATTTCCTATCATTAGGGATATGCTGTATAATTTACAGGAAGTATCACTTGCTGAATCTCTGTTGTTCTGACTTCAAGAGTTTTCTGATGTTGCCAAAGAAGTCTTTCTGTGCCTGGAGGCTGGCAACAGGTTATGAAACATGTGGCCTTTTGGATCTACTATTTAGCTCTGATGATTTGGCCACTTAGACTATTTATTAGGACAAGGAACTGGGTTTTGCTTCACTTGAAAATTGGTTTATCTAAGCCAAAAGTTGTACTGTGGGCTCAAATGGACTCCTGTCCAGTTTGGTTGGGCTGAATGTACCAATCGTAATTGGGAGAGATCATTGGGAGATACCTGTGGAGCAAAGAAGAAGAAAACTATCAGAAACCATAATTCAGTATCAATGAGACAAAATCTAAAGAAAATTTTACTCTGTTTGAGGCATTTTTTGTTGTTGTAAAATACTAGATATCAGGCTTGCAATGGCAAGACTCAGACTCAGCCCAGTGTTTAAACTTCCAGGGTAGTCTAGGAGATGCATAAGTACAGGCAGATGCACAGGGAATCAGTACCTTTTATACACAACTTAAGCAGCAGAGCTGGTCAGCAGACAGTTATATTAAAAACTAGGTTAAAGATTTTTTAAAAATTTTAGAAAAAGGTGGGGAGGAAAAGAAGGGGGCTAAAGGCACAGTCTGCTTCTTATCTCTTTATTTAAGACTAGAGTGCCAGGTAAAAACTCCAGAAATGATCTGTGTCAGATTTGCAAAGGCATCTGGTCAGCTGCCATGCAGGAAGCAGCTCTGTGCGAGGTGCTCAAAGCCAGGCAAGAGTGATTCACCCACATCTACTGGGGCCAGCACCTGAGCTATTGGGGGCCTTTCTAAAGCACCTTTTCCAAATTACCACGTATTTATGCGTCTGGCCAATCTTTGACTCTGAACTGCCTAAAACTTTTGAAAATGGAAGCCAGCTCCTAAAATATTAAGCATCCTTGAGTGAGCAAAGTTTTGCTTTCCTATTCCTGAACACAAAGTACTGATGGATTTGCCTTTGTAGTGTGGCCACTACATCCATAGGTTCCCTGCCCAAAACAAAGCTAAAATTACTGCTAGTAAAGATGCTTTTTCTGCTTGTCGTATCTTACAGTTAGCCAAGATTATGACTCCTTTATATATGTGCTTTTATTCGTACAGCTGCTGGCATAGCAGGGAATCTGTAGACACTGCTGGTTTGTTGGTACATGTTCATGTACATTGTACCAATTTCATGTTCGTGTAGCAATCCACAGGGGAGAAGATAATGGTTTTGGAGTTACATCACTTCTCTCTTCCATTTCTGATATGAATTGAAGGAAATTCATTGGAGAGAAACTGGGCTCAGAGCAATAAGTTATGGATCAGCAGAGCCAAGGGCCTAAAAGCAGCAGATCAAACTGAGGAGAGTAGCCCATATAGAAGTTTTTATTTTCTTTTCTCAGCTAGAGCATTTCCTGGATCTCCCTGGGTGGCAGAGATGCTGGAGGTGAAGAGGAAGAGAAGACCTCAGTAGATCACTTAAACTGTCCATGAAACTGTGGTCTTAGCTTTTGCTGAGTGTTTCAAGGCAAAGATGTGATTGAGTATGGAAGGAGGAAACATCAGAGATTCTCTGTGTGCACTTCCACAAGAAAGTGGATATGTGTATAGCTAATTTCTTTTTGAGGTTTGCATCAATTAATGAAAGGAGCACCCTGGGTTTTATCAGCTTGCTAGACAAAGCATTTCTCCTTTTGCCATGGATTAAGCTGTTTCTTTACACACCTAGGGAATTTTTCCATTTTGCTATATTTTACAAACGGTTTAACTCTAAGAGTAAGCAAACATTACTATCCTTGCAGAATAAAGACTGTAATTACAAGAAAATTAAAGAGTCCTACTTGACCTTTAAAAACTGCATGCTTAACAGACATATTTATGACTGCAGACATATCAAAATTTCTACACCTTGCAGGTATTTATGAAAAGTGTGATCACACTAAAAATCTTTTCTTTCTTTCTGCTCTAAATTGGGACACTGCTCAAGTATGTGTGTGAGCATTGCACAGATATGACAACTTTGCCTGGTTTCTTTTCAAGTGTTAATGTACTCTGCTACTAAAACATAAGCAACTAAGACTACTGATATGTAAAGCAGCTGTTAGTGCTAGTTGAAAGAGAAAGGTGGGAGCTTGAACATCAATTTTTCCAACTTTCTTAGCCAACAAAGACCTTCCTGTGGAGAATGTGGGGAATAAAAAACCATGTCAATTCCCTGAGCATTGGCTCATTCAGTACATGCTATTCCTTTTCTGTATGAACAAATCACTAACACTGTCCCCTGGGACAAAGTCGTGGGCCTTGGCAAGGTGCAGTCCTTGGCAAACTGTAACATTCAAACAACAGAACTTTGGGGCATCGAGCTGCACGGAGCAGTCACCCCTGTGAGCGTGCATTTTCAGTCTTCTCCTCTTGGGAATAGAGAAGAATCTTTCTTCATACTTTAAAATGCTGACATTGGCATAAATCCAGGATGAAAATTGCAGCACAAAAGGGAGATGTTTCATAAGGCTGTAAGTGATTGAAAACAGGGAATTACAATGCTAGCTACTTTTCAGTGTTAATTATAGAAGCTGCTACCAGGCATATTCTATATATACCCACCCTCTTTTCTAGAAGTAAGAAGAGCACTCTCTGTGATCCTGTTATCATACTGAAACAGGAATCCTCATCATTTTGCATTGTTAACTGTATTTTGATACAGAAATTTGTCTCACATATGGAGCATATACAATTCAACAGACCAGAAGAGGCTTTGTCTCTTTATGACTGTGTAACATATCTGAAGTAGTGTAAATATAGCAGTTTTATTTATCTGACCACCTCTTAATAGCTAGAACTGGAACAAGTTCTCTTTCTTGCACCACTTACCCACAACAAACCAAAGTTTGGGAATCTGCACACATTTAAACTAACATTTTTCTGACCTTGGGGACATTTCTTGAGCCCAGTTTCGTATTTTAGTGTGGAGAGGAAGCTGAGTTCTACACAAGCACAAGGACCCAGCAGCAGAACAAGAATACCAGCACACAGAAGTGGAACCTGTGTTGGTGTCAGACCCCAGGCAGGGCTCTGGATTAACTATCTGGAGTGAGTTTTCCTCTTTTTTTTTGCAGCCTTGGGTAGTTAATTCAAGTACAATTTGTACATTCACTCAGGATGCACTGCTATGATCCCATCAGGGTGTGCTGTAGTAACAAGGATGTGAGGGCAGCCCGTGGCCTTCACAAAATAACCTTTTCATAATTCTAGGAGCCAAAATGGCTGGTTCATTCCATGAATTTCACAAATCAGGTAAATAATATTTTGTATCTCTTGGTTTGTATTTCCAAGTCTTTTGAGTATAACAGGGAAGAGTGGTTTTAGGAAAATGAAATTTTGATTGTATACTGGCAAGTCCAATTTAAAAAATATGAAAAAGAAATATTAAGCTTACAGCAGGACTTCATTCTCTAATCTTTAGCAAGACAGTCTGAGGTAAGTTATTTAACAGCTATCTTATTTAGACTCTTAATGAAAGCTCTATAGTCTGTATGTTGAGTTTATTCTCATTTTTCCTTCTTCCTCCATACAATCCATTCAGTGTGATATATGTTGGCTGTAAATATCTTAATATCTTGCTACCAGTGGAAAAACTTACATAAGGGTGATTGATCTAAAAGCTGATAACCATTTCAGCCTGAAGACATGTTCTTTTTCCTCCCCCCATCATAAAAATCTTACATTATCTTTCCTTGGAACTCTTAAGTGCAGTGACTCCCATTGAGTTGGAGAACCCTATTTGAAAAAGTCATAAGTAAATACGTGAACCCTTCTCACATTGCACTCTAAAAATGTCAAGAGATATTTCTGATCAGCCCATAATTGGTCTCTCATATATTTCCTATGTCAAACATTTATAACTAGCATAAAGCTTTTTTGTAGACTATTTTTGCCAGAATTAATATCACAGTTTTGAAGCACTATAGCATAAAAACAAGATCTGTTTTTTACTCTATATTCTCATCTTACATAGCGCAGAGGGGGAAAAAATCAGTTTAAATTACTGTGATTTAATGAAAAGATATTGACACATACACAAAAAGTAAAAGTCAGCATGAATTATGTTCTTAAGCCTCTTTATAGCTTTTTAAAGTTTTAGTCTCAACATGTAATTGGGAAAATGTTAATAGCAGCATGTTCTGAGAAACCTGCAGCTCTGGGATGTTGGACACAATTTCCCTGATTGGTATAAAAAATCTGACTAGAGATCAAAGCATGTGCATACACTCTAAGTTTAAATATCAGTTAAAAACAAGGTTAATTGCTGTATCAGGCTTCTCATGAGATGGGAGGCTAAACCAGAACTGAGCTAATTTTGTTTTACGAAGGGTTCACTTTTTAAAGGATTTATTAGAATGTTGTTCTCAGGTGACATATGAGAACAGTTTTCTGGTTAGACTTCCATAGCAGATGATGATTTCTCAGACAGCTCCAAAATTCACTGCTTTGAACAATGCAATGACTTTTTTTCTTCACAGAAGTGATTAAATGTGACCTAAAATTATTAGAACCCCCAAAATGTGGCATTTTTGAAATGCCAGTGAAGGAATACACACACTGTATCATGGAGAACTTTCATGTTGTTTCCTTCTCCCCTAACTACTGTGCTTTTACATAAATAATTTTGTGGCTTCCATTTCTAAAGGGAGTTAGTAGGGATGTACCTGACAGTATTTTCCAAGGAATTTTACTTTTTGAGCATTTTCTTATACTCATAAAACTGTGAAGATGATAGATTTATAGTTACTGTATACTACCAGAATAATCCCCAAAACCTATTTTAAATCAATGTATGTTCTGATTTATCCCCAATCAGGTGTTTTTTCTTTAACTTCAGGCTGTAGATCCATGAACAAAAACATTAGCAATTGCTCCCTGGGGTTAACACGGTGCTTCAAAGAAGAAGCATTTAATTCCCATAAGAAGAGAGATGATCTAAAGAAATCCTCTAGATGATGAGCTGAAAAGAAAGAAGCATTTAACAGTGCAGAAATAACAGGTTTCATTGTTCTGGCACCAAGAAACTGTGCTGTGCAGTCTGGAGCTCCATCTCCTGGTGCTTGTCAAAGAACTAAAATAATTTCCAAGTGTCCCCTAATCTAAACACAGGCACCTCAGTGCACCCAAGCCGTATTGCAGGGGCAATTGCAAGGTCCCTCACCCCACAGCAAACCCTGGTTTAGGTTTGTAACCCCGGTGGACAGGGAAACACAGCTTTGGAAATGCTTTTCCAGGTCTCCCTGGACTCACTGGGGCAGTTCACCAGCTCCTTCACTCTGGGCTGTGCTTACATAGAATTATGCTGAATTCAGTGAGGATCACGGGGGTTTGTGCACATCGCCTCGCTCACAAGCTTTGGAGAGGGTGGGGACTGCAACTGTGCAGAAGCACTGTGCAGAACAATAAAAATTAAGCACTCCAGTGTATTTCTTTAGTTCTTTATTTGTGAGATGCTGGAGGAACTGTCATTTGAGGGTCAGAGTATTGTCTAGTAAATAACTACCTGAATTTCTCAGTTAAACTTTTTATTTAAAGGTTTTTTAAAAATATATATAAAAATGTATATCAATGTATAATTCTACATACCAATTTTACCAGAGCTGTCAAAACATGATTGCTACTTTACAAAATATCATGTGGTATGGGAAATACCATACAGATAGGTGACCCAAACATACACTAAACAAGTGAATGTAATACAGGAGGTAATAAATGGGTCAAGGTTATGATGTCAGTTGGAACAATGTCACAGTGAGAGGTTAAGTTAATTAATTTTGTCTATGCATCAGGCACAAAAGCATCCTTAATAGGAAAAACATCTCAAACAATTCATTTCAGGAATATTTCTGAATAAGAAGATTGACATTATTATGAGTATTGCTTATTTTATTAGAACCTTTTTCTGTCATCTGGCTGGTAAATGTACCCATTCTTGTTATACTTGTATTAATTTTTCTTCATGAATAGATTCAGAAGTGAATATCTCATCATTTCTTAAGAAGGATCATTATATAAGTCACTTAGGATGTTTTTGCTTCTTCTTAAGTATTTACAAGTAAATAAGCTATTTTATTCAGCCAACCAAAAATACTGTAACTAAAATACATTGCTACTGCTGTATGGTAGCTGGATCATTAATTTAATGTAATGGCTTCATTTTATCAGCAAGCCAAGTCAATCCAACAGTAAAGTTCACAACTCATCTATTTTTGTTTTATTTCTTCATCATTTGCAGGCTTACAGGACCACATGGAAAGCTAAATCTCTTCAAGAGAAGACTCTTATGAGAGAAACAGAATATTCATTGTGGGATGGAGGTTTCTTTGGGAATGAGTGGTATCTGTGAACTGCATTTAGTTCAAGTACCTGTCACTTGTGCACTGCTGACCAAGTGCACATCGCTCTCTCCATTTGCTTTTCTATCATAAATTATTGAATCCAAGTCCTGCTTTGTTATCTCAGTGTAAAAAGGTATTAACATTACCAATTTAAGCCAGTTTACTCCGGATTTATCCCACTGTGGGAGCAGACTTTAACCTGTAAGTTGGTATATCTGTACCCAGCTGCTCAGTAAAGTAAGGTGCACCCATTTCTCTTTCAGAAGCAACTCTTCAGTTTCATTGACTTAATAACACATATGTTAAATATAAAGAGGAAAGAATAAATATGAAGGGGAATATGATGGGAAAATAATAAAACCATGGACAAATATTATTAAAGAGCTTTTGAAATATTTTTTAGAGTGGGAGTAGCATGCATTTGTATCTACTCAGAAGTTTAATCACATGTAGTCTTGATCTTAAAAAGACAGATAAGAATTGATTTGGGACTATGGACTGCCTTTCTTGTGAATCATTATACAGTAAATTCCAGTAATATATGCCCATCCTCCCACAGGGAGCAGAAAATACTCAAAATCATTGGCATTATGTATGTGACAATTCTCTCAGAAACTATCATTGCTACTCAAATTATTGCAGATTCTTATTACAAGGCACATGCCTGATCAATAACAAGCTTTTATTAGTTCCCTTACCAACCTTTCAACATATTAGACATGACTGATATTGTAACTTAAAACTTGTCAGGAACAATGCAGAAAATATTCAAAGCATTGGTAAGCATTTGGGAAAGTTCAAGTAGCTGTGCTTTTCTGTTCTTTTCTTGCAGCAGTCTGATAATACTTTAATGAACTCTGGCCTTAAGCTCAGACTCTGACAACACACCAAAACATAACAATTCTTGAGGGTGAGCTTGCAATTCTACCCTGGTATTTCTCCAGGCATTTGTCTCTGGGACTTTGCATGGATCACGTTCAGTATTCACAGCTGCAGGTGACAGACCAGGATGGTTGATCTCCATCAGGTTAGTTACACAACCTGTAATGATTTTCTCACATGATGGTATAATTACAGTTTATTATTATTTTTATAAATTAATTATTGCACAGCCTGTATTATTTTGCCTGTTGGTGCAGCTATGAGAGAAATCCAAGAGGTTTCAGATTTCCAGCTGAGATTTCCTACAGGAAAGCAATCAGCTGGACCTGAAGGTAATTAGGCCCATATCCTAAAAATGAGAGCAGAGGGCTGGCTGTCTGTTCTTACTGAAGGAGTTTCTGCTGGTGCAGCTAGTGCTGTGTGTACCTGGTTCCCAGCAAGGATGTGCTGATTCTTACAGTGGTATCATGTACTAACAGATCCACAGAGATCATCACAAGCACTGCCTTTTAAAATGAGCTTCTGCTTCAAAATACTAGAACCAAAGCCCTTGTAGGTGTTTATGATTCTGGAACCGTGTTGCAATGCAAATACAACATCAAACTGAGCAATCCTGAATGAGACGATCATTTTGCTAAACTTTCTCTAGGATGGATGAAAAAGCTTCTCATAACACAGGATCTCCTAAGTGCGTTCCATATCCTCCTAAAGTTTACTTCCCATATCAATTAAGATTTCCAGCTTCACGTCACGAGGAATTTCAATAGCACGTTCTCATTTTCTGTCCCATAATTGATGAAAATATTGACTGATATCTGATGCCAGGTCAACCTTTTCACTAATAACTCCTCTGCAACCTCATTGTTCCCACTGTTTATGACTTACCATTAGCTTCCCATTAGCCAGAATCTTACCTTCCTTACTATCCTTGTGATGTTCTGCAGCTTAAACCACACAATCTCATGAGATGGATCAATTTCATTAGTAGGACATAGAGAAATTAGGTCTGTCATTTCCCCTAAACCCACAGACCAGTTCTTCTCACCAAAGAAAGGCAGTGGCATGTTTTGCCACTACTGCCCTTGGTGAATCAATGGTGTACTCCATTAATTATATTTCTGTGACTTTAATTTAGTCATTCATTGAAACTGCTTTAAACCTATATGATATTGAGTAAGACTCAACTTGTATATCAGTATACCCCCTAATGCTAAACAACCTCTAACCTTTCCTTCTTTTAGGTTCAAACTTCCAATGTCGGGCTTGGGGAGAATCAAGAATTTCCACTAACTATGCATTTCACCTGCAGACTTCACAAAACAAGTTTGTGTTGTGGGTTTTCTTCTTGTTCCTGTTAAATTGGCCTTTTGAAGACTAAGGGATTGTGAGCTTTGCATGTTAAAGGCTAAACTCTTGTTGTAGTGAAACTGATTTTTTTAAGGCTTGAGGGAGTTTGAAGGTAAATTGAAAAGGAGCACTGTGGAGTCCTTGTGCAAGTCATTCACCTTGTAGAGCTCTAGGCTAAGAGAGCTCAAATGCCACTCTACTTAACAAGCTCAAAATCAACTCATTTAAATAACAAGCACAAACTCCACTTGGGATCCACACCGAGGCATTTGTGGATTGTGCAGCCTGAACTCCCAAACAACATTATTTGACGAAAAAAAAGAAGTAATTCCTTTTTTAAAGTGGTAATTCAGGGATCAAGTCTCAAAAGCATTTGAACATTTCAAGGACTGTTGCTATACTAAATTGTTCTTAACTACAAGTATTAAAGTTTAAAAGGAACAGAATACTGTTTTCAAATTCAAATTATTAGCTTCATGTCTCACAAGGATAATAAATCTATGCATATTCTTGTCACTTTAGCAGAAAGTACAATATTTGTGCTTTAAAAAAGGAAAGTTAATTCTTGCTAACAAGTGATGGAGAAGATGTCTTGATGGCTCAGAAATGATACACAAGAACAAAAACTAAAATTCCTATATCCAGTACTGATCTAGGAAAAATATTTGCAGAGTTAACAATCATATTTCATGGACAAAAAATGCAACTTGAACCACTAAATAAAAAGATACCACATCTGGCTGGTGAAGTCCATTGGTTCAGATCTTTGCTAACTGGAATGCCACACCGAGTGCTGCTGTCTATTTGTTCTATCATTATAACTTTCTCAGGTCTTTTAAAATGCCATAGTTAGACTTCGGTGGAAGTGTTTGCGGCTGGTTTGGACACCTCTTCGTATTTAAAAGGTTTGTCATTACTGAAAACCAATGCATTTTCAACAGAAAGAATATGTTCAACAGAAAGAATGTTCACAGAACAACTTTGCATTTTGAATGAAATTATTTATCCATAAGACCATTTAACTTCCTGTTGAAAATCCAGGTATTTCGCCTGATCACCATCAATTTTGAAGATTTTTGGTTCCCCAAAAAAGGCAAGATGCTAATTTTTTCTTCTTTAAAATGAAGAAAATTACATACCTTAGAAATGTATCCTGTGGCCTCTAAGATGACAAATTTTACAAAAGTCTCTCTTTCAAGTCAGCTGAGTTCCTAATTTCATTGGTTTTAACAGAATTTTTTATTGATTCAAAAGTGATTTTAAAATCCTTTTTTAGATCTGAATGGTATTCTTACTCAAAAACTAGATCATATTCAAGAAACAAAAAGTGAGCAAGATCTCCAGAGATACCTTAGTTCCTATGATGATTTTTAGAGTAGTTTTGTTAAACTGAAATATCATTAAGTTAGAACTAGGCACCTCCTTTTTAGCTGTTGTAAAATGATGAATGGTGCAAGAAATACATGCAGATGTAATGCATGTATGTGACTTAAGGCAGAAGCAGTAGGTAAGAACTGAAACGTCTGTTTTCAAACTCTGCTTCAGCACAGTGTTATTTTTCCTTATTAGTTTGTCAAGCTAGTTTTGAGACAAGTCCTACAATTCATATACAATTAAAGCTCCCATTCAGGCAATGGGAACTTTGCCCACTTCCAGGAGTACAAGCTGCAGCACTTGGCCCTAAGAATTTAATCTAGCTATAATGACTCATTATTGAATGTTTAGTTTAATAACAACTGCTTATTAAGTGTATTAATCTCAGCTGATGAAAGCAAAATTGTTTAGTGAAAAGCTGTTTTTCTTTACATTAGTGTGCAATTATTTAACTGAAAGTTTCAAAGAGACACATCTAATTACAGTGCTGCTTTAAAAGTATTTAAGCATCAGTTATTAAAATATCATTTGAAATATGCTTATGGACCTCCTGTAGTGCTGTTAAAAAGCAAAATTCTGGTTTCAGATTGTTACTTACAATAGGTTTCCTTTCAATACTTACCAATTTATTACAAAATCTGCTTAATGTACAGGATTGAACTGTTTCCTGTAAAACAGAACAAGAAGATGCAAGAATTTCTGTGTGTGCAGAATGTGTATGTCTATGGTCAGGCTGAGATTACTGACTGAAGATCAAAATTAGTGATGCACATTTACAAATCAAGAATCCCTTTGCTGAATTGGCATTTATGGAGAGAGCATATAGTATCTATCTAAAAGAAGTCTGCCGGTCAGGTCTCTGTAATTAGAGAAATAAAGAATTTATCTGCTGCAAAACTTATTCTGCTTGCCATTTAGCATCTTCAAATAGTTTTCCTCAAACTACACATCCTTGCCTATAAGAAAATAATGAAATTATCTTGATTGTTTGCTGTTGTTTTAGTCACCTGGTTTTTTTTTAGGCATACTTGTTCCTCCATCCCATATTTCCAGCAGTTTATGGATGACAGATAAGCAATGCATATCTCTCCTCAGGAATCCCTGCCAAGCTCTGTACACCTGGCAAGTATGAAAAGAACAGAGAAGGTATCTTTGGTGAGTAATGTAGCATGTCAAAAGTCTACTGAAATTCTGGTTGGTCAAAGATGCATAAGATATTCAGATAAAAGGAGGCAGAGCCCTGAACAGGCATATGGATGATAAGAGCCAGGTACTTTTCCAGCAACTTTATCCTGCAAAGAAAGGGTGATGTGATAGAGGTGCTCATCTGCTGAACCTGAGCAGGGACAGTAGGAGTCTGACAGTTCCCAGCCTCTGAAAAAATGCTCTGCCCTATGGCTTAGACACATAATAACTGTCCTTGCTTGACTATTGGTCAAAAACTACAGGTTTTCAGTCTTTCACACATGCAGGACATGAACTGTGCCATGCTGTGCCATGCAGGCTCCAGCCAGTCCTCGCCTGGGGCTGGAAAATTCCAGTGCTGGAGCAGCCAGCCCCAGGGAAGCTCCATGCTCCTGCCATGGCTGTGGCTTGTGCAGGGGTGTGCAGGACTCCTCCTGTGCTGGAGCTGGTGTGGTGGGAGGGGGTCCTGAGCTCAGCATCTTTTATACCTTCAGGAAGACGAATTTTCCTGCTTCCCAACCCCTCCACACCCACTCAGGGTACTCATGGTCAAATGGGCTCACCCTTCCTTCCTTCCTTCCTTTCCCACTTAGTGTTATTGTTCTGATTCACACAATAATCCTGTCACTTTGTTTTCTTCTCTGCCTTCTTTTCCTTATTTATCCTGGGGAGATCTCTGTCCTCCTTGTTCAGGGCTCAGGTTGTGTAGCTGTGTGCCTCCATGGTCAGTACATACTCTGGTTGCTCCAAATACAGACAGAAAAGTTGCAGATAAGGAAGGAGTGCAGAAAAGCTGACGGGTGGCTTGAGTACTTTCAGATGGAGTTAATTAGCCATAAACCTCCCTGGACTGCTATTGGGGACAGGCTATTGGCTTGTTCTTTAAGATCTCTTGTCATGCTGTCAGCTTTGTGTAAGTAATGACTAAACTGCAAAAGCTCTGAGATCGTTGCCTCTTTCACAAACTGTCTCCTTGATTCACTTTGCTCAATCCTCCATTTTTGCATCCATTTGTTTTTCCCTACTGTAGCAGGGTGTCATTTTGTCCTGTGTTTGTATTGCTCCATCAGAATCTGGGCATCAGGCTATGACAAGTATCACAGTTCATTAGTGGGGCTGTGGGTTGCTCCTCCTAAAGAGAAAAGCAGTGATGTGTCACAGCTCTCGTTCTTTACTTTACCTGGACCACCACAGCTGCAGCAAGCTCCACCCACACGTGACAGGCACAGTGCTCAGCTACACACACATGATATTTTGGACTTAGTTTCCCCAAGGAGAATAGTCACAATACAAACACACAAAGGATTAAATATCACATGTGAAAATTTCAGGGTTCATTTTTCCGGTCAAATAATAGCACCACAGAAATACAGGTCCTTTTCTGTGCAGGGGAGCTAATACAAAACTGGTGACCAGTGCAGGAGGCTCTAACCTTCATTGTGGCCCAAAGGCCTTGGTGGTCTTAGCATAGAGATTCTGGATCCACCACTGGTCACCAACACCAAAAGAAAAAAAAAATTTAAAAAAATTAAATCTACCAGGTCGAAAGACTTTATAGTACCAGTTTAAAAGTAAACTTCCTTAACTTGTGATCTAATTGTAGAATTATAGGATTTCCAAACCTATAACTGTATCATTGGGCCTGGAGAAGGCTTCTTTAAATAAGACACAAGAAGCAGGTTAAAAAAAACCCAGAACAAAGTTTTTAGCAATATCATTATAACACTTGCTTTCCCAGTAAATAATTATTAGCCTTCTGCTCAAGGTTGTCAGGGGAAGAGCAGTTGGTGATAAGGCAGCTCCATGGCAGGTGTGCTTGGGAGCCAGCTGTCAGACTAGAACCACAGTTGCATTCTATTTTCTTCCTCCCAAAAACATCTAGATACTTTAATACTGTACTTCAAAAATTATCAGGTGCTGGTTTGCAAGAGACGTGTCAAACATAGCCTGTAACATAGTGAAAATTCAGAATTATAGGTGTGTGCATTCCACGTTTCCTTTGCCAAAGTGGCCTTTCTGATTCCTCGCCTGTTGTCTCCTAGTTCTGCCTTCGGTACAAAAGGACTCAGAGAAGGGAAAGAGGGTAAGAGACTTTCGGTCTCCTATAAAAATCCTAACCTAATCACAGTGCTGGTGCCTCTTTAGACCCCTACAGCAGGATCCAAGGGGCTCTTAGAGGTGATTATGGGCAGCTCCTCCACACGAAGAGCAGAGCAGCAGAAGGAGTCCTGGGCCCTGCTGTGAGACCTAAGTGGGCCTAGCACAGCTATCAGAGTCTCTGCATGGGAACCCAGCAGGGGAATGGCAACAGCTCTTAAACCCTCCACAGGACATTAGAGATGAGTACTAAAAAATACTAGAAAATCACACAGGAGTACTTAAATATTACTTGATCATTAACATAGTAATTACATCAGTGCTGCTCCAGCCTGACGCCATAATTTAAGAGGTTTCAGCATTTTCATTATAATCAGTAGCAGTTATTTCCTGTGGTTCATTGCCCATAAAATGTTAACCATAGGAAAAAAAAGGAGACAGAGACTTTGCCATGATGGCAATTAACATCCACTGTGGTGCTTGTGCCTCCCTGAGCTACAAATCACTCTGGTGGGTGCTTCATCAGGCTTCAGGGGGCCACACAAGGCACATTTGTTCCTAAAAGCTTTTAATAGAGGCTTTTAACTAAGATTTTTAATGGAACCTGTTCTGAGGAAGTAGGGCACTTTTCAAGTAGGCCTGTGTCTATTTTTGTTTCTCTTTTTACCAGTATTTTAAAGACAAGGTTCTCTTATTTACTGGGTTGCGTGGAACATGCAGTAGTGCTTCTACAATAATGTAGTCTCAGCTACTGTGCAGAATGCATTTCTTAAGAGGCTATAATTTCTGACATAAGCATATAGAAAGTGAACTATCAAGCTCTGCTGCCATCAAAATGAAACTTCAAAAAAGTTATCACATATGAATTTATGTAACAAGCTCTCACACATTTTGCAAATGGGAATGTAAATGATGGTTCCTATATACCAACCAGATTGCCTGATTAATTAATGCATTACAAGGAAGAAAAGTTTTATGTTTAAAGCAAGACTGGGTGACTACCTCAGTGCATTATTTTTTATGGTTTTGATCTGATCTGGGCAAAGAATTACATTCAATCAACTTGAACTGTTTGTATTGATCTGCATAGAAGACTGGGGGGAAAAAGAAATATTGTCTCACTATAAGCTTTTTCCTGGTTTTATTTGCTTTACAAGAGAGCAATATTTTTCTGACCACAGATTGAGTGCAATGGCTCCATAAAACTGCCCAGGAGGCTTCTGCAACACCATTAGAAGTGCCTTGTCTCTGCTCAGAAGCCGCTGAGAAATACTTTTGAGGAAATGAGGTCCCCTGGAATATTATTCCTACAGCTGCCATGATGAACAAGCACTTGAAATTCACTTGAAATAATTCTGGGATGTAGTGACTAACATAGAAGTGTAGTGAATTTCTCCCCTAAAACATCCCCTGCCATATGAATGACTCCTTTTGAAATTAAATATCTTGGGGAATCACTTGAGAACTTGAGATGAGAGAATGAACATTAGGATTATAATTGTTGGGTTTCAATGTCATGACACATCAGGGGTTTTTTTCCCTTTCTTTTTTTTTTTTTTTTTTTTTTCCCTTCCCCAGTCTTTCTTGCTTTCTGGGCTTCAGTTTTCCAGGAGCATATTGTGGTTGCCTTGAATTCATCTGTTAAGTGAAATTTACCCTCCAATCACTGAAGGGAGCTGTTGGACTCAACAGATATGGGCTGTGGCACACAAGGAGGTAATTTGGGAAGTAGCTGTGACTTAGGCTACAGCTCCTCCTGTTTTCCCTTCACTTACATGAGCTCCTCCTGTTTTCCCTTCACTTACATGAGGTAGGGAAGAGGTGGGGTGCAAAGTATGTTCTCTCACCTGTTCTCAGGGTGCAGCTGGCCCAGGCTGCCTTAGCAGAGACTGGGTTGCTTTGCCCTGCTTTGAAGAGGGTTTCAGTGGCTAGAAAAGATCATGTTAGCGAGGAAGGATAGGCCAAGCATGGAACTAATTCTGTCCTACTCTCCACAGAAAGCCCAAGCAGTGAGAATTCACAGACCGTTTATGCAACACCCTTTGCATGAGAGCAAAGGTGAACCTTCTCGAGAATATGTAGGAATCTCCCCTCAAATTAATCCATGCCATCGAGCTGCTGTAACTGAGAAGGCTGTTTGTTCCCAACTGTTTAACTTTGCCACATTTTGTACCACCTGCAATGACATTTCATTACTGTGGAGTGACAGCAGCAGAACCACCATGCAGCTATCAGCAGGAAAGGAAATTAGTGATGTTATGATTAACAAAATAGCTTTGACTTAGCCAATGCTGGGAAGGCAGCCTCCAAAGGAATCAAATACTGCAAGTACCAGGAACGAACTATCAGCACCACCCTGTGGTTCCCTTGCTCTGTTTCCTCCTTGTGTGGATCAAAAGGGAATGGATGTGGCCAGGTAAACTCAAAAGAAAGAGCTTTTTTCCTTCTGGATTTTGGCCTTTCCTGTTTCATATGGCTGATACTAAAAACTTACCTTTCTTCCCTCATGACATGAAAAAGTCCAAAAAGATATTAAGAAAAGATAGGAAGTTTTGTGGGACTTGAGGCAATAATGAATATGTTAATAATGCCAAGGTTGGGGGTTTGATCCTGGAATGGGCCATTCACGTAAGAGCTGGACTCCATGATCTTTGTGGGTCCCTTCCGACTCAGAATATTCTGGGATTCTATAACATCCTTGTCTGCAGCCAACATTCTACCCAGTCTTCTTCATGTCTGCAGCTCTTTAAATTGTTCCCACAGGGCACTGCAGTCTGACAGCAAGCTTAAGGAAACACAACTGAAATCTAATCATGGTTCTGTCATAGCTTTTACAGATTTCCTTGTTCTTGTAATCTGACTCAGATAATTAACTGAAAAATGGGTGTAAGCGTGGAAGAAAACCTCTCCTGTGAATTTCAACATATGCAGCAAGTCCTGTCATAATTAGAGTGGTTTGGTTGTGCAAAGCAGTACACAAATGCTATCCTTATTTTAGCAGAGTCTTCATTAAGGTATCAAATTAAGAAAACAATTATACCAGTTGCATGTCCTTATGGTGTAATTTTCTCTGATACAGCCACTACTGATGGAATTTCAGCTAAAATAATGGACTCATATGAAAACAATAAATGCCATTCAAGGAGATATTTATGCTGCATCAACAGATGCAAGGCTATCTGTGCCTCCCCCTATACAGCTTATTAGTTAAAACAATCAACAGAATACAGACTGAGCTTCCACACTAGATATTTTTGTTCATAAAGAAGAAAAGTCCCTGTATATATAGGTCGCTAAAGTAAATTCAAATGTTCTTTCATTTTGTTCTCTCATTAACAAGTCTTTCAAGGATTTGGCTTACTTGTCTATGACATTCTGTTGATTGTGGCTGCATTTCCCTACCTTTTCAGAAAATCAAAAAGTGATCATTGGACCAGCCAGCTCAGCAAACTGTCCTGAAAAAAACCCATGTCATCAGCAAGGATTAAACAGTGAACAGCTGGGATCCCAGAATACCCTATTCCTCACCATAAAGAACAGGGGAATCTGTACCAAGTCATTTTTACAAAAGTTCAGGTTCCTAGCATTGCTTCCTTCACACACTTTGAATTACCTCTAATTTGTTTGAGTTCAAACAGATTTGTTTGAGTTCAAAAATTTGTTTGAGTTAGATAATTTTTGGGGCAGTGTTGTGGGTTTTCTTCCCACAAGGAAAGAATGAGAAGGAGTCTGTGTAGGAGTCTGTCGATCTGAGTGATTAGTTTAATACTGCTGAGATTTTATTGTAATATTAATGATGTGTTACGGTGCCTAAGGTCCTGGATAAGCATAATTTATTATTTTTAATCTAAATAAGTAAATAAATACAAGAATCATAGGAGAAGATTCTCTTTTAATCTTATTTGTATTGTGGCATATCCACAGTCATAATAAAATTCAAATATTTTATATATTCTTCCCATTTAAGAACCTGCACATATCAAAACTCTGATTTCACTCAAACACTAAGGAAAACATCAAGATGATGACATTTATCACCAAAGGGTGTGTTGCCACTCTACTAGTTTACTGTGAGAGTAAAGAAGGGATTCAGGACACCATATGGAAATGCAACTACCACTTTCCCTTGGTTACAAGATACTGACTGATATTTGAATCTTGTTTGTACAGAAAACCAGTTATGTATATCAAAACCAGTAATGTCCTTCTTGGTTTTTTTACACATTTTAATCACTACATTGCTTCCTTCAAAATACTGCATATCAGCTTTTAAAGTGTAGTAAAAAGCAATAATTAGCAGTTAATCTAGAAAAATACATCTAGAAAAATAAATCCAGCTCAAGGTTTACATTTTTCCATGTTTTCTAACCTTAAATTTGTGGAGAGAAAATTGCTGGTTTCTCGTTGCTGTAAGTTGTTTTTTTTTAATGTGAGTAGAAAACATCTGGCTGTTCAATGTCATCCATTTTAAACATTTTGAAAACCTCATGGGCATTTTGAGTGCAGGTGTAAGTAACTGGTCATGCAGATGCCAAGCATGACCCTTTCTGTATTTGTCAGAAGCATGGAAGTTGGGGATGTAACCTGATCCTTCATTATGACAGAAAAAGTGTAGCAACTATTCAATCAGAAATAGTTTTACAATTAATTTCATCATAGAACTGGATGTATTAATATATTAATACCATATAAGTTATGTGTAGGAAAATAGCTTTTGTACACCCATTCCTAAGGCTTACTCAATTTAATGCCATATCAAAACCAGCCATTCAAATCTGAGGGAAAAAAATATGGACGTAAGTACTTAAAAAGACACAATAATCTAGTCCATGATGCTGTATTCTACACACAGCTTTTTCATCAAGTTCATTTCAGAGCGTCTCAGTATCTTCTTCGAGGAAAATTCCTGTAGGACCAGTGAGAGTTCTGGCCACTTAAAGGACAAAGAACTGAACAGACCTGAGCCACACACAGAGTTTTGTGTCATCCAAAGTTGATCAGTTTAGTTGAATTTGTTCAAGAACCCCAGTGGAAATTTAGGCAGATCAAGTTGTCCTCTGTTTGGGCAGAAAAAACCATCACCTGTTTAAACTGGTCAAATTCCTGAGTTTAAGCAGGAATCTTTATCTCTCTGTTTTTCTCTCCTTGTTCTCACCTTTGGAGAATTTGGCTACTGGGAGTATTTCCCATCCCGTACAGCTGCACCATGGATAAAGGATGAGGTGCTATAGGACTGTGCAGGGCTATAGAGCCCTATGCTTGCATTTATACATTTCCTCGCTGTACCATTCAGCTTATTACAAAAACTCTTTCTTTAAAAAAAAAAGTTCTTTTTCTCTATTCCCCCTCTTCTTCCCCTTTATGTATTCCATGTGCTTAGGAGTGCTGCCACATTCTTGCCCCGTACACGTGGTGCTGTGTCTACAGTGAGATCGGACTTTGATCATGCCCAAAAGTTACATTTTCAGAATTACTCCACACATCTATGCATGTGGTTATCTAGCTAGCTGAAAGCCAGTTCCGATTGGGATTATTTTTCTTTCTCTGGCTTTAATGGAAGGATGCAAGGAAGCAGCTTTAGACTGACTTTCAGAAATGAGTCAGTCTTATCAGAAATTAGTGTTCTGCTGAATTTTGCCAGCAAGGCCACTGAAGTTTGAAGGATATGAGATGCTACAAAACAGCCAGATGGCACATGTCAAGGGTAAAGGTGGTGGGGGGCTCTTCTGGTCTGGTGTGGTTTTCAGTAGGTACATAGTATTTTGAATGGAGGACTTTTTATCATTCGGATATATTTGCATTTATTCCCTCTGGAGCTGAAGACAAAAGCAACCAACCAAAATGTCAGTCAAGAGCTAATCAATTCCTCTGTTTGGAGAAGCCTGGCCATAATCTTAAAAAAGTTTATTTTAGCACTGCTTATGCCCAAATCCTGGTAAGGAAGATGGTGCCCTTTGATGAGTGCTACACACTGGACAGGAGCCCCAGCTTCAGTTTCAGGGTTTGGTGTTGCAAAAGCTCCCCCTCCCTTACCGTACTTGAATGACTCAAGTATTGCCACACTTAAGGGAGAGGGTGAAATCTGAATCTTTTGAATTTTCACCTGCCACTGGACCAAACACATTAGCGGAGTACGTTGGCTCCAGCAGCTGCAGGTGTTTGCACTTTCAGAGAGAGGAGACTATTTCCTTCGCAGAAAACAAGAAGAGTTCATCAAGCACTCCTGAATTAAACTGTCAGTCCAGCCCAAGCTCAGTGCTGCTGAAGGGTGGTAAGGAAACACCAGGCTCTCTAGAGCAGATGGGCTTTCCTGCCAGCTGGCTGGCACCCGCTCCGGGGAATGCTCAGCAGGCAGAAAAGCAGCTGAGGCACAATTCCCTTCAGCTTGCGCTCAGGGCCATGCTGTACCCCCAAGAGGCAAACAGCACTGACAGTGCCTGTCCATGTGTGGTTCAGGGTCACTCCGTTCCTTTAGAGAAACGGAGATTTAAAGGAATGACCTATTCCTCAACATAATTAAGCCAAGCCCACCATACTCTCTGCTTTCCAAAAATATGGCAGTGGGGTTTCCTAAATCAGAAATGCAGAAACATGTGCGATCTCATGGTGGTAACTTCCGCTGTTATCCGTCCATCTGAGACTCCCAGACCCATCTCGCATTTAGTGAGAAAAAGCAAAGAACCCATGCTTCACTTCGTTATCCTCTCCTCACCTAATTTTCTTTTAAATTTCATTTTCAAGCCTTTCTGCATTGCAGAGAAGTATGTGTCAACAGACCAGAATTAAAAAGGTGACAAACTGTGAAGAATTAAAACTTCTAATTTAACAGATGAGCAACTGCAAATAACAAAATCTCAGACAAACACAATTTTAATGAAAGGTGACATGCTGGAGACAGGAAGTTTTCCCCCTCTCTCTTCATCGTGTAACAACAAATTAGGTTAGGAAGCCATACAGTAATACTGTGAATGCAATAACAAATTCATATCCTGTGCTGTTAGTTTTGTTTGCTTGTTTGCTTTCTGAAACCATATATGACACTTGTTTCGTAATAGTATATTTTCTTCACACTAAATGTGTCAACATTTGTTCAAGTCTGAACTCGCTCTCATTCTTATTACGATCAGGTACAGCTCTGATTCTTCACCTCCTCAGTGGAGCTTTACATTTCAGCTGCTGGGGGAGGGCTGGCACTGCAGCAGCCTTTCTGGAGTTTTCTAGCACCTTGTGATGTAGAAAACTGACCAGATACATGTTGGCCACTTGCTTTTAATGAAATTTTCCAGTGTGATAAACATCAGAAGGAAAAGTAAACATGGATATAAATGAACATACTGAACAAGAACACTCCTTTACTGCTTTTAGCAGGGCTTCATCCAGGCCAGTCGTTAACGTGAGTGAGTCCCCTGAAGTCAAGCCAAATCCATAACCAATATAAAGTAACAAACCTTTGTAGAAGTTATTGAGTAGCTACACTGATCTATGTCAGTTTGGGATTTTGGCCCAGTCAAATGTATTGTACCTATTTAACAGATGAATGCAGTACTCTGAGTACACCCAGCAGTGGTTTAAAAAACCACCAGAGTGTTAAAAACTCCTTTTAACTAAATATCACTGCCTCCCTTACTCAAAGGGTGTAATTTAGATCAATGGGTTTTATAGGCAGTCCTCCTGCAGCTGGCGAGCATCACTCGGCTGCCTCTCTGAGGATCACACTGGAGTAAGTTTCAGATGTATGCAGTTAACCTCAAGTAAGCACAGAGGCTGCATAACTTCAAATGACTTTTAACAAAATAGTGGGTTTACTACATAGCAGGTGGTCACCACGTGTAGTCTTAGGAAGGCCCTAACTTAAGAAAGCATTCTCATATTTCAGGTCATTGAAATGGGCCTTTTTGTCCTACTGTGCTTGAAAGAATAAGGAATATCAAGGATTTTCTTAAATTATTATTACTATAATTATGTGAACCAAATAACAAAAAATTTTATCCAGATTCTATGAATGAGATTTCCAACCCAGTGCCTGGGAGTCTTCGAGGTAACTCCCCCAACAGTTCCAAACATGTATGGTATAAATTCCCCTAGATAGCAGAGTACCCTAACTTTTACCTTTTCTCTACTCATGTATTTGAAAATAACTCTCTCCTTTATTTCCATACTCGTGGCAGGTGCCACAGTAAATCAACCAGTGGGAATCTCTCATATGCACCTCTGCCTTGCTGGGTATTAATGAGGTTTTCCATTTAACTTCCATTAGGGAATGGGTTAAAGACTTCAGCATATGGGACTTGCTGTTTAAACTCTTTACAAGTGACACTTTGGCTCTGAAAATGTAAAGTATATATGACAATGGGGGCTGTTTTCCCATGTAACCCATCTGTGATTAATTGTTGTGTATTTTATGCAATCATCTGAATTTAAAGCAAAAGCTACAACTTACATTTTTCCCTCTTGAGACATAAAATATGTTACAGCATGAACCAGCTGTATTTTTTTAGGCTGCAGCTAAATTTCATCATAAGTTAGTCTGTTTTATGTATGTTTGGGGAAAAAGGACTTTAACAGTTAACAACATCGTAGAATAAACAATGGAACTGGGTGTCATTTTGCCTAGATTATACCTGACAGTTGAAAGGCCAGGAAGTATTATCAAGCAAATATTGAAAATTATTAAGAAGAAAAAGCTTAGAGGCATCCAATGTAGAAAAAGGAAAATTATCACTTATGACTTCACATTAAGTCAGACAGCCGCTCTTTTTACATCACAGTTGAGCTAAACACAAATATTTCTCACATCAGCAAGGGACAATGGTCTGGACTCATTGTGCTGACTTGGTACAAACACAAATCACAGACACTTTCTCTAATAGTTACATAAAAGAGAATTAATGATTTGGAGGAGAACATGAAAACTCCACAGTATATTTTAATTGGCAAGATAGGCAGCTGTGTTTGCTCTCAGGGAAAATTAATGTCAGGACCTTTCCTTAAGAAATTAACTATGACACTGGCTTTGTCAGAAAGAAGAAAAGGATAGATATCCCACTTGTTGTACATTCCTCCTGTTGCACAATATGTTAAATAATAAACCTGAGTATTAATTCAACTGGGACAAAATATAATGTAGAAATTATGTATAAATTAATGCATTCATTTAAATTAAGCAAAAAAAAAAGAGATGGTACAATGCAGAGCCATCTGTACTGCGCCATATGTCAGGTAGAAGGACAAATAAAAATCTAGTAAGATCATTAATAATCTTTCTGGGAATAGTTAAATATTTTCAGCAAATTAGATTACGGAGATCATTAGATTTTTTTAACAGGAACATACTGTTACCATTATTTGTGTGTGAGATACAGACTTAATGTGGAATATGTCACCTAATTAACTGAAATAATATTTCAGTATTTTATGAAACCTTCCCTATTATTTAAAAAATTTATAAGCCTGGGAACAAGCTATCCAAGTTCCTAACTCTCTTAACTTTGACCTAAAGGGGAAATAGAAGCCCAAGTATAATTTAGGATCTGGAATCCTTGCAGGTGATGTTTCTCTACTCGAAAATTCTAAAGGTAAAGGGAGAAGGGAGGTTGTGGGTCATGTTAGCCATGAGAACTGCTCTTTGTGGGTTCTGAGGACTCATGGAAACCTTGGAAGCAAGTAGGACCTTGCTGTGCAAAACCTTCCTAAAAGTTAGGTCTGTTCTCTATGGCTAAAAATAGAAAGTGCCCTCTCTTTGATAAAGTAATCCTCAGAGAACCTGAACAAGGCAGTCAGGCTGCACAAGTTCCCTGAAAAGAGTTGTGGGAAGAAACCATGAAAAACAGTTTACAAGCACCTGCAGAAGGTAAGATAGAATCACCAGTGAGACCTTTTCCAACCAAGGCCCTTGCCTGCCTCAGCAAGCCTCTACAAAGCAGTGGAAAATAGTCTGTGGGGAAAAACCTAGTTTGAAATTTTCTGCATTGTCATTAACATGAGGTTTCCATTATTACTTTACTTCCTAACTGATACATCTTAATCTACTAGAGACTTTCCCAACAACTCTTTCTTAATCACAATCATTCTTATTCCTTTATAAAATAATTCTTTCTGTTTTGTTCATGCACATTCAGCACTACTAGTTTCTAGCATCTCTTCTTGTCTCCCAAATAAACCATGTTTCAGTCTGTTAATTTTCATCTTAAGTAAATCCCTCCAACTATAGCAATGATTCTGTGGCTCATCTTTGAACTCCACTTAATTTGCCCAGACATTTATCTCTAATGAAGATACCCCTACATCTAAAAAGCCACAGAAAAGAACCTTATTTTTCTGCTCCATGGCATAATGACTCTATATGCTTCCCTAACTTTGCACCACTAAGCTGCAAAATCATGTCTAATTTCTGATCTGTTATCTCCCTGAACATTGGTAGTGCTGTGCTCTCCTCGATCTCTACCTCCTACTGAATTTCTCCTCTGTTAATTTCCTCTAGATATACTTTAATTTTCAATGGCTCTAAGGCTTCTAAGGCTTGCCTGTTATTTTTGGTCTGTACTTTAAGCTCTTTTTAATTTGGTTTGGGTCTCTGGTATTTACAACTTGTCACAAGTTAATGTCATCTATGGATTTCATTAATTTTATCTTTCTATCATTAATTTTATTTTCCTGCTCTTTTTAAAAGTATAAAAAAATAACAAAAGTATCCTATGAGATGAAATTAAACACAAGAAACATTCTTGTGGCAACCTGTACACCGCTACTTTATCATTCAGTGATTCATCCTTCTTCAGGATTCTAATGTATATTGCATGTCCACACACAAAGCAATTGCTGTGGGTGCACATTTTCAGATCCATGAAGAATTAATGTAATTTGTATTACACCCATCATGCTCTCCCCAGTGCCCAATGCTGTAATATGTTTGCAAGGACAGCACTAGAGTTGGAGTAGCAATCCTCTGTGAACCCAAATCACTTCTTGTTTATGTCTCTAGATCATCAAGGTTAATTTAACCACTACCGTGCAGAAATGCCTTAAACAAACGTGTCTGTGTGGGAGAGTATCCTATATCCTGCCTGATTCACTGTGGCTATTGACATTCAGAGCTGATTGTGAGATCAGGACCATAGTCAGGTACTCTGCAGACAGACAGCAGGAAGTTCAACCACGGAAAGATGCAAGGATTGGGTAAAGGGTGTTGAGCAAATCACAGCGTCAATCCAGCGAACATCTGTACCTGTGACCTGGAGGGACAGCAAGAGCTCCTTTGCATCTAAGGGCTGAGGTTGTCAGGCATTTGGAATATCACCACCTGATGAAATTGTCTACGGAGCAAATTGGTTTCCAGTAGATCTTCAGAGCAGTCTTAGAACTTACTTTCCCAGTCTTTTTAGCTGGGTAGAGATGGCCACAAAAGTTTGTGGTTACAAACAGCTGACAAAACATAAGCCCACAAGGAGGTTTTCAGCTCTGGAATATCAGATGTTGGATTAGCAGCCATTTCCCATCTCCTCCAGAGATAAGAGACAAGAGAAACAAACATAGGACCTCCCCAGGAAAGGGTGAGTATTGATCAGCACGGTGAGTTCAGCACACCAGACAGAGGATCCAACTCTTAGCCTTGCAGCAGCGACCTGATCTTGTGCAGGTGTTTATTGGGGATCCTCTGTTCTTCCTACCCACCTGGATCCTGCTGGGAAAGAGGAGCTGTTGTCCTTGGCAAGACCTGGGGGCAAGGTCTCAGTTTCTGAAATGACAGTCAGGAAGAGCTGTGGAAGTGAAGTCTTCCTGCCTATTACATTCCCAGATATTTCATGAAGTCCTGGGAATAGAGATATTTTAGAATTTAGAGTTTAAAGTGTCAGTATCAAAGATTTGCTCCATCTATGTACTTTCTCCCTAGTGTTTATTTTATCTAGCTTGGAAAAGCAATTTTGTGTTCTCCCCGTGAGTGTATATATGTGTGTGTATGTGTGTATATATAAAAAATGCACATATTTATAAAATACATATATACTACTTCCCTGAGTTTCAAAATGTCTTTCCCTGTGGCCTTACCTCTATTACACACATCATTCATTAGATTATGAAAACCATTAATGTCAGGCAGCAGAACCAAAGGAATTCACTAAGGGAGCACCATTAGCATATCAAGTAGCTATTTCTCAGCTAAATATTCCTGACAGCCCTCATTACATATGATGGATGGGCTTTATAAGAGGTAGTATTTCCAGAAGAAAATAAAATCTCAGCATTCTACCACATGTGGCCCAATAACTAGGTATCATTTTTTGACTGTGTGTTTGCATTTCTTTCCTTTTTTTTCTTTCAGAATGAAAGAGTTGTAAAACTCACAAATAGATTCAAAATTCATTAAAAATTGTGAGCCTAATTTAGCCTAGTTTCTGAATTCTGCACGTGCTTTAGTCATGGGATATCAAACGCTGTGTGTCATCCTAGCTGTATTGCCAGCAGCCTGTCAGAAATAAAAAGAGATAGAACTGAAAAAGCAAGTAAGGCTGGCTTTTAAAAGACCATGTAATGCTAAAACTTTCTATGAGCTGAAACCCAGCATGTTCTGAGGTAAGAAACGCAATTTTCAAAGAAAAAAAATACTGTAGCCATGTCTTCAGGAGTCGGCGGATAGTTCTTGCAGCACCTCATGAAAAATGGGCACAAGGAGCCACCAGCAAGCACAGTGAACACCCATGTGGCAATGAGAACACCCTTGTGTGGGAATGCAGACCCCAGCATTTCTTTAAAATGGGACAGGAAATAGTTTCAAATTTTCTGCTGTGCATTTCCCTGTAAGTGTCCGTAGTGGAGCCCAGGTACCAACAACAGATTGGACCCTTACATCTCTTGTGGTTTTTTCATGTACTGATTTAAGTCGGTTTTTTTTTCCAAAAACTGCAATATAATTTGTCTAGCATGATTTATTATCAATACTGCTAAAATTTCATGGTTCTCTGACCCTCTAAATCTGAAGTGATTTGACTTCAATGAGGCAGAGTACTCCTTTGCAAATCAAATTATAAAACAGCAGGGTATTAATTTTATTATTATTCAGAAATGAGCTTTATTGCGGAATAAGGAAATTGACTGGACACCTACTGCACAATGATCCCCAATGCCACATGCTGATGAGGCAGGAGGATGTTTTCATTCAGTTTCTTTTCCCAGTTTTCTCTTCTACCTTTTAACTTGTTAACTCCCACTTGTTAACTTGTTTTGCTTATCTTTTTTTTTCACTGTTATTTAGAGGAAGAGTTTCACCAGTACAGGAAATATGTTCATTGAACAAGTCATTTAAAAACAGAGAGACAGAGAAGACATTCCTTAGAAAATTGCTAAAATCATTCAAATAACATTTTTTAACTCCCCAAGAAACTTTTTTACTTCCACGTCCCTTCCAAGTCAGCATATTCTGTGATTCTGTGATTCTGTATAATTCTTTAGCATTTGAATGCACAAGTTCTGAGGTGCTAATAACACTCCTGTGGTACTTCCAACCAATCCAGGAAAGAGCCAGGAGTCTTTAAATGTCTCAGCATTTTAAGAACTACTTTTCTGAGGTTTTTTGGTGTTCAAGCTATGAAATGTGCTTTTTTCTAATGTGTGATACTTCAGAAATGCAGAGCACTCATCTTTTGAAAATGAGTGCTCTAAAGCAAATGAAATTTGCCACGCAAATATTAAAAGGCCCAAAATAAATTCTCACCTTTGACAACCCTGTCTGATACAATTATAAGCAATTATAAAACTATTGAAAAGCAGTTAGCTAGCATTTTCAACACTGTAGCACAGAACTCCTGGCCAAGATGTGTATTGAGATATCTTAGATGTTAATGGAGTTGTAATGAAATATAATGACAGTAATACTTACTGCCTATGAAAGCACTAAAATGCTTACAATTACCTTTCTCATGCAATTAATTTCAACATGATATTAATACAATTGTGGTATTTATTATGCAAAAATAAAACTGTAAGGGCATATTTTCAAGACATACTCTGAATATTTTTCTTCAGACTACTTCACATTTATTCTTGTAGCAACAGTTACAGTTAAATGAAAATGAGCAATTACTCATAGAATTCCAATGCAGGAAAATCAACTCTGCCACGTGTGGATTCTGAAATGTTAGTTTAAAAATTCAATTCTCATCAACCAGTGTGAACAATAAATCACAGCACACTTCACAGATGATGTAAACTGTCAAGCAAGAGTAAATGTATTCATTGCTTTAACTTTAATAATTATCTGTATGTCCTAATATATTAATTCTCTTAACTGTCCCTGCCCAGACAATTGTTTCAGCAGAAGTTTATATACAAAGATATGATATATCTTGATAATTTAGAGTTGAGAATTCATTCAGTAGGGCTAAAACCTTAGTGTTCCCTAGCTAGGTACCACTTCTGAAGACTTTCCACTGAACTGTAGGAGTCAGCAGGTCTGGAGCAAAAGGTGCTTAAGATACACCAAAACAGCCTTTGGTCTAGTTCTTCCGCTGGATGGATTTTCATGTGCTCTTCTTCGTGGTATTTCATTTATTTATTATTTCATTTCTCTATCTGCAAAAGAGAGACACTAATGCTGGCTCCTTTTGTAAAAGGTTGTCAGGTTTATATACAAGAAATACATTAAAGTCAAATCCAGATATAGATTAGTAGATAGATTCACTTTTGTAACTCTCAAAGAGCAGAGGAATAGCAGTTGTTCTGTATTATTAGAAAAAAAAAGAGTGAGAGATCAGACTTGTTTCTTCTCCTTGTAAGTTCCTATGCATCTTTCCACAAGGAATGATTGATGATTCAGCCATCATGATGATACCATGCTCCTGGACCTCAGTCTTGACAAATGGCATTCACGCTGCATCTTTATTCACAAGAATGTTGGGAAATATTTGGACATTTTCAATATACAGGCATTCCTGCAACACATCTCCAGATTATAAATAGAGAAATGTACAGTACTACTGAGTTAGACCTGAGAGTGTGCAATGGTTTACAGAATATTTTCAGTGTGGTTTACAAATATTTTCATGTTGTAGTGTATTGTTTTAAAATAGCACATTAATAAGAAGCAATACCTGGAGGTCCTAGATTTCACAGGGTGTAAGCAAGCAGAACACTTTATTTCCATTGCCATCTTGGGCTGCTTGCTTTCCCTGACCAGTCTGCACACACAGCAGCAATGGATGTGAGCGGGGGCACTCAGCAGGGTGCTCCCTTTTGCCTTTGTTGAAGACAGGCTGAAAGCAGGGCGGTGCTTGCAGGACCCCTGGGCCCCGCTCCGTGCACCCCCCTGCACTGACAGCCAGTGGGCTCTGCAGGCACACAGCAGCCACCTCATAAATGTTTGATGGCAGTGCTGCCAGTGGCACCTACATTACTTTTACATGGGTTTACGCCTGCACAGTGAATAAAAACCAGAGCAGTTCAGACATAAGTGGCATGTTTACGCATTAAAACAGCGGGAGCCTCTAAGAGATGAGCAGACTGCCTTCAAGCCAGCCCTGCTCAGTGTGGTGCTTGCTGAGAAGATCTTCAAGAGATGCTGTTGCCCCTTCTCTCTGACTTTGACCTTCCAGCCATTTAATCCCAGCTGAATCCTTTCCCACTTGTAGGACTGACTGCTTTGTGATCCCAGAGACACACAGCTGCAGCAGATCTCAGGTCAACAGATTCCAATTACCACTTCATTTCCACAGTGTGTGATGCAGGAAAAAGGAAAAGAAGCAGATGTTAAATACCTTATTCTTATCTTCACCTGCATTTGGGAAACATGCAGTGCAGCTCCAGAACAGGCAGTTTTCTTCTAACATAGTAGAGGGCATTGGCTGGGTCAGAATTGTTCCCAGCTTACTCCAATGTCTCTTTTACAGGTGAGAGTGTACCTGGCAATATCAGGCTCTGATATCGTGACATGGTATCTGTTTTGTGGGAGGTTGTGTCAAAATAGGAGGTCTAAGTCTCTGCTGTGAATTCTCCCCTGTTGAGAGAATGGCTAATATTCTACGCAACATTTCTGTGTTGCTTTCTCTCTCTCAAGTTTATAAAAGGCAGATGTGCATTAGAGCCCTCAGAAGCACTGCTTTTTAGGAGATTCCTATTTCTTTGTGAAGTTTTTCACACTGGCAGTTAGTCAGGAGGAAGAGGAAAGAGCAACATAAGGGTACTTCTTGTGGAATGAGACAGAACTATAAAGAGGAATAAAGTAAAGGAGATAAGAGATAAATGTGAAGGAAGGAAGGAATGAGGGAATGAGAAAAGACTTGGAAACCAGAGAAAGACAGTGACAAATCCTGGTAGGGATTCATAAGGAAAAGTTGAAAATTTATGTAAAGGAGAGGAAGGTAGAGGAAAATACTACAAACCATGGCAGGGGGTGCAGGGTGGGCAGGGAGAGAACAAAGAAAAGATGGAAAAAGTATATGAGAAGGGATAAGTAAAATAGTAATAAAGGTTTCTTCAAGGCTGGGGTCTGTACATGAGGAAAGGGAAGAATATTCTGAGAGAGTGATTGTGCACAGAGTAAAGAACGGTCTGGGAAGCAGAGATACATTGCTGCCTTTAGCAAATACCCAGCACTCTAATCCTAAGCAGATACTGCCCAGAGCCTTTACACTTGCCTGAAATAAAGCTTCAGGCCGGATGATGGAGAGAAGCTAGGGCAGGTATTGTTACTGTAACATCTTCCTCTGACTGCAAAAGATGACAATGCATGAAGATTTGACCCCCTGTACAGCACCTGAGACTGCAGCTGTAGAAATCTGGTAGCCCTGCCTCACCAATACCACGTTGAGATTATTTCATTCTTTCTTTTCCAGTGATTTTTAGGCAATTATCCTTCTATTTCTAAACCCTTTATGCTGATTACCATAAATTTCCCATAGCACCTTCCATAATAACCTAGAATAAACAGAAGCACCAGCACGTGTAAATTGGGGAAAAGAAACAGAACTGGAATTATATCATATAATCATATCCTCCTCCCTACAGAGAGCCAAAAGGAAAATTAATCTTTTGTTGTGTGCATCTGGGAACTTTAATGATATGGTAAAAATAAAAAACACTTTTACACAAGTCCACCTCTTAATTGATTAAGTAATACAGCAATACCATATTGCATAGAGAAACACTCTGTTTAAAAACACAAGCCAATGCTAACAGTATTTAAAACAGCAGTTTTAAAACAGTACCAAAATCCTCTAATTCTCTGTGATGTTTCTCTACCTACAGAGGGTTTTTTCCACTGAATATATTAGGTCTTTTCCAGTTCTTCCTCTCTTTCTCTAACTCTCTCCTCTCCCAAATGGGAGTGGAGAGATATGAAAACTGAGCAGAAAAAGAATAACTGTCTTCATGCAGAGATGTGCTCTTATCAGAGCTGACATAAAGAAATGAGCTGTCATTTTCATTCTAAAAAGAAGTAGGAAGTATAGGCACACGATTCTCAGGAGGCTCCTGCCTCAAGTTTGCAAAAAGTATTCAGCTGACCATATCATAACATGGTGAATGACTGAATTTAATTGTTAGGAAAGTTTGCCTTTTTGCTTCCCCCTGTAGTCCTTCCGTCCTAGGAACCATGGATATATCGTTATCATGACTTGCATGTAAGTCTGAAGATGAATTAAAAAGCATGGCATGATTCCCAAACACATCCATTCCACCAAAACACATATTTCAGATTTAGGATTCTGCCTGGGAGAGAAATAGGTATCTATCAATGGCTGTGAATTTGAGCAAGAGTAGCTGACTACAGACTCAGGTGAAGAAGTGCAGAGAAATATCTTGTGGATCACAGTGATTCATTTCTCTGTGTTTATAGACTTCCAATACATTAAAATTATTTGCTTCCCTGTATGCACAAGTAAAGACTCCTCACTATTTGCCTTTGCAAGAAAGGGCTCGAATAAGAAAAAAAAAGAAGACAGACTGGTACTAATTCAGAAATACTGGACAAGTAAATGGGCCTCCTTTTGTCCAAGTAATACTTCCATGCAAGGATATATGTTGGTGCAGTTTGCCCTTTGCAAGTGCTATATTTTTCTTTACATGCAATTATCCTCTTCCATACACACTTCAGTGAGCTATGGCAAGCATAAAGCCTGCAGGTTGCATGACACACCACGCTCCTATTGCTCTGAAACTGCAGCAAACCTATAAGGCCACTTTTAAAATCTTGTAAACTCCTTGAAGTCAAGTTATATCTGTTTCTTTACTATGCACCAAAGATGCCTTATATGACAAACAGAATATCCGAGTTTTTCTCATCCTACCAGCCAAAGTCACATGAAATTCAGAGAGTAAAAATGAGAAATCAAATGCTTTTTTAGCAGTCCAGGGCAGTTATGATTTGGATAAATTAGGAAGAAACCTTGTCCTTTCTCCTTCTATAAAACGGTTCAACCAGAAATGAGCTATTTACAAGTCAGATGGGTCAAATTCTATGTCCTCTCCAGTTAAAAGATATTACTCTAAATCATCTTTTGGTTCTAAAGAAAACATAAAATACATTTAAAAATACCAATTTATAAAATTTCTGTTATTGATGTACGAGTGGTAAACATGCCATCTATATTGCCTTAGTGTACATTATTCAACATAATGAAAAGCAAAATAAACTGCAGGTTGTTTTCCTACGTGGTTCATGACTGTTTGCTGTCATGGTTTTTGTTTTGAAATGCAGTTGTCACCAAAAACATGCTCCATTCAATTACACATCACAGTTTTCTCAAAAGCATGAGATACTTCCTTGTTCTACAGAATGTGAGAGCTGAACTGTGCCCCTTTCTTTGCAGTTGATTCAGAGTGTGTTTCCCAACATCTAAAGTTGGAAGTAGTATCCAAAACACTACAATATATCCACCTAAACAGCAGAATGAATGCCAAACTCCTAAGGCTCAGCCTAAATCATTTTATTCATTTTATTTTGTTTGGTCCTCAGAACTGGGGAGCAAATTACACACCTTAATCTATTAGGGTTTTTTAACTATTGAACTATTGTGCCTGAGGAAATATTTTGAAAATATGGGGTATTCAAATCACCCTCATCTGCTGCATGAGGGTGTGGTAGATACCATAGAGGTGCTTGCCACGAGAGATGTATGAATCTTTAATTTCTCCCTCAATGGCTGGATTTTCTATGGAGGAGATCCGGAGAAAATCCCCAAACTAATTAAGCAGACATCCAACATTATTAAGCTTTGTCTTGCGAGGCACAGAGAAGAACAGCCTGATCTTAGCACTGCACAGCAAAAGAGAAAGAGAACAGCCCTGCTCCAAACCCTTCCCTGCTCGGCAGTGTCTGACAGGCTCCCAGGCTGTCTGCTCATGGCTGCTCTCATTAAATGGGTCAATTGGGCGTGCTTTAGAGAATTACCCACCTCAGAGAAATATTCTGGAGGGATGAGATTCTTACAGCGTGTTGTGGTATATTCTGTCTGGGTTGAGTCTGGTCCATATTACAGAATCACTTTCATAACTACTGTCGTGCTGACAGCCTGAGGAAAGACACGGGACTGGAAAAAAAATGAGATGGAATTGTCTTATGGTGATTCCTGTAGGTCAAGATAAAAGTGGCAGGGGAAAATTTTCTTTCCTCCTAACCTGTTCACATGCAGATATATCAATTCATTCTCCACGGCCAATGCATTTTAATTAAAGAAGAAGTTATGTGGGGGAAAAAAACCCAAAAACACAAACAAACTGGAAATAGAGAAAGGAAGCAAGATTTTTTTTTTTCTCTGGTGTGGAAAAAGGGCAGAATTTACCTACACAGAGCTCCTTGTAGTTACACAGAAACACAAGTGTGATAAATGGCAAGGAAAGTAACTGTTGGTGGATTGGGCCAATTCATTGTTGGTTTAGGGCCCGGTTTCAATTTGTATAAAACTCCCTTTAATAAAACTGCCTTATTAAGATGACCCAGTAAAATTCAAAAATTTTAACTTAATGGAAATAATTTGATTACATTTTGTTAGATCTTTCCATTAACAATGTTGACTTTTAGTGGCTTTGTTAATTAGATTAATGGGAACAGAAAACAATTAGCAATAGAGTGACCAGTTTAAGGTCAGGAGGCTTATGGATCTGGCAGCTAAAAGTTAAACCACTTCCCAGAGGAACCTTCTCAGACTGGATTGGGAAAACATACTTCATAATATCTGTGGAGAGGAAGTCTAATAAATGCTCTTATGGGTTGCATTCCCATCTTCATCTAAACTTGAATATTCAAATGCATTTCTCTTTAGTGTTGGATTAGCTACTGCAGATACAGGCTTGTGACATAACCCCATCATATGCAGTTTTTTTAACTGAATTTTGATGAAAGCTGAAAACCCGAACTGGTTTGTTAACTGTCAGCATCAGAGACTTTTCCAATTTCAGCAGAAGGCACTTTCCTTCAGCAATAGTGCCAGTGGTGTAGAACTTCCCTCAGAAATACTCTTGGAAGTTCATATAACAGTGTGAGAACTGTTTTAGATAAAGAGCAGCAACCCATCTGCTCAGCTTTCTAGCTGGTCTCTTTTGTGTTCTCCATATCTTGCCCAGTGCAGTATTGAAAATAAATGAAACTTTCTTGCTGTTGCTGCAGCTGCAGTTTCTTCCAAGGAATCTTGTCTTCAGCACCCGACCAGCAAATCCAGTTTAGCAAAGTCTATTGAAAAACACTCTCAGCCTCTCTAGATAGGCACAAACTCCATCAGAAACATAGCTTTTAGGATGTAGGGCACTGTGACATTTGCTTCACCAATGTGTTTAGTGCTTTTCCTTTTAATGTTAGCATATAGATATTTGAAGTTCACTTATGCATAGGCATAAATCTGAAGTAGCAGTTATTCCTCACCTTAATGTGCAAATGTAGCCTAACAGACTTCTCTTTAATTACTGATGTTCTTCAAGTCAAGAAGTGCCTAAAGGACTGTGTCTGAATTTGGCCCACAGGAATTCTGGTAGGTGTCTCACAGTTTAATCTGTTTTGGACATAACTATTCCTAAATGCATTAACAATTTCTTTATTCCATACACGTTCCATCAAATCTCACTTTTAAAGTTATGAGAACTATGTACTTCTTACTACAAAGCCTAGCTCTTTTGAGTTAGGTTGTGAAATTGTCCAGAATATTGGTTTTGAGCTTGATCAAGTAGTTTTTCATTGTTTTCATCAACTCACTTCAGCAATCTTTTTTGTTTGGCATCATAAGGTATTTTTATAGCTTTCAGGACCTTTTTTGTACTTCTTTTTCACTCTTTCTCCTATTTTTTAAAAAATTTGAGTTTGAAGTTTTGATCACAACCAAGGGTCTGAGTCACCAATGCCATATGAGACCAATCTTTTCCAAATTATTAAGTCGTGTTTTGCTTTTCTTTTTCCATACAGCATAAACCAGAATGTCACTCAGAGGAATATGCTACGTTCTTCTGTAGACCAAGACATTCTGACTACTTCTTTTTGATACCTGGACAAGCAGATTATGTGTCTGGCTGTTCCCATGATTATCCAGGCTGATAAGTTTTCACAGGGAAGGGAGAAAATCCTGTTCTTTAATTTATGTTCATGTAGTTTTAGTGAAAGTACCAGGAATGAAATACATCTGATTGATAAGGATATTACTAAACTTTTCTTTTTGTAAAAGATCATGGGGAAAGGACAGGGAAAAACTTAGTCACCATCCTATTGTATTAAGTGCTCCAGAAAAACAAGATACATTGCACTGTTGTTTTCTGCCTCCCGATTTGTTACCTTGAATTAATTTTATTTGCTCTTGAGTAGATTTTCCACAGCTGTCTCTTTTTACACTTGATCTTCCTGCTTGCTACAGTCCCATCACACATGCTGCTCAGCTGCTGTGTGTGTCCTTCAGTCCTCTTTAATTGGTGCACAGTTTGCACTCTTTACAGGGATTCCACAAGGACAAAATTTGTGCAGGCAAAATGCCAGAGCAATCTTCACTGAAAAGCCAGATGTTCCATTTCATCGGCTGGATGGCTGGCATGGTCCTACCAAGGGAGAGCAGGAGAGATCTCTGCCTCTTTCTTAAATCAGACACAGAGTAAATTCACCACTAAGTTGACTGCCTCAGATTTTTGAAGGGAATTGTTTTTTTCACTATTCATTTGGAAATAATTTGAAAGCAAAACAAGCAAAGCACATCAAAATAATTGCAACCCTGAGTAAAAAAAAGAACTCCACTGGGGCTTTGAACACCTTCTAAATTGCTTCTCAGTTGAGACGTTCTTGAAAGACACATATAGTAAAATGCTGTCATCTGAATTTTAAAAAAAAAGTATGATGATTGTGCTTGCTAATTGTTTTTGTTTTCTTATGACTAATTTATTAAGGACAATTGAGAAAGCTAAAGCATTTGAACTGATTTTCCATTTGTTTGGCTATTAAAGTTCCTCTGTGAAATGTATGTTTACTTAAAGTATCTCCAGCTACCCATTTACAATGCATTTGTTAAATTAGTTAAGAGACTTTAATTGGGCATTGGGGATTTATTGTGCTATTCCCAGATCCGTTTACTAAAAATACATGAGAACAGTGAGCAATTTATTTATAACCTTGTTATATTAGGCCATTACCAACATCAGATTTTTCTTAACATATTTTTAATTTGCATTGACAGAATTCAAGTCATGTTTGCTTTTTATTCTGTTTTTAATAGAGCAGCTAGAAAACTGTTTCTAGTTAAGAACAGTAGAACCACATATTTTATGTGGAATGGTGTCCATAATATTTGGAACAGTGTTCATAGACGTGGACCCCCCCAAAAAAGCAACAATATTGAATCAGCATAAGAGAATGCTGTCTTTCTTTTGCATCCCATTAAGGTCAATAGTTTGAGCAGTTAACTGTATTTGAGGTTAAAGATGCACTGCACTACACTGGCATTATCGTCAAATAGTCACTTCCTTATTTTGATCCTGTTCCGGCCATTTCACGCCAATTAAAACACAGCACACTGATAAAATTCCTATCACAAGGCTTTGATGCCAGTGCCCCTCTGAGATGAGGGTGGCTGCACACCTCTTCAGACAGGCCGTTCTCAGGTTGTTTCTAAACCTGTCTTACTGTCACAACAGTGTCCTGGCAGATCTCTGCACTCACCCAGAGCCTGGGGAAACTCACTGGACTGCCATGCCAAGGAAAGTGGTTCCATTCCCAGGAAACAGCATGTAATTAAATGTTTCAGCTTTCCAGAACTAATCTTTTCTGTCATGTTAAATGCAGTTGCTTTAACACAATTTTCACTCCAGCTGACACTGATCTGTTGTGATGGGATGAGTGAGTAAGTTAACAGCTGTAAATGTTAACAAGTAATTTATTTAAGCTGTTGTAGAAGTAAGACTGCTTTTCATGGTAGGGGAAATCAACACCATACTCTCCATGCCAAATATTTTTACTGAAGAGAATGTTGTTTGAAGCTTGAGTTGTTTTCCATAGCCCAAAGAACAGTGTTCTGTTATTATAAAAAAAGTTGCAGTCATTTTTCAAAGTACACTGTGTAGCCCTGGTACGTGAGGCTAGTCCTGAACTGGTGTGAATTAGCATAAATGTCCATTTCAGTGGAACTATTCCGCTTTGCGCTGGCCAACTTCCCAGACAAATATGTATTGTTTAGTGAGAAAGAAAACCTTCAGAAAAACAAAATACTTCAGTGGGGGACATAAAAGAGAGGAAGTATGATCATCATAGACATGCTCCTGTCATCCTACAGAATGCATGCAAAGTAATGTTTTTTCCTCTTTTCCTCCAAATTATTCTAATCTGCAAAAATTATTATATGTCACAAAACCTCTCCAGATCTTGCATCACTTCATCTAATTTAAATGTGGGGGTTAATTTACCTTTCTAGCTACCTTAACATCAGAAACTTCTCTTTAAGCCTGGGCAGCTTTAGTTCTACTCTTTGATTAGAGCTATCCTTGCTTGTTTGTGGAATGCTAAACCTTATCCCTTATTCTGAGAGCCTAAAGTCAATGACAGGTTCTGTGCAGAACCAAGGACTTAGCTTCTAAGACCACAAATTCTTTCTGCTGAACTAGGACCTGGTTTGATTTTAAAAACACGTTCAGAATAGTTTGAGTTAGGTTAAAACTTTTATTTCTTAAGAGTGCTCCAAGCATGTGGAAATAAAAGTGAAAAAAGCTTAATGAGTCCTTTTGGGGTTTATGACTGCAATCAAAACCTTAGAAAGAATAGAGGTAATAAACCAATTGACAGTACTGTACATCCTGGCATAAGCAGCACAGGGGAGGGTATTTGCCTGACTTTGATGGAAATTTACTGCTAAATCTTATGTTCAAGAACTAGAAATGAAAATTAAAACACTTACATGATTTTTCTTAAAAGACCATATATATTCAAAAATGTATAATAGCAGTGGGACAACATGTAGACAGTTTTAAATAGTGAAAATGTGGTGTAAACTGCTGAGTTGATTTTTATGTTGTTTACTTATATGTTATTTCACATAGCTTAAAGCAAATGTAGTTTTAAATCCTGGGCAAGATAAACACTGGTTAGAAATTTTGAACAAAAAAAAAAAAAAGGGCAAGTAAAAATGACAAACATTTCCCAGAGCTTATCAGGAAGTGTCAAGAGCAGCCTTCTTGGTGAACAAAGAGTTTAGCAGCTAACAGCTAATATTCTCACAATGCCATCTTGACAAATTTAGCACTCCAAATCCTGAGAGCCCAGATTTATACCCATCTGGCAATACTGAGAGACAAACACTCATCTATCAGATGTGCTGCAGGCTCACATTCCCATGCAGAGAGCAACAGCCATCCTGTTTTGATCTCGAGCTATCTCCAAGCACAGCGCATTTCCTCATTTCCTTGTCCTGAGCATTGTGCTCTGCCTCAACAGGGGAGACACATCCAGCCTTTTGAAGCTGCTGGAGAGCACTCACAGAAAGCCCATAGGCAATGTGGGGAAGACAGCTCATGCCAGTAGTATTGAAAGATGTCTACAAAGGACGTGGAAATACCTTTGCTTTTGTGGCACAAGTGAACAAATGCAGCTTTACAGCAGAGAGCAAGCAGAGATGACAGACACCTGTGGGCTGGCAAACACTGAACTTCAAGGGGTGAATCTAGGGTTACATTTGAGTTCCAGCGAGTTTTTTGCACAGGAAATGTATTTTCAGTGATGGTGGAAAATGTCTCTTTTCTAATGCAATCGGTGTTGGTTACAATCTTTCCCAGGTGCGTAATTTCATTTCTATACTAAATGCAATGGCAGAAGATCAAAAAAGAGATGGGACCTGATCTGCTCATTTTCTACCTGTAGTAGGAAAGCAGGGCAGCAGAACAACACTCCCTGGAGCAGGTGACTTCTGCTTGACCAAAAGGGATCTTAGCAGAAGTTCACAGTGCACCAGAATTCCCACTTTATTTATCCAAGAAATAGGAATAATGCCTTCCACATAGATTTGGGGGTTTACTGATTAGATCCCTGACTGGAGGGTGTCTTTCTTAACTCTTCCAAAGTGTCTTAAATTAATGGTCTATTTTCATATAAGAATTACTCCTTAGAGGTTTCTCATGTTGCTCACACGAGATCTATGCCATTTCAGAGCCATTTTTATCATAACAAGAAAGCCCTGTAGTGCAAAAAAATGTATCATCTGCCATGGAATTAATTTCTTTGAATGAAAATTCTGCTTTTTCAGTGTAATTAGAACTCAGGCTCACATCAGGCTTTCAGGAAGTTTTCCTGACACAAAACAGAACTACAAACAACTCATCCACCAGACTGCACAAAGAGCCACAAGAACTAGTTAAATAAAGTCAGGTTACCTTCTACAAAGGTTGGTCTAAACTTTTGGCCCTGCAGTGGCAGGGATGAGGAAGGAAATTACTTAAGAAAAAAATAAAAAGAGGGCAGAAAAAAAGATGGAGGCACACAGAGAATATACAAGAGAGGTACTACTGTACAGATGTCTAACTTAACAAAAATGCTCTAGGTATTACCAAGGAAAGAAGTGAACAGAACAGCCAATAATTATTACCCAGAAATAATATTAAAAAAAAATAATAACAGCAACAAGAATGCTATAGTCCCAGTGTTGATTTTGGCAGCCTTCAAAATATAAATTGCATTGTTTCAAGGGGCATCCTTTCCCAATATTGAGTAGGACCCTAGAGCAGGCCTTGTGTAGTACTGCCCATACTATGAAGTGGAAATGCTTATACATTCTTTTGACTTCTATTACACACACACACACTTGTGTTTAGAGGAGCACTTCAGCCATGCATAAGAATCTGTAGTTAAAGATATTCAAGCCATACTTATCTAAGCATGAGTAGCTAGATTTGCAGAGGAACTCAGGATATAACCTCCCTCTTATTTCAACATTAACCAAACAGCAATGACATATTTAAGTTTCTTGCTTTACATACAGGACTTGAGTCACTAACTTTCCCCCTCAAACACACCAACATATAGCATGCATATACAATATGAATGCCTGTATATCTCTCTATCAGTCTCTATGTGCACGCACAGACACACACACACTTTCAAATAATGAGGTCTAATGAGCCCTTTGAGATACACAAATGATTGAAAATATAGAACATCAAATTCTCATGTTAACGACACCTCTAAAGGGAACAGCAGGAACCAGAAAATAAAACTAGACCAAATATTCAACCTAACAACTCCCCAGTGTGGCATGGCAGTCTAGGAGAGTATAATAATGAGATCAAACACAAATTGCGATATGAAAAGTGAAAATTCAATATGCAATATGAATAATACAAAATTACATTAGTAAAGTGACATCTTCTGTTAGTAGAATATCCTACAGTATATGAATCCACCTACTTTGTGCAACGTACCCAGGCTCTTTTATATTTCCCAAATTTATCTTATGGTAAAGTAGCTATTTTCATACGAACCAGAACACTTCAGAGGCAGTAAAAAGCCATTTTAGCAGAATGCCTAACCTCCACCTTCATCCTTTCTCTTCAGAGCTGGCTGCAGAATGTGGCTGCACAGACACTCTCCACACAGAGCCCCGACGGGGCCCAGACCTCCCTTGAGCTGCACCACATTTGAGTAGCACCAATACAGGGCAGAAGCAGCACGAGGAAACTCAACCATCATCTTATTGCAGCTGACAGCAACATTTTACTGGGGAAGCAAACATGCACAGGCTACAGCTGCTGATGAACAAAAGTCCTTCACATAAACAAGGCTGTGCAAAATTAATCCTTATGGTATGCAGAATTACCCTTTTCGAGGAGAAACTGTGTTGTTCTTTTATTTGATATGCAGTCCTCCAAAATCCCCTAAAAACCGGTTGTAAGGAAAAAATATAATAATTCCATTTTCTTCAGATATATCTGGAAGTAAAACTAAAGGTTCAGCATATATTGTTTGCTTCCGAAATGAAGGCCAAAGAACATTGCTGTAGCACACCTGAAATCAGCAACAACTCCTGACAGGATGGGTTGTCCCTGGCCTTTATGGATACCAGGGATGTCAAGTCTCCTCCTGCTTCAGTCTAGGGACATTCCATGCAGCACAGTGCTGGCAGTCTTTGGCTACACTATTTGCTCTCATTTGTATTTCTGTACTGGATTCAGCACAGCAGGGAACAGTCCTGAGCAATTTATTTTCTCCAGCCGTGCTGTTCAGCTCCTCTCACCCCTGGGGACTGAAAGGAAATCTTTGACAGGTAGACAGCTCCCTGTGTATAAAAAAAATCCCTAATGTCAGCCAGAAATCAGTAGTTGACCAACTGTAGTAAACACAGTGAAGTAAGAGAAGCAGCAAAAGAAAGCTATTTGAGATAAATTTGATATTGATAAATCTGCATCCAGGGTCAGTGTATGAGACAAGTGGCCGCCCACCAACCTACCTGAGCGTGCAGTGGAGACTGGGAGGTTGCCATATTGGTATCTCTGTCTTAGGTGGGATTTCCTGCTGAGATGACCAAAGCTGTACACAGAGCTTTAATTGCCATTAGCTGGAGTAATTTATTCTAGTTAAATAAAAATGTCACTGATGAAAGCTGCTATTGCTGACACGCTGATTGTTGGGAGCGCTGACAGATGCCAACACCAGCTTTAATGAAGTCATTTGGTTGTTTCTCAAAGAAGTGTTGTTTAAAATGATACATCATTAGGAAGCTACCAAGCACCATGAACAAGAATAATTTCTGGCATAAAAATACCCACCCTTGGAAAGAAGGCAGCAGAAGACCAAGACATTTAAGTTCCAAATATTTACTTTGGCCAAATGATTACATTCAAACACCAACACAGAAGACATCATAATCATCATTCAAATCTTTGCAGATATTCCATAATGCTGTGCTCCAGCACTAAATTCCACGTGGACATGAAAATAAAAAATATATAGCTGGGCATAAAATTGTGGATTGTCCCTCCACCATAAATGATATTCACAATCTTTTTAATAACAAGAGCTTTTAAGGAAAAGGAAAAAAAAGAGAGAGAGAAACTATTTTATTAGGCTATCTAGTTCAGTACAGGAATAGCTAACAAATAGGTAAAATTTCCTTCATAAGAATTTATTATAAGGAATAGAACAGTAAATCTGGAGGCCTTGAACTTGCAGGCATTCCGGTAATTTCAAGTTCTGCATTTGAGAAACAGCACTGCCTTCATTATTTTCTACTTCAGTGATTCTGAGCAGGAAGAATTTAGGTCAATAGTGTGTATGAGTTACTGCTGGTAACTCAACAAATAAAATTCTGCCCTATACTTCATTCTGTATGAAAATAAGTGAGCAGAGGGCAAGGAAATTACCTATCTTTTAAGACAGGTAACAGACAAGAATCTGTTAGCCATTGCCTTTGTATTTTGAAATTACTTTTGAAGACATAGTAATGGACTTTCCACACTGAGCTTGAGACACGTGACAGCATCAGAGACCTGGCCATATTTGCCTCTGTTGGTCCATGGCATGTGAACCTCATATTCAGATAAATTAACAGGTATATTTGGCAGATCTGGTACAAGAATTAACTAAATAGTGATGAGACATTGCTTTAACTCTGCTAAGTATGGCAGTGACTTAGAAGAACAGGAGGAAAAATTTATTTTCCTGTCGTGGTGAGAAGAAAAGTTAAGGGTCTTTTTAACTATTTGTAGCTTTTCTCCCATAAGTTCAGTACATTTATATATGTGGCTGGTTTTGTGATACATTAAAAATGAATGCCTGTAACACATTCTTGAATTTAAATTATACTGCTGAAATTGTGCAGTCTTAGAACAACTGTAGGTGGAGGTAAAAGTCTCTTCTCACTCCTCAGTCATCTGGTCTGAGAAAATAGTTTGTTGTCCTCCAGGAAGCACCAACGTATGTGAATTAGCACATGTTCAAAAACATCTCTTTAGTCCATCCTTAGTCCTGATGGCACCTGCTAGCTTTTCAATTGTGCACATCCCAGTAAAACCATCAGGATTTAGGCACGCTCCTTTGCTCTGCATGTCATTCAGCATGGGTGAGCATAAAAACTGAGGGCCCAACCATATAGAAATCAGGCCTCACACTGTAGTAAATTGCCTTGTAAGTTTTATTGCATTTATACTTCCAGTTCTTTCTTTTACTGCCTCCCACTACATTTTTTCTCTTATATATAAAACATAATACAGAGGTTTATTTTAGCTGAGCTTATCTAAGTGCTCTTTCTTGACTGCAAAGGAGAAAAACCAAAAACTGCAAGGAAAAGCCATTACTTTTCAAGTACTTCTTCATTTAAAGACATCCAAGGCATTCAATATGTTCATTAAATTTTAATTAGTCTTTTCCTTTGTGCTAAGAAAATGCCTCTTTTATTGCTAGAGCAAGCAACTTAGGACAGCATGAAGCTATCTTTAGAATTCATGCCACTAGTCCTTTTTTACAGGAGAAAATAAGCCAGTCTCATATTAGGAGAGGAAAGTTACGCTGAAATGTTTAGAACTGCAGCATGTACCTTGAACTGGCACAGAGCAAATAAAGGCTTTGATGTTTTAATGTGTATTCCTGCTACTAGGTGTTCTGTGTTGCCAGACAAAACAAACACTTAGGAAAATCTCTGCACTTTAGTCAAGGTGAAATTCCAGCCCCATCAAATCAGCAGGTTGAACTGAGTTTGCTGCACTCAGAATTACACCCAAGTCACTCATCCAACCTTTCTTCTTAACTCTTCATGTTTACAGTCTTTTTAAATCAGTGTCAGAAGAGACCTCAACAGAAAAATCTTGGCTATCACAGTCACAAAGTCTGAAAATGAACAGAAGTAATCCTCATCCCATTCCCCAAGCCTATCACATCCAGCCATAAAAGCCATCTCTCTGTCTGCCCCTCAGTTTCTCCTGGACATGTGTATTGGAGCTCACACTTCACCTTTTAGAACACATTCCTCACCCAGCTTAGCTGCACATCAGTCCTTGTGCTAAGGTTCCCCTGAAACAGTTCCCCTCTATAATTTATAGACACCACGCACGTGTCCCTGCACTGTGATTTTAGCAGGCTGTGCAAGTGAAGCCTTTAGGCATTTTCCACGCAGACACATGCTGGCTCAGCCAAGGCAATCCTGAGGTCTGAGGTGCTTGCAGAAGACAAGCTCTGGACACTTGGATTCAGCGCTGCACTAACAAGGCTGAGTAGGACACAGCCACAGCAGGCAGCGTCTGCCATAAAGAGTCATTCCCCTTTCCTCTGACCATACTGACCTGCTGCACTTCTTTCCACTACATCTGGAAAAGTCATGGCTGTGCAGAGCTCTCCCAGACTTGTATGAACTTAGCCTGCTACAACCCTACCTGCACCTTGTCACATTTTCTAGTTATCTCCCTGCTTTTAGACACAATTTGCTTTAAAATGTGTCTGAATTTTCCGTCGTGCTAAATTTATATTAAAACGCCTGCTGCTGGCAAAGTCACTTTTGATTCAGACATGATAATGTTAGTTTCCATGTTTGCAGTGAATAATGGGTTTTATAAACCCAGCTAAGGCTGAGGTAAAGCCTCCATTCAGCATGGAGATCATTCCTACTTCACTTATGATCTCTGCCCATCTTCACAGCAGAAAGATGTCAGTTCCTTCTGTTTTCTTTTAGGTGAAGCCACATAGCCACTCATAATCTGTTAAGGTGCTTAATCGTATTTGATTTAAACTTAAGTGCTTTGAAAGGTTTACTTTTAAATTTCCATTCACCAGAAGCAGAAGATCTTATAATTCTTCATTTGCAGTGTATAAGAATTACTTCTACAGAAGCAAGGTTCCTCTCTCAGTCCTTGCATACTTATCACGTTAAATAAAAATAAATTTGTGCTTTGTGGTAGGTATTACAAGAAAGCCAGAAAGAAAGCCAGACACCACAGCTCTCTGCCAGATAAGATAGAAAATTACAAAGAGATTAATTTTGCCCAAAAAGTGTGAAATCATTTGAATACAGAAATAAGATACTACAAGTTTTCAAACGTGGAATTACTGAACATATTTTATTAGAATGCCTTAAAGGGACACAGCCAAGCTAAAAGGCACATTTCTAGCTTTGTAAAGTGAAATAATTCTTTGAACCACTTGAAAGAATTTATTTTTGTGTCTTTTGTTACAGAAGTGTAGTAAAAGTTAAAAGTTGAAAAAGGCCTGTTACTTCATTCAATACATCACTGTTGAAGAAAATTTTAATCAGCTCATGGAATAGCATTTTTGGTGTTTCTCATATCAAATATTTTGCAATCTGTTAAATTTTAGTGTAAGGCATTTTTATTTTCCTAACCTACCCTTTTTATCCAACAATTTGCACTCTTTTCAAAGTGAAACCCTGAGAATTTTGTTACTGACTACAATTTATCTATGTTTTTGCCCTTAAGGTTTGCCTATTTTAAAATTTTTTTTCAGGTATAGCTATTGTGCAACCCCATTAAAAGGCATTACAGAGCTTTCTGGGGTTGGGACAATTTATCCAGCTAAATAACTACTGCTGTCAATAGCTTTTTCCCACTGTTGTCTGCATGGCTGTGCAGTCAAAATGTACATGTTCATTCCCATTTTCAGCCCATTTCGTCCTGACTTGCTGATATATAAAAAGTCAATCTCTCTCACCAACACCAGGATTCATCTCTCGCCTGTGGTTATAAAACCTATGACATTTCTCAGACACACAGAACCATGCAAAAGCTACCTCGGTCCACATGTAGACAAATCTGCTGGAAATATGCCTGGAATTAGCAGCTTCAAATGGTGCCTCAAGGTCCTTGTCTGAAAAGTTTGACTGAAGTACAAAGTGCCATTATAGCATCTATTATTTTTCTATGAACAAAATTCAAAGCAACAGTGCAAGAACAGGCACAACAAATTATCTGAAGAGAAGGCAGAGGAAGAACAGGGACTCTTCTTCCTAAAATACTGTAATGCTTTCTGGCTCACACTGCACACCTGACCAAATATGGTCAAATCTGTTCTCCCACTCCTTTATCAACAATTTGAGAAAGGAGTGAATGGCTGAAAAAATCCTAACCTGGTCTCCAAACCTCTGATCTATGGAGAGCTGTAGAATATTTTTTTCTGATTGTTTCTGGGATCATCTACATTTCCCATCTTTCTGGCACCCTTACTCACTGCTGTCTTCCATTCTGTACATCACTGAGGAAGTGTCTTTTAAAAAGGGAAGAAACAACAGCAAACTGGGAAAGCAGAAGCAATCAGTCAAATCTGTTTGGGGCCTCCTGCAGTGTAAAAGCAATTATTGTTCAACTTATCACAGCAAAACCTGGTGCATGTTTATCTCGATTCTGCCTCTCTGATGCCTTGCTTGAATGTTGCTTTAACACATTTTCATGGCTGGATGATCATTTTCATCATTCACTTCAAATGTGCACTGATGTGTCATTAATTAATATTAATCACAAGTTGTCATATAAGTGCAAAGACTAGGGGGGCCTATACATGCTTCATTAAGCTAATATAGCTCAAGAAATTAGCTGGACTTCCAAACATATTGGCTACTGACTCCAGTAAGAGTGAGGACTTAACACTCAACTAACTTAGTGTCAAGTATTCTGTAAAGATGGAGTACAATGAATTTTGCAAGATCCCTCACATTCCTAACAAAAAATTTTAATGCATCTGTTAGTGCTGAATCTTCCTGTAAGTGTTTGAATTTCTAGTTATAGGAACTCACATAGAGCTGTTCCTCACAGAAATCCACCCTAAATGTGTTAAACTCAAAGGCTGCTGCATCTCTATTGTAGGAACACAGAGATTATAATCCAAAAATACATAGCTTTGGCATCTTTCATTTAATTGCAAGATGTTTTGGAGATATCTTTTAGCAGGGTGTAGAGCTCGTGCTGGCCATTGTGTAAGATAGAAGTTGTCTGGTGCCATGAAGGCCTAGAATTAGCCTTGATTTCTGTTGCTAGAGTGGATAGTTAAATGTGAATAGAGACATATGGTTTGAATCTGCTTATTTGAATTTGCAAAGGAGAGCAGCACACAGTTAAAAAGTTAGATTTATGTGATTTCCTGTGTAATTTTTTGATTGGAAATTTCATTTTGTCCGGGACCTCAGCATAAGGAGATGGCAATATAGGATTCAGTTCTGGAAGGGGCCCCCTAAAATATCAAGTCAGTCTCAGCTATTGTAATTAACCATGATCATAAACCAATCAATCTTAATACCTTAGGTTTATTACAAAGCTTTATTAGAAAGCTGTTCTCACGTCTGATCCCTCTGAAGATTAGAATCATTCTTTTAATATATTCCTAAATATATTCATGGCCATTTGCTCCTGTATAGTCAGTCCTTGGCTAATGCACCAATTCTGTTTCCCTGGCGTTTATCCACTGGTGCAGTTAGAAACAATTCTCCAGTCGCCTCTCACTTGACTGTATTTTAAAAATGTTGGTATTTAATCCTCCTTATCCTGATCATAGGAAAGTACAAAAATTAAAAATAGATGGACTAAAAGAATTTCAATGGGTTTGCTTTTCCTTTTAATTGAAACAGCTCGGGTATCAGTTGATGCTAAACTTCCTGTTTGCTCAGACTAGATCAGCCCTTCCTGAGCAAACCGTGTTTCCCATTGTGTTGACCTTTCCAGAGGAGAGGACTGGCTGAACAGCTCATACAGCCACTTCATGGTCTTTGGGTGTTCAGGCAAAGCAAAATCAAAGATATAAGAAGGAACTGATGATACTGATGGAGAAGTCACACTTCTGTCCAAACTGGATATCGTATGAAGCTGTGAATTTTATAACTCAGACTAGAGTCTGGGATTACATCACAGCCAATACATAACTATAACACAATACATAACTACACTGGATTTTTCCTTCTACACTGGACAACTAGCAGCACTAAAATTATAGCACCGTGCCACTTCTGAGGGAAGTGGCTGGACTAAAAGCTCCTGAAAACGTGCTGCTAATGGCATCAGAAGAACCTGGGTCAAGTGATAGTACAAAGGCATCATTTTTTCAGGAACAGACAAGATTTGCTGGCTGGGTAAATCAAACCATGTTCCACAATGGCAGATGGAAAGGAAATTACTCTTGCATAGGCTTGAGAAACTTTCTTTAGCCAGCTCTCTCTTCTGCCAAAGTCTGGCAAGTTCAGCTGGATGGCAGCTGCAGGCTGACTGCCCAGGTCCTGTTTAGCAAGGCAGCAGAGGCCTTTTTCATGATTTAATCAGCACTCGAATGTCACTCAGCTTCAGAATGCAGAGTATTCATAAGAACTCAGTCCTGCTGTGTTAATCAGAGACTCTCATTGTTGAATTAACATGCATTGTCTGAGTAAGTACTTTCTCCCAGTGACTTTGACTTTTCCAGGCTAAGCAGTTCAGTAAACTGTAACAGAAGTGCTGCAGATATCTATGAGATAATACATGCAGAATGGTGTGGTAATAGAGATGAAATAAACAGTCACTACAGTCGATCTCCCAGAAGGATGCAGCACCACAGACTTTCAGCAGGAACATCAAAATTCAGTCAGCTAAGCTGAAAATTAACTACAAGCAAGTACAGACTTCAGTGTCCTGGCAAACACAGACAGCAAGCTACAGTGATTCTTTAAAACACGGGATTAAAATGCCACTGAAAGCTATGAATGGCTTTGGTTCTTTCCATAAATTGAGAGACTAATCAAATGATGGCATCTAATAAAATATTTGGAATATAAGAATGCACTTCTTGTTTTCTGTTATTCTTCACATTTCTAGGAGTAAAGATACTTTGGGGGGGAGGAGAAGGATTTTGCCACAAACATAATCAGGATCCTTCTGGCACAAATTAACTCTCCTCACATTTTCTCGAGATGTGGTCAACGAAGAGGGTGGTAAATGGCATTTTAGTTCTGGTAACTTTGTCATCTTTAACTTAAGAGATTTTAGCACTGATCTAATGACACTTAGGAAGATAAGAATTGACCTTTATGGGACATCTATCGTTCCAGAGAAACCTGCTTGGTGCAAGAGGAACCTCATGGAGCTCAAATGCCAAGCGAACATGTGAAATACCAGGTTTTAAAGTGGAGTTTGCACAGCTGTCATGCTGGTTTGACTTCAGCCACAGCTCTGAATAACAGGAGAACAGAACTTTGCATGGAAATTGCTTTTCTGGCCTTCGGCAGAATACAGCAGTAAGGCACTTTGCCTTAACTTTGACTCTTCCTCCTGTTCATTCTTCATTCTATTTTTTTCTATTCTCTCGTTCTTCCTATGATTCTTATATTTTATTTTTTAAAGATAATAATTTAAATTACTTTGCATTTTTAACAAATATTAAAGTAAGATTTAATATCTGAGTCAGGTATAGTGATAAGGATTCCAGCTCCAACATCTTATCTTGTAATTTGATTCATGATGTAGGAAGAACTGTAAAACACTTGCACCAAAATCGGGGTTTATTTGGTTTTTTGTCACTGATTATAGATGCAGATCAAGCAATTAAAAGTTTTGTAACAAATACAAAATACTGCAGAGTATAAATATTAAGAGTACCCAAACTATTTCCTAGCTGCTACTACTAAAGTCAGAGAATACTTGTTGATAGTTTACATATTGAGACTCTAAACATAAGATCTCCATTTTGTGCCTTAAACAACACAATACTTTTCATATTTCTTTTGCTGTATTTTGGATACCACTTCCTTCGGTATTAGCATTGCTTTGGAGTAAAAATACATTTAAAAAGCAAAAGGAGTCTTGCTACCATGATTAGATTCTGAGACATATCAGTGTGAAGTTCTGCTTGAAAAGGAGATTTAAGGTCTGGGATCCCACAGAAGGGACCATCCTCCCAGCAAGGCTTTCCCCAGTAATCTATTGCACAAGGCATAATGGTGTCTCACACTAAATTTATGTCTCAGGTTAGGCACAAATCTTGTTACTTTCTTAGCCTGACTAATATATCTTAATTCATTGAGGCTCTGTGATACTCTGAATCTCTGAAAATTAATCCAGAAAAGAGTTGCCTTCTGCATGTATTCTGGACAAGAAGACTTCACCTGAGATTCACTACTACATAAACAAAATTTGCAGTGTGAAATGTAAAAATATGTAAGGAGAACACAATATAAATCTACGAGGAGAGAAAAGGTGTGTGGAAGTTTTTTGTTACTGGTGACAAGAAAAGAAACAACACATTGGACTTGAATGTAAGCAAGTGTTTTAAGGTAAGTACGTGTTTCTGTAGAGAGCCTGGTGCTCCCATCAGGCTTTACAGATTGATTCATTTCAATCCTGTTGACACAACAGAGACTAAATCCCTCATACTTTGGTTTGAATTCACACATTTACCTCACATTTACTCATTTAAAATGCTGATTCTAATACAAACCCCTGGAATTGCACTTCTAAGAGACTGTTTCAAAACAGACAAGAAAGAGAAAAACATTCAGATTTCAGATATATTTTAATGTGTTCAGGATGTCCTTAAAGGGTTATTGTCTGCTTTATTCCTCACCATGCCTGTTTGGCAACCATGAGCAAAGACATGTGTAGTCAATCCTGCTTCTTTTACATTTGCACTTACTCATATTCTGGTAAACTGGACTGGTTGCCCTTATAGCAAAATAAGATTGTATAAAATAGTCTCTAATGTTTTAGTTCAGAGACCTAATATGTAAATAGGGTGTGAAATAAAACCTCTTTGATTATAAGAAATTTAGTATGCCTTGGCTTTCTTGCATATCCTTAACTGAAATGAAGCTGGGACAATCAAAATAAGAAATTTCATCTTCAGCAGGATTTGATGAGATCATATTTTTTATTGTATTTGAACCATAACTATTTAGAATTGTATCAAGTGCAAGGAACATCGGAATTAATTTCTTGTAATTTGTGGTGGTATCTGCATTTTTATTTCAAGTGATTTTGACAATTCACAGAAATGTTGAGCTTTAGCACACAGATCATCTCATTAACTTCAAGATGGCTGTTCATGTGCTTAAGCTGTCACACACTGAGTCCTTGGGTGGAAAAAATAAGATGATATTTTACTTTAAGAAAGGTCAGGAAAAAAACACTTCTCAGAACCTCAAATTCAAAAAGTACGAAACACTCTTAAAGCAAAATTTAAAATATATGGCATAGAACCTTAATCCAGAATTTACTGGTACGATTCAGAAATATCTAAATTTACTTCATTATGATCTTCAATCAACCCATATTGCTGAACTATGTAAACAATTTCTTCACCTATTAACCAGTTCATCACTTACAACTTCATTAACTCCTTTGATTTATATAGTTTCTCCTGATTTATACCAGCAGATCAACATCCCACGTTATCACTCTTTTGGTCTGTGTCTTCTAGTTATGTGTAAGTACATTAAAAATCAAACAAAGCTTAAAACCCACAGACATCACAAAGGTTATCATAACTTTAAGGAGCAGTAGAATCCACAGGTTGCACTTTGCTTTCTCTTAAAGACAGACTGGGTTTGAGCTCTTCTGATGAAGTTGTTTATCACTCTTGAATCACCTTTTCTGGCTGTCCTCTGCTGCTGTACCATCATCTAGGCAGCTGGTGCCATTGAATTTGAGTTATTCTTCAGTCATACCACCAACTGAATGAGATAAATGAAATCAATATTCTTCTCCTTACAGATGAAATTAATTTAGAAATTCATAACAGTTGTAGACATTCTTTTCTTTGTCCAGTTCTACACTTCAATCCATCAAAGTATTCTGCTTGACATTTGAAGTAACGTAACCTAATTTGTGGGCAACAACTCCTTCTGTTATAATGAAATCTTTTGGTCTTTGATTTCAAGTGTATTCCATAGTCTGGGCATTTTCACCCACTACCAATGAACTTCATTTCAGATATCAAAACAGAGAATAAAAACCATACATCCTAACAGCCTGTCACTTGTAGTTCTAATGTCTAAATGTGTTCTTTTGATTATTTTTTAAGAAAGACCATCTTTGTTTAATTGGAATTCAAGTTTATGCAAAATATTTTCATACCATTTTGTTTGTACTGAATGAAAACACCAGGGCTCTTTTTTTTTTTTTTTCTGGCTGAAAAGATGCCAGCAGGAGCAAACTAATGAGCCCCAAAAAAAGAGAACATTTGTACAGCTAGAGTCTGAATGTTAGCAAGCTGCTTGTTTTTGATTGACACTGTAACAGTCATGGCAGTGGAAGGTGATCAATAATACTCCCTCTGAGACAATGTAAACAGTATCATCCAAGAGTGATTGCCAGGCAAAAGTATTCAGAGACTCAGCTCAATTTGGAAAAGCATCCAAGACCTCAGATCTTTCTTTTAAGTGCCTTACCCTTTGATGTCTCCAAATTTCATTCAAAAATAGGTTGATCAGTGGCTCGTTTAGAGCATTCAGGATTGCTCTGGTATATGGTAGGCAGGAAGCATGATAATAAATAAGAACAGTTTTTAAAATTAACAGCTATTAGGCTTTTAAAAGATCCACTTTGGAAAAGTTTTACTCCTGCTGTTTACTTTGAGTTGGATCATTTTGCCACATCAGCTTCAATTCATTGTGTATTTAATACACAGAGCAGCTGCTGCTGGTTTCCATGATGATATATGCAGCAATGTACATAATACAGATTTTCCAAAAATTTTACTGGATGTCTACATGATCTTAATTCAACTCCAATAGAGACAGACTTCCTTAGAAATAAGTAAAATAAAACGCCATCTGAATACAGAGGGCAATGGTTTGTCACTATTATCAAAACTGTGGGTTTTTTTCTAATCAGTGCAGGAGTACTCCTGGAGTGAGAGGCTTCACTAAGAAAAGAAGGAAAAAATATGAGCACATGTAAGGCAACTTGAAGAGGAAATAGGAATACTTTGAAAGATGGATGCATCTGAAGGGCAGGAGAGAAGTAAGATTATGAAGATATGAAGGCTACAGATACAGACGATGAAGGGCTGTAAGCAGTGCTTTGGTGTGGTTTTCCCACGTAGTTGGAGTGCTGTGTCCAGAGCTGAAGCAATAAGATACAATAGTTTGGAGAAGTAGAGGGTTTTTTCATTTTTATTGTGCTTTTGGAGTATTTAATGCCTCACTAGACCTAAAAAACCCTAGGGTCCCATGCTCATTTCAATTCAATTAAGATATACAGGCTGTGCAAAATATATATCGATAGGGAGCCACATTTTCAGAAATAAGTGCTTATCTGTGCACTTTTTAGCTCATTATAACTGGCTCATGGAATCCAACTTTAAATAAAGGCTGTTGTGGGCTAAATTACAACACAGTATCAAGAGACTTCATGAACTAGATATACTCCATTTTATTAAGCTTTCATTATATATACTATTAGTCAGCAAAATATTCAGGGCCTGCTAACCAGAGTCCCGGTACTTACTCTAAATCTTCGAGGCAAATATTTTTCGCCAAGGGCGCCCTGTAAATGAACTGTAGGTTTTGGGCCTCTCCCTGTTAAAACAGACTTGAGAGAGTGTCTGTCTCACAGGCATTTTGAATCTCCTCCAGAAAGCTGCCAAGCACTCAGTGAGACAGCAGCATCCTCACTTCCATGCTGTAAGGCGTCGTCCTTCCGTGACAGTACCTTTCCACACAAACACACCAACTCCCTAAGATTTTATTTTCAAGATGAAAGAGTTGAAAAAGTTGGGTTTTTTTAAATTCTGAATAAGTGAAGAAGTTATTTCTCCTGTTAAATTACTAACTCTGGTTTGAGGTGAGGAAGGGGGCTTTGTCCCTAAGACCTCCCACAGTGAGAGCGATGATGCTCTGCCTCTTTCCCTGCATATGGCCTCGCTGTCTGAGGGACTGTCACTCAACATGCAATGGCTGGTTTATGTTATAAACATGCTGGTGTATGCCAAAAGGTGAAAAAATGCTCCAACTCTGATGATGCTTGTGGGAACTCGGTACATTTTTAGGTTTCTGACTCTGTCAGATGCTTGAAATTAGCCCAGATTTGCGAGGTATGGGAAGGCCTGCCAGGGAGTGACAGCACATCTCCTCAGGCAAACACAAGTAGTGTCCAATGTGGGTTTTCGTCCTTTTCTCCAACCGTATCTTCTCCAGCCATGAGAAGGCCAGTTATCAACACTACACACAACCCTCATCATGTGCAGGTCAGGGAGCTCTGAGGCCCTTCTGCCAAGATGGAGTAAGCCCCTTCTGGCCTGCAGAGAGAGCCCTTGTCATCATTCACAGCGTAACGGGCCAGATGAAAGACCCCCAGCCTGTGGAAATGCCTTTGATCATTACATTAATTTCCTCCTCCCTGGCCCTTATCATTTAGGTTAGGAAGGTGCCTCTGGCTGCACCTGAGATGGCAGTCCCTGGGGAGCTGCCTGGCTGAGGCTCCCAGCACAGCTGAGGCTGCTGAGCTGGGAGAAGGTGCTGGGAGGGGGCAGAAGGGGTGGGGTGGTTATTTCAGGAGGGGCAGGGAGCTGCTCCTTTGGGCAGTGTTCACGTGTAGGAAAGGGCAGCAGGGGGACGTGCCCTTTTCGGGGTTGTGTGGTCTGGGCTGTGTTCCCTGTGTGTGGTGGAGCTTCCTGCTGAGGTGTGTGCTCAGGTAGAGCAGTGCTGGGGGTGCAGGGCCTTCGGGCTGTGGGGCAGGGGAGCGGGCAGCTCCTGCCAAGGGCTGTTAGACCTGCTTGGCACCAGCCCCTCAGCCGGTGCTCAGAGCGAGCAGGGAGGTGTTTTTGGGGGGCAGTGTTGAACCATCAGCAAGCAGGGGGTGGGTAACCCTTCTGTGTGATTTTTGGGGAGCCCCTGGGGCAGCACGGAAAGCTGGGGCCGGCCCAGAGGACCACCTGCAGCTGCTGGGCTGTGCAAGCCCCCTCACCTCAGAGTGAGAGTGTGAGGGGCCTGGAGGGAAAGGGGAGCTGAGGTTTAAGAGGGGAAAAAAGCCTCAAGAAAAGGTGTGGAAAAGGCAGCAAGGTGGTAGACTGAGGGGAAACAGCATTTTCAGAAATAGCTGCCAGGCTGGCCTGGGTACCTGTCCCAGCTGATTGAAGCATCTGCATCTCCAATGACAGGAGCCCAGCAGGAAAAAGGGAGAGCGCTGGTGGCACCGGCAGGGACCTGCTGCAGCTGGTGAGTTCCCTGTGCCTTGTTTGGTTTTTTCCCTGGAAAGCATAACCAACAGTAAACATGATACAAATATAGCTCCAAAGGACAGCAAGGCCCTGCAGACACTTCCAAGACTCAGTTTACTTGTTGCAATTGCACCTGAAATGGTGATGGTGAAATGCAATTTCTTTAGAGAAAAGAAAAAAAGTAGGGAATGATTCAATGTTGGTGGAATTCCTACAGAGCCTGAGCAAGGGACTATCTTATGCTGTTACTTTATTAAGGGTTTTTTTGGTAACACAATGGCGGAGGTGACAGTGGAGATGATACTTGTCTCCAATTCCTTGAATTGTGACAACTCTAAAATGAGGGGGTTTTTTTGCTAGTATTTGTTTCTACTTGTACGTGTTAATATCCCCACAATGAAAGATTCAAGACATCCTCATTATAAATAATGATGGGACTTGATTCAACTTTGAAGTCAATAGGAAAACTGCAGTTAATTCCTCACAGGACTTGATCATCTTGCAAAGCATATGGAAAAAATTATTTTTAAAGTGGCACTGCTTTGAAAGGTGTAGTGAAAGGCAACAGGAAAACTTCATTCTCAAGATACAGTAATTTCTTTGCTTTAAGTATAAGATAAAAGAATTAAGAAGCCTACCCTGTTTTTCTGGTTTGCTTTCTGGAATGTTCAACATCTTTTATAACACGAGTTGGTACAAGCATGTAGATATTGCAGTTAACTCTGGCATTAAAGTAATAGGTGACAACATCAGAAAATTAGCACTCCGGGTATTATCTGGTATTGTAATATGTAAATCAAGTATTGAACATATGTACATGCAACACTAACAAATCTGTGTTAATTAACAACAGAGTATTAAGTTCTCTACCACAAAAAACTTTTGGTATAGTGCGGTCAGTGATAAGGCATTGTAATCACTTTCTTCCTCACTAAGAGATTTGTAAATTAATGAAATAGCAATAGCTTAAATAGAAGAAAAAGTGCATGCAGAACAGACACCACTTTATTCTAAATGCGCTCACCTGATGTTTCTTAGCATTATTCAGAAGTTGGCTGTTGTCACAGTTCACATCTTTCTCAAAGAAATAATCAGTATCAGCTGTTTCTTACATAATATATGTAAAAAAATCAATTGAATACATAAACCAGTAAAAGTACTCTGTGGGTTAATTTGTTAATTGATTTATTATAATTCTGAATTGTTAAAATGAAATATAGCTCCTGGCACAAAGGCTAAGCATTATTTTTAACCATTGAATGCCATTCAGATGACTTTGAAAAAGGACATTGATGCTGAAGAATGTACAATACCAGAAATGTGCAAGTATAGATTGTAAGTAGACAGGCTAAAGTTTATAACAATCAGAGTTTTCTGATAGCTATGTGGTCAAATAGAGACATAGTAGGATGTGACATATGAAGAAAGTAAGGGTGCCTTCTGTCCTGCTGGGGACCTGGAAGGGTTCACTTACTCCTACCCTCCACTGAGAGTACTGCAGCTTTTGAATTTGTCAGTGCCAGGTTTGAAGGCTGTAATGCCAATGAGTGGTTGGCCTGTGCGTGTGCAAATGCTGTATACCTTGTCTCCAGCTACCAGAGGCTTTGAGATGGTCTTTGTTCATTCTTCCTTCTTCCAGAGAGGGCTGGAAGAAATCTCAGTCGCTGCAGTTCAGAACCCTTTTTTCTCCTACACCTGATTGGTATCAGTCCACCTGAATACAGCAAGCCCTGAATTTCAGTAATATTAATTTCAGTAATTTCAGAGCCTAATGTGTCTAATCCTACTCTAGGACAGCTGAGAGCAATCACCTCATTATGCCAGTATGAGGTGTCCCTGGTCTCATCTAGAGGTACCTAGACTGAAGAAAATAGTGGGCGTTTTTCTCAGTGGTGATTAGTTCTTGTTTTAGCTCACCCTAAAAAAAAAAGCAAAGAGGTGGGGGGAGGATGAGGATCTGATTGGGTTTGTGACTCATGTTTGCATACATATCCCTAATTGTGCCTGGAAATCTGACTTATTTGCTGCAACTCACTTGCTGTTTTAATGCAATTAAATTTGGCATACAAAGCTAGGAAAAAAACATATGGGAGTTACATGGGAAAATTAGGGAAGACAAAATTAGTGGAAAATAAATTTAACAGCCAAAATAACCAAGTACTAAAAAAAAAAACCAAATATTAACGAGAATATCCAACTCAGAATCTCTGATTTTTGCCTTTACCTCTTAATGGGTAACAAAAGGAAATAAGCCCATTTGTTGCTTTTGGAGGTCACCTTTAAAGGTGATTTATAGTTTATGGTGCTACAGTAATTTCTAAAGAGATATGGGGCAAAGAGAGAGCCACTGAGCCTATCAAGCCCGTTGAAAGCTTGATGATAGTGGCATCAAATTAAAGACAAGCACCTTGTATCTCAGGCAGTCCTAGGGGAAAAACAAAGGGGTGTTTTTTACCTGAAGTAGTAAAAAGTATGATAGTGGGTGTCATATAACTTTTTCATTATCCTGTCACACTTGGAAATTCTGCATTGCAGCACATCAAAGTTAAGAGCAAAGCGAATTTATTGCAGTTTATCAGTCCTTTAGGGTATTTGGGTTTTTTATTTTTGGCCACTTTTCCTATCTAGGTTTCAGATTTGGTATTAGTCGTTTCCCATCTCACCCTTGAGATGAGATGAAATAGCAGGGGACTGAAAAGCTAAATTCAGATCAAGGGAAGATACAGCTTTTCCTTCTTCTTGGTTGCAAATCTAAAATGAGGAGATCAAAAAGCTGTTTATTCTCTGTTAATTTAAGTGTCACTTTTGATGAGAGGATATTCTCTATTGCCCAAAAAAAAGTTTTCTCTGTGTTAAATAGTTTGTGTGGCATTTTGAATATGGCAAAAATCCTTTTGTTAATTTTTGGTGCTCTACTGAAAGTGAAAAAGAAGTTGCAGCTTAGGCCTGGAAGACAGTTTTTCTCCTTTACATGCATCCACACATTTGTGCATGTTTTTTTAATCAGAGCTGTAATGGTTACTTCTTTACATGGTTAAATCTTTGTGGTTACAAGAAATTGATTCACTTATGTACAAATCCATGCTCAATTAATGATTGCAATGTGTAAGTTCCTGTGTGCGTGTAGAGAAATTTAAAAAACAAAACAAAAAAACCCACCCAAACAAAAAAAACCAACCTCACAACTCAAACTAAAAGAGACCCACCACACACACAAAAAAATCCCACAAAACCCTAGCAAAACAACCCACCTAAACAGGCATCGTGAAGGGCATTCAGACTCATGGTAATGATTTGTGATGGGCAGCTAAAAGTAATGCATATAGATGATTATTTCTGTAGGGTTTTTGGAGTTTGAGGGATTTTCAGTAAATCAAAAAGGGTTTTATTTCTTTCCTGCTTAGACATTTAGTATTCAAACAAGAAAAACAGATTCCTAATGCCCAAGGGGAGCTAATACCTGTCCAAGAAGTAATTAGATTTCTGCTTAATTTACAGCTATATTAGTTATCAAGTCACTTCTCAAGTCATAAAGTTTTGGGGGTCTGGACAGAACTGAAGTTTAACTTTGTTTATGTATCAGAAGACAATAGCCTCTTCTTATATGAGAAGAAGAGTTAAATTTGAACAGCTTTGGCAGTCAAAGACCAGAAATTCTATTTGTCATTGTTATTCTAAATCTGCTGTTGTAGTTCCACTCACTTGAATGGGAATGATTTATTGAATTACCCATTTGGGATCAAATGCAAGATTCTGTCATTTGGACGATCATAGCAAAAGGAATACAGGAGAGGGTGGAAACTTTGAAGATAGAATGTTTCTGTTCCTAGCTAGGGGATAACTCTTTCAAACAGGGTCACAGCTAACACAAAAGATTTTGTGTAGCTATGTTAAGGAATACACAGCGTCTTTCACAACCTGGTCCTTCTAGCTGCCTTTATCTGTGATCAAAATGGAGAATCATTAGGGATTTGAAAGTGCCTGACTAGAGGTAGACTAGAAAATACAAAAATACTTCTGCATTTCAGAAACACGTAACACTGGAAGGAAAGCAGGCTGCCCCAGCTGTAGCTATCAATGCTAATACAAACACTTTCTTCCCTTCCCACTTTTGCTGTGTACACATGCACAGCAATTTCTCTGGCTGCAGGAACTCTTTGTGCAAGCTTCTCTTGTCATGGCAGGTACCATCCTAATGCCAAAGCAGAAACTCTAAACTCCATTGCAAACCACTAATTTCTTCCATGGACTTACTGTTTGGTTTTGCATTACCTTAAGAGCTCCAGCGTACAAGAGAGGCTCGTAGGCTGATATCTCAGATAGGTAGCTCACCAACCTCAGCTCATTATGTTGAGAATTGATAAGGGTTCATGAACCTGATGTGTAAATGGCCTGTGACTATGCAACACGTTGGGCTTGTGGTCTACTGCTTCTTGTCCTGTGAGATTCCAGTGTGTCATGGACAAGTGCAGCTGGGAGGCTTGAAACTTAATTTATGTTCCCACCAAAAAAAGCGAGTACCTTTCACATGTCACTTGTTTCTCAGCCACAGGTACCACTGTATACATCAGTCTCTTCCCAGTGTCTGATTGCTTATTACTGATGGTGTTCATTGTTTCTCTGTTGGGTTTCTCCTTCTTGGACCATTCAATCAGTCCCATCACTGTCCTCGTGACACTCTGCTCTAGTCTTTGTGTGTTTGTTACCATGATTGAAAGAAGTGGATAGCTTTTGTATTTTTTACCTTTGGGCACTTTTTTCTCCTGCTCCAGGTGAGAGAACTTGTCTGCAATGTTACATATAATCTGAACCATAAAAGCAGGTAACCTACATGCTTTAGTGTAGCCTCTCTTCAACAGGAGTAGTATCTCCTGACTTTGGGATAAAGAGAATGCCAAAAGGCCTGTGATAACAGGCAGGTAGGTGAAGAAGAAAATAAAAAGTTATAGCAATGATGGCGAGCCAAGGAAGAACAACTCCTTCTGACTGATGCAATGCATTTAAGATGGCAAATTATCAAACTCTGTGGTTTTAGGGTACAGACTAACATATATTTTAAGATTATTATACTTTATAATATGATTACCCTGTCTGTTTAAGGTCTTCCTTCCTGTAGAATGTTTAGCTCCTTAGGAAAAATAGGTATAACCTTCCCACAAAGAAGCAGTAGAAAGAGTAATTCCTGAGTTATTTGGGATGGAACAAGAAAACCATGATTACTTAGAAAAAATACTTGCTGAGACCTTGCAAGCCATGTTTCAACCCACAGTGGACTTGGAAGGGTATTGCAGAATAAACATCCAGAAATAGGTTTATAATGGAAACCTTGGCAAGCCTAAAAGCAAATCAGTACACAGGTACCACTATAATTAAGAGCAGTGACCCTTCAAAGAAAAGGTTTGCCAGCAGGTAAATAAACTGCCATTTGCAGCTCACCTCATTAAACAGGAAAGTTTGGAAAGTGATTGGAGAATTGGCATCAATCGGTGCCACCTTAGACATCAGTTATAAGAGACAGCTGCCTGCTGTGGGATGAACAGAGTGTGTGTACTATTAAAAACAAGGTCTTTGTTCTGAGAGTCATGCTACAGGTAACCTGAACCCTTCAATTTATAGCCTGTTCACAGCTGTCAGGTTCTTTAATACAATTTTTAATCATATCCCGTCTGCCCCAGCTTGGGTGTGTGTAATACAGTAGGTCAGGTGGATAGAAATATTCAGATGAGTGAGTTGAGCTTCAGACAGTCTCTCATGTGTGGCTGATGTGCCAGCATGAATCTGTACACATGCTCCCTCTCCATTTTTTTCTTTCTCTAACTTTACATTTCAATTTGTCAGTGTAGTTGTGCCCTGTTTTGACTGATTCCTGGGCTGCTGCAGCCAGTTAAAGCTGGGGCGGGGGTTTGGTATGTTTTCCGGTGGTTGGTTTGGTCGGGATTTTTTTTATTACAGCTTAAGTGTTGGTTTTAGGCACTTTCACAGAAGCCTGGTAAAATTTCTGAATGGCCATGGCTGCTTGGGCTGGCGGGGGACACTGTCACAGCTGAATCCTTGAATCATCACACGCTGAAACAGCAGTATTGTTTTTGGAGAGGTGAAAAAAAACAATGTGGAGTTTGGAATATTTTGTCATCACATGTCTCGTTCTAGAGGTTTATCTTGTACGCTTTACCCTGCATGCAAGCTCTTCTGTGGGACAGTATGATCCAGAATTTTTTTGCAGGGAAGGTGGCCAGGTTGTCTTGGGCTTTACCTCATGTTACTGGGGGTTTGGGCATTTTCTTATGGGGCGTATTTTTTTCCCAAACAATCTATGATGTGTATGTCTTGAGAGGGAATGTTTTGCTTTTTTAATCAGGGATAATGATTTGGACTTGCCAGACACTGGTTTTAAGGCAGATTTAAAATTTAAATAAGCTTAAAAAGCAACTGAGTTAAAGTGGTAAAAAAATCTTGCATAATTGCTCTCAGTTTTTAACTTATTGTCCTCTGCCTCAACTTCAGATTCTAAACCTTAACTGTTTCTATGCTGGGAAATAGAGAAGTAAAATTTTGCATTTAAACAGAGGCATTTAGAAAAAATCAAATTTTTTCACCACTAATCTAATGTTACTGTCTCCTAATCTTGAACTATTGCCAGAAAACCACAATGCAAATCAATTGGAACTCCAAAGTAAGGACTGAGGGTTTTGAAGCAGCAGGATCTTTTAGGTTTTTTTTCCCTCTGAGTGTTTATTTCTCAGCGTGGCACAACTTACCAGTGTTTGCAGACTGGTGCTGGGTTTCTTCAGCAAAACTGATCATGTAGGTGCAGTCCTAATGAAAATTAATCTCTAAATCAAGCTGTATTTTTGAAATGACTGGTTAATACCTGGTGGGTGTGTGTTCATAGTGATTTGAGAGAAGCTTGAAGCTGTAAATCTTATGGCAGCTGTAATTTTGACCACTAAAGAAGCAAAGTGTGGCTTCTGAAGGTTTCACTTGCTTAATCCCCTTTTTAACACCTCGCAGATTGCTTGTTTATCAAACTGGCTGCTTTGATAAAGCTGCTAATCTCGGATCAAGAGCACACTATCTATCAACTTCAATTTATTAAATTCTAAGAATAAGAGTCTATCAGTTTCATTATCTGCATCTTCCCAATACTTTAATTTTGGAACAACAGGCTGCATTTAGCAGCTACTTTCTTCTCAAACGTGACATCCTGGAGCTGTGGGTCGACAGCTGGCTGAATGTGAGCCAGCAGTGTGCCCAGGTAGCCAAGAAGGCCAACAGCATCCTGGCTTGTACTACAGAGAATGAGGCCAGCAGGACTAGAGCAGTGATCGTGAGGACACACTCCAAATTACTGTGTATTTTTGGGCCCCTCACTACAAGACATTGAGGCACTGGAGTATGTCCAAAGGAGGGCAATGAAGCTGGTGAAGGGGCTCCACTCCTCTTAGGAGAAGTGGCTGAGGGAGTTTATCCTGGGAAATATGGAAGCTCAAGGAAGACCATAGTACTCTCTAAACCAACACAAAAGAGGTTGTAGCAAGGCAGGTGTCAGTCTCTTCTCCTCGGCAACAAGTGACTGGATGGCAAGAAATGGCCTCAAGCTGTCCCAGGGGAGAACAGGCTGCCCAGGGACATGGTGGAGTCACCATCCCTGGAGGTCTACTAAGGGCATGTTGATGTGACCCTTAAGGCCTTTGATCTCATCATTGTTTCAGGCTTT
>VXAD01002594.1:294909-427550 GCA_013399195.1 Dicrurus megarhynchus
GGGTGGTTTTTTGGGTGGGGGGGGGGGGGGGGGGGGGGGGGAGGGGTTGGTCTGTTCCTGATGCCTAAAATGCCTTTCCTACACCATCCCAGGAAAATGCCGTTGCTCAAAATAAAAGAGAAGAAAGGTCCTGCCAGCTCAGATTCAGACTTAATGTTGCAAGAACTCATTTAATGCAGAAAATAGATTGCCTTCCAGTTGTAAAACAAAATTACAGTAATGTGTAAGTGTTGAAGAGAAGATAAAACCAAGGGGTTTTTCAGTTTCTGATTAGAAACTTAGAGGTTAGCTGAAATGACAGCTTTATTAATGCATGCTGGAAGCTTATTGTGATAGCAGTGTAGAAGAAACTTGCACTTACCTTGTTTTCTTGTCTTGAAAGGTCTGTGAACCTCTAATGCTTCAGCTGTAATATTAAGCTTCTGGAGCTATCTGGTTTAACTAGTTGTAACACTCTCAAATAGCTTGTTAGAAGGCTACTGGAATAAATGTAGCTGCTTCTTTTTCTCATAAGCTTTGTCCTTTGGTAATTTAGCTTGCCTCTTTCACATGAAATCTTCTGAAGATACAAGGTCTTAGAGACTACTCATTAATCCATATTTTGGAAAGGTATAGTGACCTTGCACTAATAGGTGTGGGTGGGTAAGGGATGAGTGTGATCATCCATCATCACACATAATACTGGACAAAGTAGGAAGAGCTAAATACAGAACTGGCAAAGAGGTTAAGCCAGTGATTATGTCATTACCTCCCAGAGCTGCTTTTCAAGCAGCAGGATGGTGTGGAGCAGCACATTCTCTGTGAAATGAAATGAAGTTATAAACTTTCACCTCTTCCTGACATTGAGAGGCCCATTCAACATTCACCCATGAAAAATTGACTGTTGTTTATTCAACCTTTGGAGCCTACTCTTTCTGCCTGGAGCCTGTCTGAAGATGTGTACTTCTTGCAGGACCTGCTCATGAGCAGTGGAATCCACAAGTGTGCTCTCTTGCCTGCTGCTTGGCCTCTGGAAGTATTGCTCCAGGGACTTGAAATCTGGTGACATTTGAGTTCATTGTTAGCATTTGAAGTTGAGCATTACTTACCCATTTAGTTCTTACTGCAAACAACACCTGGTATGCCCAACCAGATTTTAACAATGGTCCTTCGATCTCCGGTGCTGGCAGTACACCTTTATTTAGGAAAAGCACGCAGGTGTCAGTTGTCCATTCCCCTCATACTTGTCCAGCATCCTCAATCGCTGTATTTAGGATTTTCCCCTTATCTGTCTCTGGGCATGTGTTAATGATGCCTTAGGTTTTAACTTTCATATTTTTCAAATCCTGTACTGCCTAGTGTGTAACTCTGAAGGTTCTTGTAGCCTGTTAATTTCTGCTCTCTCGTGCTAGGTAGACATAACAAAGCTTCTCCAGGCCTGCTCTCCAAGGACACTCAGACTGTCCTAGGCCCAAAAAGTATAAAACCTCTGAGAGGGGCGTAAGCTGAGGGGAAATTACTTCACTAAACTGAAGCTTTAATTGGAGAATTAACCCTGATATGCAAATGAACCCAACTTATAAAAGTGTGAGGAACTCGTGACCTGGGGTCCATCTTGGGATCCATTCTGAGAACAGCCTCTGGCTCCCCAGGGTGTACCTTTGAAGGCCTTTCAAATAAATACCTACCTTATTCCCTTACTCCTCTCTGGTCTCTGTTTTTAGGTGGCCTGTCAAGGCATCATTACAAGTTCAGGAAAAAAACCAGTATTAATATGAATGGTGGCGACAAACCTTTTGTCTGTTCAGGCTTCAATATGCAATTTCTGAAGTGCTCCCAATGCCACAGTGTTCTCACTCTCTGAACCAAGCTACTAAGATGACACTATTCTGTTGTAGAATTTTTTTCTCTTTACAATACTTTAACCCTTTCATTAGTTTCAAGGAACTAAGATTTAAATATATGTCACACAGGGTTAATCCATTCTCCACAGTGAAGTGCAAAAATTTCAGAAATAATGTAATCTGTTCTCCTGCCATCCGTATAAAATATTGTTTACACTCCAGGCCTATTGCTTCCAGAAATTATTGATAGGAACAGCTGCTCCTTTATGAGAAAAGTAGAAAAGTCCTTCCTCTCTGACCAGGGGCACTTTTCAGCCACCTTTACTTTATCACTATGACACAGAAGCATGGAAGATTGGATTTCAGACTTTAAATAATAATAAAAAATGTGCAGCAAAGAAACTCTCTAAAACTTCACTCAGGAACTTTTGTGAAGCTCTGAGCTGTCTCCTTGTGCTCCAAAGGATTTGTTCAAAACAATGAAACTCGGAGCATAAGATATACAGTACAATCAGAATCCAACTTCAAATGTACCTCGTTGCTACTGAGTTGAACACTATAATTACAATTATAACTCTGCAGTGCTTTATGCATAAATTATTTAAATTAAACCACACAGATTATTCCAATTTTATCTCCAAGAAACACTTCCAAAAGCCTGCTAGCACACACATTGCAACTCACTGCTAACATGAAAAACTCTTAAGGGTTTGATTATTTTTTAAAATCTTTTTGGAACTAAACTCTGTGCAGTGACTTGACTTATTTCAAGTTGAATAAGTCTTAGTTTAAATGGATTTGGTGCTGGTAGTGTATTTTCGGCTCAGTTGAGCAAAAGACTAAGCTGGTGCCATTCAGTCTGTCCTTTCCTATAAAAAACTGGTATTCTGTAAGGAGGTTTAATGCAAAGCAAAAGCCTCTGCAGCAAGAAGAAGTAACTCTCACTTTTTACTTTGTAGGAGCAGCTGTGGCTGGTGTAGTTATGCCATGGTATTGACAATTATTCACTTGGGACAATCCCAACAAAATATCTTTTCGCATGAAAATATTAATGAGAGAGGGTTCTACCAGGGTAAACCTGACTCCTGGAGGACATCCCTTGTTTTGAGCTTTTCTCATGGGTGGCTAGGAAAAGAAACTTGGTCAGTTCATTCCTCTTATGACAATATCTGCAAAGTCCTGCAGACAAACAGGTCAGAATATAGCAAACCGTAACATTTTTGTTTCTTTAGCAGTACTAAGATAAAATTTGGTTCTAGGAGCAAATTCAGTAAAGGTTTTAACCCTTCTCTCTGTCAGTACCTTTCTCCACTGAAATCACCTAAACAATGTTTAATATTATGAATATTCTTAAGCCTGTCACTGGCTGTAGAGAGTATTAAAATGAATCACTGAATTATAGTGTAAAAGAAACTGGCTTGCAATTTACAGAAGATTGTTTTAATCCTCTTATTCTTGAACATCATAATTTTGTTTTCCTCAATCTCGCTGAAGATTTTAATTTAGTAGAGTTCTGTTTCCTGAAAAATAAGTGGAAAGTGGAGTTAAGCCAACACAGAATGTCTGAAAATCTCCTGCTTGAAATTTTTTATTCATATTAGAGTGACAATTTACTGCTGCAGAAGCTGTAATGAAGAAAGGTATGCTTTTTAATGTCATCTTTTCTGAACAAATAACTAACAGGATTTTGCAGATGGTTATTTGGAGGAGAAATTAGTATTGCTGTGACACTTAGATACCTAATGAGAAAGAAAAATAGACTTGTTCCACATTGCTGGAGTTGTGGAGGAAGATAACTGAAGATCTAAAATTCCTCCTGGGCTTTGTATTTCTTAAATTAAAAATGAAAGGAAAAGTTTTCAACTTTGCATGCTTGATCACAAACTGAGTATTAAGTTAGTTATGCACATATAGTAACTCACTGAAAATGACATGTGGTTTGAGGGTCTATATAAAGATATATTTCTGATTTTTTTTGTGTAGGTTACTCAAACCTTTAGTCTTTGCATGATCAAATAAGCAGAGCTGTATGGGGCAACCTTCTTCAAGGCAAATGGCCAGAGAGTTGCTAACCTCATGAAACACAGGTGCTAAAGACCAGCAGCAAGACATTCCTTTATTCCTGCAGTGATGGAAGTCATGATTCTTCCATATGTTATTTCCTGGTGCTAAGGTTTTAATACCTCTTTCAGATACAGGATTTGTAGCACCATGTGATTTAGTTCTTCACTTGTACTTCCATCTTTTCAGGTCTGGAAAGCACCACAACAGTAGCATGGGGGTTTTATGGTTTGGGGTGGATTTTTTTTTTCCATCCCACACGGGTCTGCATGTTTGGCATGCATAGGAAAGGTCTAACCTCAGTACCCATTTTAGCTCCGTTTTTGGGATGAATCAATAGAGTCTCTCTGAAATGCAGAAGACAGTTTGTATATCAAATCAGTGGATGTTTGTGTATGTAATTCAGTGGATAAAGAGGAATGTTCAGTCATTGCTTAGTAGAAGTTCTCAGAAGAAAAACAACACACATATTTTCTCTCCCCCCTTAGTTTCCTTAAATGTATACGTTTTTTAATATCCTTCTTTGACACTGTTTTACTGTTAAAAATACTTAAATCAGAAATAAACTTTAATGTTGCATGCAAATTCTAAACTCATCAGCTTAAGATGCGTAAGGAAATCATGTCCAGGCACAGTGTGACATGCTAAAGAGGGTGTTATTTCAAACCCCTGTGGTTTATAGCCCACAATTCCATGATAATTTTTTCAAAAATCCTTGAAGATTCCCCATGTTATCACTGAAAATACTCCTTTGTTGTCTTTAATTATTCTGACAGAAATGTGGTAGATTGTAAGTTTAATGAATTGTTAAACTGGCTGCAATTAACTGTGTGTTTCAAAGGCATAGTTCTGTACTCTTTACACAGAACTAAAGACAAGTATGTCCTGTTTAGTGGCACAGCTCTCACCATTCAGTGGCAGCAGGACATCAGCCTCCTGTAGCAGAGTTGAGAAAAGACTGCTTTAATTTAATGCTACTTTTTTTCTGTGCATAGCAGTACAGAGTATTTATCTAGTAGTGTGTGTGTATAGTTGTTAAAAATAATCTTGTGATGGAACTTGCACTTAAATAGAATCTGCTTGTAGCAGAGGTTGCCCACTGCCGTAACATAAAGCAAATTTTCATACACAACAGAAATAACAATTACTTAATAGGAAAAACTAGTGCAGTTTTCAAACCAATTTAAAGTTGATCAAATCCAGATCAACTTTAAATCTTATTGATTTCTCTTCTTGATAAATGTGCATTTATTCACACTCATTTGCAGCATGAATTTTTTGTAGGTGCAGATATTTAAAAACACTTCTTTCAGAAAAGAAGCCATTTCCCTGAACAGCAGCTTCTGTTCACCATTATTGTTGGTTACTGTTCCCTGCCTGATAAAGTCCCACACATGCATCAAGAAAGGCTTTTGGAGAGGTTTTCAGCTGGTTTAATATGTTTCTTTATTATCAGAGAGTCAATCAGCCAAAATGTAAAATACAAGTAAGAGCTTACAGATATCCCAACAGCCTTTTCTACGCTGATAGTGATTGTAAAAAACATCTTTCAAGGAACTTGGAACTGCTTTGTCTGAACAAGTTGTTTTCTCTATCATTCCTCCTATTTTGCAGAAGCAGCCAGGCTTTTAACTATTTGTTCTGAATGTGCTTTTTTGCTGAAAGCATCTCCCATCTGCTGACCTTCGCCACTCACGTTCTACTTCTCCATTTTAGTATTATGATCTGTAGTGAAGGATGGAACCCTTCCTTAAAGCAACTGTTTTTTGAAGGAATTTAGGTTTTACATTGATGAAGTAAATATTTAAAAGATAAAAAAGAAAGTTTATCGGAAACAATTATTATACACAAGCATTTTATTTTATGAGAACAAGGATATTATGGGTCAAATATTGCTGAAGAGCCCAAAGGCCTGTGCAAAGGAGACAGATGCCTGCTTCCAATAAATAAGCCATTTTTTTTACCAGGTTATTCTCCTATATTATAGAATTTTCTCTCTCTCTTTCAGTAATAGGAAAAAAAATCCTAATAAGTTACATGCAAAAGTGCACATTTTAGAGGGAGTTTTAACTTGTTATGGCCATGTACTGTTAATTTTACTTCCAGCCACACTAGTAATCCATAATTTACTCCAATTTATGAATGCATGTTGCCTCTTTTATTTTCAGTCATCAAGCTTCAGGGAAGCTGTTGTTAGAGGAAAGCCTGAATTTCAGTTTCACTGTATGACTTGGACTGTGCTTTCTGAAAGATAGGTTTTATTACTGACTTATGCTAATGGCCTGCAGGTTGGAATCTTTAAGGCTGTAACTGCATCTGCAGCCCTGGGAGCTGTCAGGGAGTAGATGATCATCTGAAAAAACTGTGGAGCCAGGTGGCTTCTGTGGATACCAGTTTCCTGGAATTTACCCTAAGATGAATGAAGAAGGAATAAAGTTATTACAAAGGAATGACAGTAGGAAGTATGTGAGTCAGAAGAGGCAGGTGGAAGGAGGACTATTAAGATCTTAGATCTGTCCCAGAATGGCAAGAAAAAGCATGATGCAATTTCCACCCCTGCCTTGTGTTTGTTATCTGAAGTAAAATAGGTATAGCTCTTGAGAGCTCGGGTGAAATCGATGTGTTGGTTTGCTCTCCAGTACTGCTAAGTCACTGTAAACACAGAACTCATGAAGCTGCATCTCTAAAAGGAGTGCATTCTGAGCTCGTTGAGGTATTTTAGGAATCTGTTGTTTCTGAAGTACTGAAGCTGTTAGGATGAACTTTCTCACACAGTACTGAAAAAAAGCAAAAGGATTGAGAAACGGTGACTGGAGCCTACAAAGACAGTAAAGCTGAAATCTTACTGTATTACATATGGCAGTAGTATTTCAGCCTAATGTTTCATTTCCATTTCTCTATTAAAAAAATTATAAACACTTGAGCCTGAATCTGTTGTCGTCTATTTGTGCAGTCCTCAGTGCTGAAAATTGGAGTGTTTGTGCATTAGACTGCATTGTCAGAATCAGGAAATGATGCGTATCAAAGGCAGGTGTGACTCAGTACATATTGCCCATCTTAAGTAATTCATGTCATAGAATTGTAGAATATCTCAAGCTTGAAGGGACCCATAAGGATCATATAATTCAACACTGTTCCTCATGGGGCTATGTAATGTTCTTATTGGATGGAATTCTGTAATTATTCCTGGTCATGTCTCTATGGTTTCACTATAGTACGTCCTTTAAGACGATTTTTTTCTATTTTCCCCAAAGATTTCCTCTTAAGTGTCTCCAAAACAACAACAAAAATCAAAGGCTTCCTCTTTCTTCAAACTCTCTCTCCAAGGCTGTGGTGAAGCTGCTCCTGTTTAACACCAGTGATCTGGATGTGGGAATCGAGCACACCTTCAGTGAGTTTGCAGGTGACATCAAGCTGGGCAGCAGTGTTGACCTGCTGGAGGGCAGGAAAGCTCCGCAGAGGGATCTGGACAGGCTGGATCAATGGTTGAGGCCAACTATGTGAGGTTCAAGGCAAAGAGGCAGGTCCTGCCCTTGGGTCACAACAACCCCATGCAGTGCTACAGGCTTGGTGAGAGTGGCCAGAAAGCAGCCCAGAGGAAAGGGACCTGGGGGTGCTGGTCAGCAATCAGCTGAACATGAGTGAGTGTGTGCCCAGGTGGCCAAGAAGCCAACGGCACCTGACCTGTATCAGGAATAATGTGGCCAACAGGACAGGGCAGTGCCTGTCCCCCTGTGCTGGGCACTGGTGAGGCCACCCCTCGAGTGTTGTGTCCAGTTCTGGGCCCCTCACTGCAAGAAAGACATTGAGGTGCTGGAGCGTGTCCAGAGAAGGGCACGGGGCCGGTGAAGGGTCTGGAGAAGTCTGAACAACTCCCATGAGGACCTGCTGAGGGAGCTGGGGGCCTTTAGCCCAGAGAAAAGGAGACTCAAAGGGGGACCTTGTTGCTGCCTTATTTCAACGGCCTTGAAAAGGAGGTTTTAGTGAGGAGGGTGTCAGTCTTTTCTTCCAGGTAACAAGCGATAGGATGAGAGGAAATGGCCTCAAGTTGCCCCAAGGGGAGGTTTTGATTGGATCTTAGGAAAAATTTATCTAAATGTTGGTCATGCTGCTCAAGGAATTGAGTCACCATCCCTGGAGGCATTTAGAAGAACATAGCTGTGGCACTTGGTTTAGTGGTGGACTTGATGTTCTTTTAGACCTATCGCAACCTTAATGATTCTATGATTATAAGAACTATTAATGTACTGAAGGGATAAGCTGCTTTTTAATCTTTAATCACTGATTTTTGTCCAACCTTAACATATAAGAAAACATTTTTGCATCTGTGATCTCATTATTTATCTAGGTGAGGAGGTAAAGAATGGAAGGAGCACTGAAATTAACCTATGGTTTGAAAAGTCTAACAAATATATTCTGTTTATATTCATTTACATCATGGTGAGAAACAGACTCTTGAAACTGTCTTAAACTCTATAGTATAAATTTTTTCAGAAACTTTTTCCTTATTTAAATCAAGCATGGCTTATAAATTAAGAAATTGATTAACTGTGACTAATTAAGGAGGTAAATAGCATTTAGATTTCATATTTAATTCAGAGATTGTCATCACCTCTCCCAGCTTCAGTGTTCATCAGTATGTCTCAAAAGGCTTGGTAAGCTTATCTGTAATGTACATTTACCTATCAGAAATCTCCCATCTGATTTAATATTCAAATAAATCTTATTCTTCTAGTTCACAAATAGTTATTAAAAATGTGGACAGTCAAATATTGTCATCCAAAATGTTATCAACACATTTCAATTTTTTTATGTTGTTTCGAGTTTCCTTATTGCTGTCTTCACCAGACACCAGCCGCCTTCCCACCTGCACAGGGTTCTATAAACTACAAATAAACTGCAGGTTCTCAGAGTCTGCCAGATCATTCCACCAACTAAAGCAAACAAGCTATAACACCAAGAACTCGTGGAAAAATGAGTGTGTTTTCACTCTTTTATCATTAACAACTTTTTCTATTGCCATGAATTATGCAAGTTTCAGCTGAGACTAGGGCTCTCTTAATTGAGACATGTGAAGTGTCCTATTTGACTAATTGAAGTCAGATTGCTTTGGAAATGTATCAGGTAGAGCTGCAGTTATTTCAAGTTCCAATTCTTCCCTTTCAGCTATCACATGTCCCTGGATCAATCCTGCAAAGACAGTTATAGCCCACGTAACTGAAAAAGGGCTCCTCAAAGCTGCGTGGATCTCCTCCACCTGTGGACGGAGCAATTCTGAAAGAGACTGGAAAAACATTTGTGCCTTGAGCACAAACTAGTGAAGAATTTCATTAAATCCCTTTGGTAGTCCTTTTTTTAGGTCCAAGATGGGCTGTTACATGGAAGGATGGGAGAAGACTGCAAGGCACCTGGGCTTTGACTGACAAAGAGTCTATTCCAAGTCTCAGTGAAGTTTTCCAACTGGACTTCAGAGGACCCCAGTTTGTACTTGCACTTTTAAGAGCATATGTGGAAGTTTAATGTCCAATACGCTGGAGAATGAGCAGCGTCACTCCTGTTTCCTGACACCCATTCATGTAGCATTAGCATCATTTTCTTTGTGCTTCTAATATTCTGACAAACCTAGAATATTCTAATATTTATTTGTGTCTACACCACCTGCATTAAATTAAATTTCTAAATTAAAAATAGCACACTTGTTACAACTTCAATTTTCTTATCCTCAGTAGCAATTGGTAACTGTGTTACGTTCAGGCAAAGTAGTGAAATTGAAAAAGGACTTGTAAGCATTTTTCAAATTACTTCAGGTAAATAATAAGCAACTTTCCCCTACTGCTGTTATACAGTGATAGCTCTCTTTAATTTTCCAGTGCTAAATTAATTTACAGTTGCTTCAGACCTCAGTAATTTGCTCACGGTAAATGCACATCTGGGAGAGTTCTGGGGATCTGGAATGAAGAAATACAAAATGCAGTGCTCACTTATTATAAAATTGCATTTCTTTGCTTTACTCTGTCGTTATGGCTGCACACAGAAATACACAGAAACATGAAAAGTGTAATGAGAGAAGACTGGCTAGCTGAGCCTTTTGTTCAGGATTTTCAGAGACCTCTGAGAGTGGAATGCCGATTTCCTACTAAATTTCCATAAATTTATTGGGAAATAATCCTTTTAGGAGGATCTTATTCTTCCTTAGTCATCCTCAAGTTAATAGTCTCCCTAAAATTACACTGATGAATGTTTGGGGGGTTTTTTAGGGGGAAAAAGTCAATACAAAATTTACATTTCTACCATAAGACAGATGAAATTCTAGTGATCTCCACTGGCTTTACCAGGCTTTGGAACAGACCTTTTCGAGAAAGATCAGGGATCTCTACACAGAGGTAGAATAGGATGTACTAGAGGAATATCAGCAACATGTTGCTGGTTTTTGCCTTGCTAAAATAAAATACCTTCAAAGATCAAGCGTATAGCCTTCCTCGGATCCAAAGCATTTGTTGCTTTGGTGCCTTTCCTCTATCTTACAGGATTTGTGACTCAGGTGTTTGAAGTTAATGCTTAAATTGTAATGAACTCAGTCCTGAATATGATGGTAATGTGGTTGAGAAATAAATGTACCTGCAAACTTAAATGTTATAACCTCTCCTATCACTTCTGGGGCAGGAAAAAAAGGTGTTTTGCCTGGAGTGGTTTCTTCTTTGCCCTTCCAGTATACTTTCTTGATATTGTGGTTTCCTATATTCTTATTTTCTAGTAGAATCCTATTTCATATTAATAAAGAACAACAAAGAATTCCTTCAAACTCTACTGAAGAGAGTGTATTTCACTCTAAGATGATTCTGGAAAGCTTGGTAGCATGCATTTCCTCAAAGGCAAAAATGCAAATATAGCCATCAAGATGTTACCTTTGTTTTCTGTCCCTTCCACATTGCCTTTCCTAGAGCCAGCACTTATTCCAATTCCATCAGTCCTGCAGACCAGAGATAAGATTTCCTCCTTCTAATATACAGTGGAGAATTTTTAAGTGAGTTTTTTTCAGGTTTCTGATGCCTGACAGATCCAACATGCTTCTGCTATTAGGATTGAGTACAGCATTAACTTTTAAAGCTTCTCAGGGAACTGAATTCCTTGGGCAGACTGGGATCACCATCCTGATTTCCATCATTTTTTTTTCCGGGTGACACCTCAATGATACGATAGTTTCATGCTATCCTCAAATCTGCTGGTTTTCAGGATGAAACACTAAAATGCCTTTCTCCTTATAATTTGAAGCAGCCCTAGGGCTAAGTGTGCCCTCTGAAGGGCTCCTTGTAGGATGCCTGTGATATATGTGTGCTTGTAGTCATATGCTTTTGTCAGTAAAAACAGGTGGACTCTAAATTGTACCCAATGTAGGTATGTTTTTGAAATTTCACCAGGTTCTTACTGTATATCTATGATTTCAGTTGCAGGTAAGTTTGGAAACTGCCTGCAACTGAAGGTGCTTTAAGTTAGAAAAAAGATTCTTGAGAGGTTGTATAATTGCTTGAGAGGGAGGGCTGCTCGCGTCTTATCTAATTCTGATTATCTGTGTTTAAGGTTAGCTTCTATTACTGGGTTATTTTGTTTGATGGGTTTGGCATGTTTGTTGGCTCCTTTATTGCTTCGCTGTGTGATACACTCATGCTTTTCCACTAACCAGGCATTAAAGTCTGCATCTTGCCTGTATCTGACATTGATTCCTTGACTGATGAGGAAATAAGCCATTTACAGCTCTCTCACTGCAAGGCAGTGAGGAAGAGTCTTCCAAAAGGAGAGAATTACTTCAGATGGTAGTGTGCAGGCCTTTAAATCTGGGAACATGAATGAAACATGAGGAAGTGGACAAATAATTCTTGTAGAGAAAAACTAAATTCCTTCCTGTTTCCTCCTGTGGAATACGCTTTTTAAGATTCTCCTGTGAACTCATAGAAGCTGCTTCTTGTTTAATTTCTTATAAATCAGGATTTTACATGAATCATATGTGATTCCAGGGACTGATTGTGAGGTGGTTACCCTTAGCAACCTGTCATTTACCTTGGATCATCAAATAATCACCCCAGTGTATGTAGCAGGTGTTCTCCATAATAACTGCAGGGGAGCAGAGAATACTACAGTAATATTATGCATTTATCTAAATTGGAAACTCACTTGAGGAGAAGACTTATAGTTTTTGCTTTACAATCTTGTGTTTATATGCTCTGCAGTTCAGAAAGTGTATTTCGGAGTAGAAAAAAGAATAACAAGAAATCAGTTGAAAAAAAAGACAGGAATCACTATTAAACTCAGTGCTTTGTGGCTAAGACATCAGTGAGGGGAATGCTTATGTGAAAAATATTTGGGTTTTTAATAACTAAACATAAATGCTTATGTGTGATTCAGAGAAAACTAGGTTTGGGGCTTTTTTCCAGAATAAAGTTGTTTTGTTTCAGATTGACTTGCCAGCAGAAGGAAGGGAAAGCAAACACTCTTAGATTCTGAGTAAGGGATTTTGAAATCTCTTCATGCTTAATAATGAATCTGGCCTTTTTCACTGGCAGCCATAGAGAACTCCACAAAATAGATGTGGGAGTAGAGTAACTTCCGTCTGGGTGTCAGGTACCCTGGAAGCCCTCACAAGGCTGAAGATAATAATGAGGAAAGAGCTGGAGAGGATGTACATGAACTTCATGGTTATTCCAAGACAGAATGACTAATGACTCATTCTTTTCCTCTCTGACTCTTTCCTGCTTCAAAGCAGACATGTGAAACATCACTTGTGACACTCCTTCACAGGGATGCAGGGTAAAAGGAGAGTTCTTTATGGTACAGTCCCATTGGAGCCACTCTTCTATGGAGGGAGCCTGAAGGCAAAGAAATTTCTTCCTACCCACTCCTTCTGCAGGAAAACTGGCCTCTGGGGCAATCCTGAGATAGGTTTTGGGTGTAATTTTTGCCTTTGGTTGGAAAAAATCCTTAGCAATTGAAATGGACAGCAGCCAAACAAAGCATAGGCCCAGAGTTCTGAAGATCTTGGATCTGTTTATCTTCTAGGTTTCTAGCCAGGGTTATTTAATTTACCATTTCTGGTTTCAAAGCCTCCTTCCATAAAGAGGCTTCTGTACCATTAATCAGTTACCAACCCTAAAAAGCCTAATGTGGAGAGAGCTTGTCCTTTAATCTAATTAAAGACAGTCACTTGGAGACAGCAGTGGCTTTGAGACCCTCCCTCTGTGTTCATATGTATGTCTGCCCTTCAAGTTGGTCAGATTTGAGAAATGTCACTCCACAGGACAAGATAAACATCTAAAATAATAAGATGGGGGGAACAAGATTAGACTTTTTCATCCTAAATGTTGGAGAAGCAGTTTTCCTCTGAATTCAAGTGTTTAATTAAAGATGGAATTAACTTGTATGCCTAGTCCAGCTCTGCTAAGCCTATATTTCTGTATTGGTTTTATGTTGTGGGCTCAGAGTCAGAATGTTTGCACTTTACAGGTCAACCCCTTGAAGAAAATCTCCTTTGCAATTCTCAGTGAGTACCTGCTGCCTTTACTGTGGGGAAAAAAGTTTACTTCTGTGAGAACTGAGTGTTCAGCATCTCTGTGGAGAAGGCCTGTAATCTACTTTTAGCAAATTAAAATCTAATACGGTTTGTCTGTATTTCATTTATGCCTCAGGACAAATTAATGTTAAAAAAAGCCTTTGAAATGAAAATGGTGAGCCCTCAAATTAACCTACTTGTAGTGTTTTTATTTCAAGTTTCATTTGGGAATTGAAGGTGGCTGTTAAATTGCTGGTAGGTAAAACATCACTGACAATTTGCTTGCGTTTTTCTGCAAATAGATTTTCACTCAGAAAAGTACAGTGGGATTTGGAAAAAGAAATTATGAAAATAACTAGCTAGTCTTTCCCTTAAAGTTTTGTTTTGTGCTTCAAAACTTTAACTTCTGTTGACAAAGCTGTTACAGTCCTAGAAATTTATATTGAGAACAGTAATTAATTACTTTATTTAAAGCCATAGAGACAGGGGTCAGGCCATGTTAAACTTCTTGTGCAGAGTTTGCTGTTCAAAGGTGTCAGTCTTCTGTGTGCTGCAGGATGGCTACAACTTGAAATGAAATTCATTTTCATGTGCAAAGCACAAGCAGCAAGGTCCAACAGAAAGAGGGATAGTTATTGTGTTTGTAGCTTGACCAGTGTCTGGGGGTGAGAACATCCTTCTGGGCAGTTTTCAAAAGTTTTGCCAGCCAAGAAGAATCTTGATGGAGGGCAAAAAGTCCAGCAGATTGTGTTGGAAATAAATAATTTCTCTCTGCAGAATGCCCTCTCACAAAAAAGTCCTCTTGCCTTTGGGATTGTTACCTGACAGGCTGCCCAGGACACCAGAGCCCACCGGGAGCGTTTCCAGCCTCTCAACCACGGGGACATCAATTTTCAGATATGTGCAGAGGGGGATCTCAGGGGGTGCAACCACCTGTGTTTCTCCTGATAAGAAATAGCTAGCAGTAATAAAACAAACAAAAAAAGGTTTTCCTTCTAGACTCATCGTCACATTTTCAGGGCTTAGAGAGAAGTGTTCCTTTCAGCAGTAGCCAGTATTTATTCATTGGGTCATTGCATATTAGGAAATGAGGGCGTGACCCAGTTGTATTTTATTTTCCAGCTGAGTTACTGTATGTTAACTTTTATGGGCTAACCAAGGCACTCCTGTATGTGATGTCTGACAGCAGAAGTGCTGAATGCAGAGGGCTGGTATTTAAGTACTTTAAAATCAACTTTTGAAGTAGCTAAACAAAGCAGAATTCTGATACAGAAAAAGTTATCAAGAAAGCATTTTTTGTTATAGCTTAGTTTGTTGTAGAAAAGTGCCTCAGCTCATTCTCATCTAAAAAAAAATATATATACACACACATATATTGTAGTTTATTTAAAATACACATATTGTTCTACTCTCCACACAAAGCTTTCCTGCAGGCTTTGGAGTTAAGGTTAACTTTTCTTTTTATAATACAACATTTAATCTAACTCTTCTACAGCTTCTGAGCTCACTGTCATTTCTTTTCACCAATTAAATCTGACTGCTTCAGTGTGTAAGGAACAAATGTGAAAACCTACTGACAGCCACAGTAGCAATTTCATTCATGGCATATAAGCCCAGAGGGTGAGTGTCAGGAAGCCAGCAATCTGTTAAATGCTTTATCCATGTTATGCACAATATATTTCTTATTAGTTATGTTTTTCATGTTCTGATTTAAGAGAGCCCATTATTTTGAGAAGTCTAATTTGACCTGCTACATAGAAATGTGCTGGTTGAATAGATACTTTTCTATCTTGTCTTGGATTGTTACGAGGGTTGTTAGTCCATTTGCTCCAGGGCAAACAGATCACCTCAGAGATCAGAAAGCAATTGCTTTTCATGGTGAAGCAATACTCAGTGTAATAGTTGGTGTAATAAAAGGGATTAATTTTCCAGTGCTTTGTACTGGGGTTAGCCATGGGTAGGTTTCTGTACTCTGCATCAATCTCACTTGTGGCAGATGAGAAAGGAGTGACTTGTATGTAAAAGCTTTCCTCCGAATCCTGTGGTATTAACCACCACCAGAATTAAGGAACCAGCCTAAACCGACTACTGAGAAAATTCAGTGCAACATTCCTGCTTCTGCAACCAATGGCTGCAATTAAAAGAATCCTGTAGGCCTGATCTTCCCTACAGTCTTGCGTATTACACAGACTTCTACCTGCTCGAGGTGTTGCAGGGTGGTACCATTGCATTTCACACAGGTATTGACTCACTGTGGGTGGTGGAAGGTACTGCAAAGGCAGGTGTCTTATCTTTTGATAAGGACTACACTCGAGAAGCAGACAGCAAGGCACGGGTATCTATTGGATCTGCTGAATGGACCTCTTCTGACCTTTGTAATTTGGATGAGTGAAAAATTAATATGAAGTGTTATAAAGTCCCCCAAGCATAAGACATCTTAGCACTTTATCTGCACTGATGAGTGACAAAATCATGTGTACAGAGCCAACAAAACATCTTTACTGTTTTGTATTTCAATATATTACAGTTCCACTACTTTAACTTGGTTGTGCCTTTACCTATTTTTTCATAAGAGGGTTTCTTTTTGTAATTTGATCCTAACACTTTTTTCCTGCAATGCTTGAAGGTTTGACAGCTTATATGAGAGTGTGCATTAAAGAAAGATGTACTTCAAGTTTTACATACTTTGGTCTGACTGAAGATTTTTTCTGGTTTGGTCTTTCACAGAGATGGGTCTGAACAGTGAATATTTGTTCACCTTCTTAATGACCTATGACATATTTTGATCTGGCACATTATTTTAGCAGGTTCACATTACACATGCAGGGATAAAAAGTTAGCCAGGCAGAGTTCTCAAATATATTGAAACACCTGCCCTACCTTATCAAAACAGGTTCCTGGCTTTAGCAGCAGAATAAGCTGTGATGATGCTAAATAAATGCCAAAACTGACACAAAAGCAGCTGGGATTCAAGGACTCGGTTTTGCTTATATCCATTGTATCAAAGCACTTCAGCCACATTTACATAGTGCTTTCTCTTCTATACTGATTGCCTGTGCAAGAATTTTGCCATAATGGGCATGCGCTAGTTGGTCATGGTGGTATTCTGCAGAAAAATAGAGTTTTGAACCAGACTCAGGGTACTCAGACTAGGAAAACAGTGGACTGGATAAAACAAAATATTGATAATGCAAATCTAAGGGAAATACTCTATAAGGGCTAGCTAGAGACTGTAAAGTAATGGTTTTTTCTTAGAGATCCCACCTTGTGATGTTCTAGACAGAGCTGGAACATCAAATCTCTCTACTGGAGTAGGAAAAAATCCTCATTTACAGAGTGGGTGATAGTCCCTCACAGGAGAAGTTGGCTATGACACTTCATAAGGCTTTTTCACCTAAAAATTGCTTGGTATATGACCGTGAAGTCTAGGTCTGTCTTCCTGCTGCCTGTGCTGAGCTGGAGAAACTTCCCCTTTTTTATAGCTTTCCTATTATTGTGGTAGGGGCAGTTCTTTTCTCTGTATGGTAATTAACACAGGAAAATTTTGGGATGTTCATAGATAAACTTATAGAGTTTTTGAATGGCTCTAAATAAAGACCACCTACTGGCACTTGTGAAGGGGGCTCATGAAACAGGACATCAAGCTCAATGTGTTGCAGTCACAGCCTAGACCACACAGTGTTGCCTTGCGTCTACTCCCACAGCTTGGAAAGTTCCTTGCACACAATGTAATCCACCCTGCTTTGAGACACGAGCTGCTGTTTGGATCTCATTCATCAGCATGCAAGCAGAAAGGAAAGAAAGTGACCTTTCCGTGGCCAAACTCTCCAGCTTCAGTTCAACAAGAGCCAGTGAAGTGCCATGCGATTAATAAGAGTGCAGAAAGAAGTAAAGGTCTCCTTTTATGGTTGGAGAGATTAATTTCACAGAAAGGGACTCAGTGTAATTTTAGGAGCAGTTAATATGCGTGCTATAGCACAGGTACTTAATTGAGCCATTCCCCATGTTTCACCAGTATGTTAAGAGAAGGATACATAATGTTTTCTTTTGCATTATGTTTCTGTGTGGTTAGTCATCAAATCTGAAATTATATCTAGGCCTAATTGGACTTTCGCAGCTCCTCAAGGCAGCCATTCCTTGAATTGTCCATGTTGGGGTTTTTTCTTGTTGGAAAATAATGTAAATGAAGTATTTCTCACTGGTGGTTTAGTGGTAAGGCAAGTTCAAAGTGGAACACAGCTGTAGCATCCTTATGTTTACTGCCCAATAGTGTGCTCAGCTGGTATTGCTCTATACCTATAATACACAAATATTTAATACTTCTTCCATATTATACACCTTAATGAGAACATGAAAATGTTTTTATTTCAGGATTTCATCTTCACATTAGTGCTCTCTCGTCTCCAACTCACAAGGAAAGCAAATAAAATGGACCATTATTATTGAATTGACAGACAAAAGCTGTTTAGCTCGGTTTCCTTTCATGAACAAGAACATGCCAAAAGAGCTAAACATCCAAGGACTTGTTGATGGGATTGAGCCATGCTGCATCAATGTCAAATGTGTCCTTAATTTCCTCTTTTCATTTTAGTGGGGTGTTAGGCAATGAGCATGCAGGAGGGAACCCTGAAGCCTTGGCTGCTCTCATTAGTAGTTGGAGATAAAGGCAAAGGAAGAAGCAGAAACAGCAGAGTTGCACCTGCCAACAGTGAGAAAACAATTATTTGAGATAGCTCCTTTTTATTCTGACCAGCATAATGGGGCAGCAACTCTGGTATCAGGAGGTGTAGTTATTTTTGTGAGCACTTTCCATCCTAAATATTCTGTGGTCCAGCAGGAAGAGCTACCATGAATATCATACATATGCTTTTAAACTTGTGCCAGCAAATTTTCATTGCTCCAAATGTTTGCAGAGGTAAATTCAAAGGGGTGAAAGCATGGTTAGAGTAAAAGCACTTAAAAATTCAAACATATTTATTGGGAATATATTAGATGACTCATCTGTCTCTGCTGGCAGTACCTCAGGCTCGTAATATTTATGAAGACCTACAATATAAGAAACAATTCCCTCCAGCACCACCGTTTTCATTTGCAGTTTTGCAGTTATAAAATCGGTTCCAGCAAAGCAGAGAGGATTTGCAAATGCAGTCAGCCCTAACCTGGCACAACCTTTATCTGCACATGTGGGTGCCTGTGCAGTTCTAGGGTTCTACTGCCACCAGCTACATAGAACTGAGCCTCCAATGATGCGGCTTTGTAGGCCCATAAAGCAACTCCAGAGACAGCCTTTCACTTCAGCAGCGTAATAAATACTTTTAAAACAGTTTTTATGTCTATATCTACCAATAGCATGTAACAGAAAATACAGCAGACTGTTGTCTTCACAGAGTTTCAATTAATTCTGGAGTTCCTTTAAAGTAAACTCTTCATAAACTTGATGTTTGGTGCAGAGGTTCCCCAGAATAACTTTCAGGTAGAGGCTGGTCAAAGCAGTGACAACTGGAGTCAGAGGTCAGCAGCACGTGTGAATGCTTTATGTCAGCAGAGAGAGGGGAAGGGGAATGGATGTATTTTTGTGCCTGTAATGTATGCATGTGCATGCACACACTGTTGGCATGGGTCAGGGTTTAATCAACTGTGCTACTTTACTAAAATAATTTATAATACTTTATATCTAGACACAGACTGGGAGATCAGCCGCAGCTGCAGCCAAAATGTTGGTGGCATTTGCAGATCATCTTGTGGTATTAAGGTATCTCTGAATGTGCCCACCTGTTGGGTGCTCACGTGCTCAGCCTTAAACTGTTGCCAGATCTGGAGAAGGGAATATTACTTTCTCCAAAGCAACAAAGAGGTGTTTTGGAAATTTACATTTGGTAAATTCTGTGTTTTCCCTTCTGCTGCAGGAACTGAAGATGTCAGCAGGGTAGCTGATGCTGCCTCCTTTTTCCCTCTAGCTCATGGTAGTCTTGTAGTATTTGTGTTTTGTATTAAAATTTTTATTAATATAGACTGACAGGAAGTAACTTGTAATTTATATACTATAAGAGGCTTTAGTTTTCTGAACTACTTTTGATTCATTTACTGCTTGAATTCTGTACTCTGTGTCTGTTAAAAGTTACAGTCGCAATTAGAGAAGTAAGATGAAAACTAATAATAGTAATTTTTTTACTTTATAGTTTCCATTATATTTACATTCCAGTAATTATCTGTCATCATTCTAAACATGCTTGGTGTGTAACCAGGCACTTTATAATATCATTATTCCTTTTCCACCTGTGCAGATCAGCACACACAGAACTATCAGCAGGCTCCATTAACCTGCAACACAATCCCTGATATATTTTTTGGATGCACATATTTTGTTTTCCCTCTGCTCCCAACCACTACATTGTTTGACTCTCGCATAGTCACAAACATAATTCTCCCTGTACTCGTCTCCCTGTGCTGCAGTGCGAAAGGACAGATTGGTATTAAGAGTCCTGATGCAGCAGATGAAGCACATAAGTATTTTGAGGGGAAAAAAAAAAAAAAGAAAAAAACAAACCACTTAAAATTATTTTAAAAGGAGCATGAGACTTGTCACCTGCTTTTGTGTGTTTTGCAAAGAGCAATTCAATAATGTGCCCAAAATCATCTAAATTTGATTTATTCTGGTTTAGCAGCTATATTATTTCTGATGGCAATGGGAAATTCATGTGTCTGAAAAGCAAGTGTCTAAGCTTTTATTTTGAGATGTAATATGCCATAATATTATGAAAAATGAACAAGGCATGCCTGATTGGTTAAAAAGTGTGCATTTAGTAGAAGTGTTCAGCAGGCTGAGTATTATGTGGGAAATGCCAGCATTCTAAACTTGCTAGTGTCATGAGACATTTTAATATAGCAATGTATCATGGAATAATGTTTCATTAAAAGAGACATTTGGAAACACTAGACAAAGTACAATTATGCAAAATGAAATATTTTACAATGTAGTTCCAACACAAATATTAATCTCAGTACTTTACAGCAAAATGGAAATCACAGATGAAGACAAAGCTGCCTACACCACAATCCACAGCTGGTTCCTCTTATGTTTCTATATTGCACATTATATCAAGAAAACAATAGAGAGGGATTTTTGAAATGCAGTGCTGTTTAAAGTGTCCTGTCTTGAATTTACTTTAATTCCATGAAAATGTATGGCACCTCATTATTGAAACACAGCATTTTTTCCTCTTTATACCATTAGTACTTCTCTTTTTTACATTTTTTTGTGCTTTGGAGAAAATATTGCTGTCAGTTGCAGTGGCATTTGCCTTTCATCTCACTGCTTTTCAATGGCTTTCAAGTCTCTAAGTGGTATCCAATTTATTTGTATTCCAATGCCACTTCTGTGAAGCATACCTTTCTGTCAGCTCAGTGCAAGCTTCAGGTGGCTTGTATTTGGAAGCTGAGGTATAAACAAACTGACAGGATCAAGTGCAGCCTATCCTCTCACTGGCAATTTCCACCCATTTGCTGTAGGCCAATATTCCTCCAATTCATTCAGCAGAACAATTTACTTTCATCTGAGTAGGGTTGGGATTGACTCAGTCCCTTGGATTTATGTGGAGGCCCTATGCTAAACCTGAAAGTCTCTGTATGCCAAGATACTGGAGGCAATTACTCCCTTCACTATATTTTTTTAATCTCTTTTCTTCCAATATTTAAGTTTTCTTTGGTGTTTAAAATGGTTCTTTTGCAACATCTTGCTGATGAGTTTGTAACTGCCCTACCACGGTGTAAATTTGCCTTCAAGTGAGCTCTTAAAGGTGCTAAATTTGAGCTAATGCATAAGATATAAAAATTTATTTTCATACTTGCTTTTCCTTTTTCTACCTATCTCAGTTTCTACTGCCTTTATAATTTACTGTTGATCAAAACAGCAGCAGTCAGCAGTAATTTGTCATTTTTAGTGCCTTCACCATTTTTGCGGTGTCAACAGCTTTTTATGTGCATGGCTTTGTATGTATATCACAGCAGAGCAACATGTGTGTTTGCAGAATCCAAATATTCTGCATATTCTCATCAAGAAGCCTATTTTGGGTGTTTTAAACACACATAGGTAATGGGTGAGGTTTAGAGATAACATATGAATTACAACTAAAAGAAACAAGGCAGGAGAAGCTCAGGGTCTTCTATCTTACAGAGATTTATTTTCCTGTGGGGTGTTTTTCCCAATATTTGAAGCTTTAATGACAGCCACAATGGAGTACAATACCACTATTACTGCTTTTCAAAAAGGATATAGTTAATTATTAGAGTAACATTTAAACAATTGTCAAATGGCCCTCTTCACTCTAAAGCCTAGTGTTGTTTAGAATGCAAATTTGGAAATGTGCAAGCTTTCTACTTCCATAGTAATTCATTGCCAACAGTAATGGAATCTGGATCATTTGCTCAAGGTCTTAAACCATAGTTTTAACACATATATTTCAGATTTAGAAGAATTAAAAAATAAGAACGTTAAACTATGTCTAAATATGTATTCATTAAAATAAATGGGGTTTATGTCTGATTTGTTTTAATATCTAGAGCTTTATGTTAGTGGGATGTAACTAGGTCCCATACATCTAATCTTTCCTTGATATTTAAAGGCCTGATAAGTCACAATGTGAACCAATTTTATCTCATTATTGTTTTAGTAAATCCTTCAAATTTACTGACACTTAAAATCCTGACACAGTACAAACAAGCATTGCCTATTATCATTTCTGAATTGTAATAAAGGATTTTCGTCTTGAAGGGTTAGTTTTGCTTGGGTGTAAATTGTAATTGATACATTTCCTTTTGTGCTTTTTTTCCCCAAAAGTTGCTAGTCTTAGGTATCTTGTCAAGGAAAAAACTTCACCCATAATATCCTCTGAAGGTGGGTTCATAACTGGTTATGCAAAGCCAGTCAATTAACATCTGAGAAAAGTAAAAGTTTATTAGTCAAGGAAACCATAACCTGGACATATATAAGGGGAAGACAGAGACCTTATGCAGGTGCCAGCATACCTTTAGTCTGCCTAATGCAACAACCAGTAAAAAAATATAGATGCCAGAACACTGCAGTCTTCAGTGAGGTTGTATTTATCTTGGGAATTCTTGTTGAAACATCTGGGACTCCTGGTATCCCGGCCAAGTCATACTTCAGTTTATCCCTGTGTCTTCTGCAATTGGACCTCTGAAGTATTCCAAGCCTGTGTATGTCTTGCTGCATAAAGAAAATCCTGCTTTTCAGAAGACAATACGTGGAAGTGACTGCTCTGGGGAGACACAGTCTTGTTTTGATTGGTACATCCTGATGCCAAGTGTCTGTGTAGCTCGGGGGTTGCCCAGACTTTGTTCAAAACTACTGAAGGAGAAAAAACATAATGAAATGGATCCCTGCCTTGCAGCACAATCTCAGTCAGGCTTGGAAAGCACAAAGTTATGAAGGCAGGCAGTAGACAAACTGTTGGCAAAGTTCATGACTTTCTCCAAGGCGTGGTGACATCAGTTGAAGTCTTTCAGCAGCTACTGATGATCTTTGTTTTGATACAAACAAAAGTAAACAAAGATGCTGACTGACAGAAAGGGAAGAGAGAGTGGAATAGAAAACACCAATGGAATAAGAATTTTGTCAGTAACTTACAGGAAGCCAAACCAAGCAATATCATCTTCATTAATAATCATGAGAGATTTCCAGGCTGTTTATCTCCCTTAGCTTTCCTGACAATACCATAAAATGAGTCCTGAGGGTTTTTTTTACAAAATTAACATAAAGTGTGTTCTTCTTTCCTATTTCTTAATGTTTTGGGGTTTTTTTTTTTGCACTCATGGTAATCATTAGGAGCACAAAGATGTCAAGAGAGCATGTCATGCCTCCAGCAGGCACTAGAGCAGATTTATGATGGCAGCAAGCTTCCAGTTTCCCTGGTCACCTTTCATAGATTTACATGCTGGCTTAATAAGAATGAACAATGAGCTATTTGTCAGCTCAGAGAGAGAACCTCTGCTTAGTTTTTTCTTTAAAGTATATGCAGAAGAACAGTTTCTTGTATACATGCAAAGTGGAGGACAGGGAGACTGAAAAGAAGCACTAAAGATCAGAAAAACTGGGAAGTTTGAAGAAGATGTAACTTTGACTCACCTCAGAAAGCTGTAAATGCTTGGTGAGGGGTGGGATGGTAGTAGGGTGGTTGTATTAATACAATTTTGGCTTCCACTACTGACGTTGAGGTGAGCACAACAAGAATAGAAGATGCTTCTGTTAGGAACTGGCTCCTGGTTATTTTTATATCCAGTTGGCATGAGGGGAAATGCCAGCATTCTGGTCTACAACGTTGCTCTTATATTTCTGAAAGGCCAGAGCTCCAGGCTGGCTGCAGAGTTTTCAGTGAGCTGCAGGACTTTAGCCTTGTTAAGGTCCACTTGCGAGTTCAATAGCAAGTTAAGCTGTCCGTATAGACATACAGAAATTTTAAAATGAGGGCATTATTCTTTCACAAGAATAAGTTTCATGAAAAAAGCGATAGTTCTTGGACCTGTCAGAAGGCTTTTGTAGAAATTGGAATATGTGTTCTTGTGCAGTTCAAAGAACCTGAAAATCTTACTGCTTCTTAACTTAGATACTGGATGAAATTAATAAGATGTGAAAGATACATGGACTGAGGGGAATTTAAAGTGAAGGATGGGATATCTTTTAAGTAAGCAAAAGAATAGGTAGGCTAGTATTAATGTGCCTGGAAATTTTCAGCTGCTTCATTTTGGTCCCCTGAAGATGGAGTTAGACTCAAATTCCCCTGGTATTATCTGAACTTTTATACCACTGCACAACCTATTTCTCACTCTAGTAAGGCTCAGCTGTTAACTTCCCCCTCCCAAAAGACTTGAGCTGTATAAAAGCTTGAAAATTGGAGAGGTCTAGAAACTGAGAAGTTTTGCATTTGTTCAAGTCTCCCCTAGGCACTCTATCTATTGCCTGTTCAGAATAAGAAATACATAAAATACAGAAACGTAGCCGATGTTTTTCCTTATGTGCTACTGGACAGTTACTGTCTGTGCATGGTAGGTACAGTATGGCCACAGTTAAACAAAATTTTGGTGGGCATCCAGTCCTCGCATGAGCAGGTTCTGTTCTTCTGCTCCTGTCAACGATTCAGACAAGAAATCCAGAACTTGCAATTCTTAGCCCAGAATCTGTAGATGATTGACAGAATTCTCCATTATAGCTGTTACCTCTGCAGAGGCTGAGGTTTATTCTTTACTCCTTGCATAAATCTTTCAAGTTTTCAAACAAAAATTAAGACATGAACAAGCAAGACCCAGATCTGCATCACTTGGCACATACTAAAAAAGTCAGTCAGAATCAGGTTTTTTTCTGTGAAAAAGGATTCATTTGATGTCTCTTTGTGCATTTTTACTGTGAGTGTAGTGTTTAATATGTTATGACCAAATGCTGAAGTACCTTGCTTATTTTTTTCCTGACTAGAATTCTCACTGATTTTAACAATAGTAGTTTCTCAGAACTTGGCCCTAAGTCTAGACACATACCTATTATTAGAACAGATTGCCTATAGTCTGTCTGGCTCTGAATGTACTCCGTCTGTTGTTCTGTCTCAGCCTCATCACAGCTAAGAGGGTTGGGGGGGCTTTGTTTTGTTTTTGCATCCACATCTGACCACTGCGTAATGGCTTTAAGCCCTCAAGCTTTAGGAAAATTTTAATTGGGAGATTTTTCTTCTTATTCCTAATTTATCCCCTAGAGTCTTATTAGGGTGGCTTTGTTGTTTCTGCTTGTAAACAACATCCTTGGAGCTGAGCTGAGTCTGTTGCATTTAACCTCCAACCCTTCAAGTGTGGCACTGGGTTGCTACTGCAATAAATAAGGCTGCCATTCAAAAAATGGGGGTTTGGTTGAACTTAAAAGATCATTTTACCACATTTAATGGAGAGGCTTTTTCAGATATAAATTGTTACCTACTGGGAAAACACATTGTGCAACAGTCTCGAGGCTCCTTATTATCTTTTCCTCGAAGACACATTTAGTAGTACCAGTCATGGGTCATAAAGGGATGCCATTGCAAGAAGCATGTTGCCTATTAAAAATCCATTATGCAGGTATGAAACCAAATTCTCTTAAAATGTAGACGTTATGCTGCCTTCTACATTGCCCAGAATCCAGACCTTGAATCTGAAGAAGAAATTTGAATCCTGGGGAGATCATAACCTCCACCCCACCTCTCTTCTGCAAAGAACCCTCCAGTTCTGGTAACTCCCCTTGTTCCTTTGACAGGAATAAATTTCTCTCTGAACGGGAAAAGAAAGGCTAGATTTGTTTTCCATTAGCCCAAAGCCTACAAAGAGGAGACATCCATGCCAGGCCCTGTGCTTGCATGTGTGAGGCATCCAGAAGAAGAGAAAAACATCACCCTTGTCTTAGCTGCCTGGCCAGTTGCATTGATTTGATGGCATTACTTCACAACTGAGCTTAACTGGGTTTAGGGGATGTGACCCTGGGGAGCTGAACTTGAGTTCCACCTTGACAGATGAAGTCCTTCATAGAGACATCAGCAGGTCTGCCCTGTGTTAGTATCTAAACCTGTCTAAAGCGAGTGGGATGTTGTGCTGTTGTCCAGACCAGGTATCAGGATGAGTGTACCAAAGCAGCAAGTCAACTGTTCCTACTCTCTCAGCAAAAACAATGGTTTATTCCTTTCTTGCCCTGAGAATATTCTCCTCTATGTAAACACAAGATGAGAAAGCACATTCAGCTAAGGAGTATGTAAGAAAAAAAGATCCTCTGTTCTCAATCCTGCAACTTCTTCTAAAACACAGGTGGCATGCTAATAGTTTTGTAAAGGCTGAGGAAAAGATGTTATTGTTTTCCTTATTAATTTCTGAGAAGTTCTGTTGTATAACCCAGTAGCAAATGCAATAATTTGCATTGCTTTTTTTGAAGAAAGTTCCACTGGGCAAAAGTGAGCCTGCATAAGAAATGTGGCCATTGGTATGCAGAGCATGCTGCTGTGTTAGTGCCTAATTATGGCATCACAGTTGCTTAAAAACATGTGAACCTGAAGTGAATGCATATCACACTGAAAATATATTTTCCCTCGCCTAGATGAGAATTTAAGAAAAAAAATTTAAGAAAAAACACATACTGGGAAGGAATAATGTGTTGTAACTTGTTCAGAAAGACAAGCTCACAATCAAATGCTCACTGTATCCAAGATGTTTACATGCGTACACCATTGCCACATTTCTCCCCAAAGAATGTTCACTTGTTTTCTCTCTAATGCTGGGGTAGGACATAGCTGCATGGATTCACAAACTGCACCTGAGCTACTAAAATTCACACACAACCTCAGTACCGTGCTGTGATTGCTCTTGTGGAGTTGTGCCTGTAACTTCTTTTATGGAATTTTATATGCTGCCCTGTGCCAAACACCACATCTTTAAAATAGCATTTAGGTTAAAATCACCCTTTAGGTTATGACGTGTCCCTTTCTCATGACAAGCAATTTCTTTTGGGGCTGAGGTGACTTGCATTGGATCCTGGTGGCCGGTTGTGGCATTATTGCTTATTATCTTGTTTAGACTCAGGCAAACATTTGCAAAGCTGAACAAAACAAAAATAAGTAAAATCAAGTGGCAGTTAAGCTCTGACTTTTTGGAGAGTCCAGGTAATGTAGGAATTCTTTTAGCTTTTAACTAAAGCAAGAGATAAATCAGTGACTTCTAAATTATTCTCAGAACACCTACAATCTCTTGCCAAAATAAATCTAAAAAAAAATCCCAAAACACCTCTTATAGGTGAAGAAATCTTCCTGCTTTGTCAAATAAAGTGTAAAAAATGACACAGAGAGTGCAAATAACACAGAGAAAGTGCAGAGATGTACAAATAACTGGAACACGAGTGTGGTAGAATCCTGTTTTGACGCAAGAATATGAGCTGGTATTGTAATACTTTTTGCTATTACAGCATCTTCTAAGACTTTCAGTGAATTTTACAAACTACACCTTTGCTTATACACAGAGAAACATTTTCTTTCATCCTTGGGGATGACCAGCAGATGCTCAGCCTCTCCCAGGATCTGACTCTGATCTTATGAGCTCTTACAGATCTTTGATCATGAGCTGGTTTGCAGGTGGAGTCTCAGAGTAGTGTTTATAGAAGGGCCATATCTATCAAGCTCTCCAAAAGGAAGAATAGTTTAGCAGCTGTAAAATCTCGCAGCACTTTGCAGAGGTGAACTCGGTGTGCACCGTGTCCATACACCTCCTACTAAGAGTGCATGAAAACTCTGATCCTGCAAATGTGTCATCTGAGAAATAAGAAAATAGCCAAGAGTAGCCACACATTTTCTACCTAAATTGATTGGTCAATTCTTTTGCTGCTAGAAGCTGCTTTTCTAAACAAACAAAAGTGCAGATCTTCTCTATCTGGCTTTGGACTCCTGCTGGCAAAAAGAGAGTTTACAGAGCTCTGTGCTGATAATAATGGTAAATTCAGGAAATATTCTAGAAAATGAAGGCCTAATGATTTTGCATATCCCATAAATCTCTTTATTTTGGTGGAGAATTTTTTTTTTCTTTAAAATTATTTAGAAATTAAAATCCTTCACAGGACTGTGAAAGCAGTACGCTTAGTTAATTTCAGTAAATGCGTGAAATATAGCCATCCACTTTTTAAAATGGGAAATGACTAGTCCTCTTCAGCTGGCAGATCTTGCATCAATAATTAATTCATGTAAGAAAGAGAAAATGTTTAAGATTACTCTTGATATTTTTTCATCTGATTAATTTCTTATGAGTATAAAAAACTCCCCATTGATGTTGCCCTGTAACTGTTTATTTCATTCTTGCAAATACTGGTTCTAATATATAAGTGGAAAAACTAAGAGATGACAGCAGTATGAACAGCCAAAAACCAAGAGAAGCAAATCCTATTCAGAAATAGTTCAGGCATTCAGTTTGAGACATTTGTTGTTCAGTTACAAGTGGCTGTTTGTAAATATTTTTTGTGTTCTGCATACACTCATGGCTTCCTTTAAAAAAAAATAGGAAAATGTTTAATGGGATGAGTAAAATCAAAAACTTAAATGGAACATGCACAGAACAATAGAGAACATGTATCAGTTTGTATAGATCATAGCTGATTCTGGCTTCAATAGAAGTAAGAATTTAACTGGGAGGCAAAAAACCAAACATTTAGCATCCCAATCCATTGGGAATCACTCTGATAAAATGGGAGTAAATGCCTACTGTACAGTGTGAATGTCAAGTCAATCCAAAATTAATAATTTACACATTTTACCGATCACCTAGTATTTTATTTCACCTCTGCAGACTGGGACCTATTTTAGGGAAATGCTGAGGTTTCATATCCTCAGTGGGGCCCTTCCATTTTCTCGTTCATAGACCAGGGGTGAACAGACAGCTGCTATGTAATTTGACAGCTTCTGGTACCTGAGCACTGGTTTCTTGTTTAACACTACAGCATATCACTGGCAGGCTGGGAGGGTAATAACATGGAAAAGAAGAGCAGTGTCCTCTTTGTTCTAGTAATGGAAAGTACATTTGTTTCTCAGTATTTGTACTGTCTTGAATTTCTACGCATCTCAGTTCTTTTGAGAAGTGAATTTCCTTTTGCCACACTGCTGAAGTGATATTTCAATCAAAGCCAAGGAGCTACTGCAATGTGGTAAATCCCCTGCCTCTGCTCTTTGTACCAGCAGTGTTCTCCTGAGGGTGTTATCACTAATTAGCAGTTTTGGTTGCTGTTTCCTGCAAGTCATTTTATTCATATCAGGGAGGATCAGAAAGGTGGACTCATGATTCCTCATTGCTTCTAAAAGAGAAGGAGAAAAGGCACATTTGGGTTTTCACCACGAACAGCTGGTACATATTTGACATTCAGAATTCTTTGTAATCAAGAGAGTCCTGAAAAGACCAGCCAAGAGTTTGATCTAAGATTGTCTAAAAGTGATCACTGGCACATGTTGCCTACCTATCAAGTACTTGAACATCACAGCCAAAGATTTCTTTCACATGGAGGTTTGATTCATATTCTGGGTTTCCGGTTCTTCTACAAAATATTACAATGGTTCCTATTAGGCTAATTAATTTTAAAAGGGCAGAGGAGACAGATTAATTATCTGTTCTCAGATTTTGTGTAAATACAAATTGGACTTCAATAACTGAATTCCCTTAGAAACTACAGCATATATTTTTTGAGGATATTCCCATCCAATTTTAAATTATTTGTAGGTGGAGCATTTTCCTCCTTCAAATTAGAAACCGATCCGCTGTTAAAATGATAAATTTTACTACAGTTTTTGTACATGTTCTACCACTTTTATTTCCTGGAAAATATTTCATTTTTGTCCTTTGACAAACAAATGTACATTCCTTTTATTTTTTACTTCTATTATCCACTTTTAGTTGTAGGTCAATGTTATTGTTAGAACTGTTTTGTTAAAAAATGTGGTTTATATTCACTGATTCTGCTACCTGTAGACTTCTTCCCATGTCTTTTTTCTTTCTTTACTGCTTTTCTGAGATTTGTAACCCTGTTTTATAATGATTACCATCAGCTCTCATTCATATGTGATTTGATTCCAGTAGGAAAGGACTGACTGAAAGTAGTTTTACTCTTTTCCTTTTAAATTCTCTTTTCTTGTATTTAAAGGTCAATCAATTCCCTGTGGTTTGAGTACTATACTTCTTTGAGTACTATACTACAGTGTTGGTGTATACACTGTCTTAATACTCTCATTACCTCAAGTACATTTATGACACTGGATATCAACACCTGCTAGACCCCCAAGAGAACCCTTATAATATTCACAATTTTGCAGGCTCGTTTTCTCTCCAGGCTGGAGACTGCTCCTTCCTGATGAACTTTTGTTATGTATAATGCTGGGATGGAGATTTCATCATTTGTTCTCTGTGATTTCTCTATTTTTCTGAGCTGCTGCTTCATGACAAGAAGGAGGGTGAAGTCATTCAGAAGTCAGGGCAACCACCTAATATTTAATTTTCCTTCCATTTGATTTCCCAGTAATTAGAAATTATTAGTCCTGAAGAAGGATATCTCAGCATCCTGATTCTGGATATTGTGATGGATGATGCCTTTCCTTCTAATGAGCAGATTACAATGTCTTGCATCTACTCAAAAATTACAGTGTAATTTCTTTATCTATTAAGTTGGTTTTGTCCTTCTTTTTACTTGTTAATATAGTAGTTCATGTTATTCCCCTGCCCCTATGTTTATTTCGATATTTAACTCCATCCAGCAAGGTCCTCAAAGCCCTTTCTGATTACATGATCTCTATAGACTTTGGATAAGTTTTCCTGAGACAAAACTGTAAAGAAGCTTATTTCATAGAGCTTTAGAAACTGTAATAAATACACTGTTCTCTTAATTACAAAACAGGTAATGTAGGGAGTACATTAACACAAGAGATCCTCTAACTGCTAAAACTGAAAAATAATACTTCTGGAAATTTCCTGATTAGCTTTTTCATAGTTTGAGCAAAAACACAAAAGAACTAGCATTCCATTTATGCACTGAGATGAAACAAACAAAAAAGGAATTCCAGTCTCCCTTTGTCAATCTGTTCCATTGTGTTTTGCAGGATGTGAGAAAGATTCTGGATAATATCACTTACCATGCCTTTGATTTCAGTCTGATAGATACGTAATCTTGAGTGCCCTAGGAAATGTGTCTTCTTCTGAGGATCATTGGTATCTTGATCTTCAGACTGGAACATCAGCAGCTGCCAGTTTCACAGAATCTGAAGTAAAATGCTATCAAGTATCTTCAGGGACAATGTTATAACACAGAAGACAAGAATACGGCCCTGTAACCCAGAGTTTTGAAAACAAATAATGTGAGAAAAAGTCTCAGAAAACAAAAAACTTTTTCATTGAAATTGCAATGAGTCGGGCCCTCAAGTGGCAAAGGATTAGAATTCCAATATTTGAAGGTGAAACAATATTCTCTTGTAAAACACAGGACGGAGTTAAAGTAAGAGCAGATAAAAGAACTTTCCTGAAATATTTCTAAAGGAGCACTTTCAAAACGGTAATACTCAGATTGTTATCAACCCAGCTGTGTACATTTGTTGCAATTTCTAGTTGAGGTGAATGTACATCTGAGATTGAACATGCAGAGTTGAAACAGTCGTGAGGCAACTGTGCAGTTGGTTCTCAAAACTTTTTTGTCTATATACAGATATACATGTATTTATTGTAAGTAGTCGTGACCTTTATGAATAATTGAAAGCATGCTTTCAGTGTTTTATTCCTTACAATAAAAACCTAGTTCTATAAGTCTTTCCTTCTAAGGAGCGCTTCTTAATACAAGTAACTGCTTAATTAGTAGCACATTAAGGGTTTAAGACTGGACTCAAGCTGATTTCTCAGTTGCATATCAGGAAATTGCTTCAAATCACTAAACAGATTACTGGGACAACTCAGTACAGCACCAGCTATGTACTAATATAAGTTGCTTTAGAATAGTGATAAAAATACTGTTTCAGCCCTGGTCAATGAACTGCGGGATCCCCAAGGCTGTACTGATTAATGATGATATTCCATTTTCAGAAATGGGGAAAATTATTTTCAGATGGAGGAGTAACTTTTCCAAGATCCAACAGCAGGCAAGTGGCAGGGATGATAATAAAATTACTCTAGAAAAAGGCAGTGATTCACAGCTTTCAAAGTTAACATGCCCACCAAATCCAGGTGACTGTCTTGTATAAAGCCTGGCTGCTATTCAGGCCCTGGGATCAGAGAGCAGATGTGCAGCACAACAGTGTAACTTTAACACAGCTTCTGTGAAAATATGGAATCCAGTGATTCCACTTCAGAGGATCTTGTTTGCGTAGGCCAGTACTTACAAGATAATATCCTTACCAACTTGATTTAACCTAGTTAAATAGGGTTATATCAGCAACAATCAAAACTGGAACTTGAAAACTAGCAGACAGTGTGGGGCAAGCATTGGTTTTGACATAGGTGTTCTAATAGTTTGTCACTCTGTGGACATGGTAAATTTAACGTCATTGCCCTTTCAGGTCAAAAAGAACTTGTGCATAAAGCTGTAAGTTATGAGAAGTAGTGCTGTGAGTGGCTTTACGGGAAAAATGTGTTCAAATAATTTATTTTTTTTTAATCTTATCTTTGATAACATAAAAGTCATGATAACTTTCTTATCATAGTTGGAAACTATGAGCTGTATAAGCATATAGAACATGTCTTTTCATTTCAAACAACTGGCTGCTCCAAGTAGACTGGAGGCATGTTAATGGCTTGGTAATTTTAGTATTTTCAATTTCTGAGCAGTCTGAAAATCAGAGGAAGTGGACCTTAAACCTCTCTTTATCAGTTTTCTCCTTTTTATGCTACCCATGACACTCAGACATAACAACATGTGTGACCAGTAGAACTGCACTCACAATGTCCAGCAAGACCTGGCAACATAATCAATATGGGAAGGTTTTTGAGCTGTAGCTTCCCTTGCTTAGTTACAGTCAACTGACCAGTTTGATCCCTGTGCTGTGATTCTTACAAGGTTTCTGATTTTTGTAGATTATGAAAAAAAAAACTTGTCTCTGCAATGTGCTTGTATGATTTTAATGCTGTACTGATGAATTAAAGGAGGAATACTCTCATGCCTCTATTGAACATAATTAATGGGTACCTCAGTCTGAATTTTAAAATGCATTAGTGCAGAGTTGTTCATGATGTACCGTATGTAGCGTAGAATTCAGGTTAGAGTCAATTTATTTTTTTCTGATGGCTCATCCATGGTCCATTAAAACTGTTCTCAAAGGTAGAAATGACACGAAGTCTGCTAAAAATAACTGCACGTTGCACAGCCTCCATATCAAACATGCAAGATGGAACCTGAGTCTCAAAGGGGAAAGGAAACGTCTTCATGGGCATATGTTTGAGTCAGCAGCTAGTGTATCAAAAGATTCCCTCATGCCTAACCTAAAATGTTGCTGTTACTGATTAGGTCAGCGTTTTGACCTGGTGACAAGAAAGCGAGTTTTCAAGTCTCAGACAAACTGACATTTACCCTTGGGAAGGAGGCAAAATGACCCATGAAGTTTCCATCTGCTGATAGAATAAACATCTGTAGTACTCATGACTGGCATGAGTTCAGTAGCAGTGGAGTTTGCAGTGAGTGATCTCTGGCCTTCTCACATATACTGCCATTGAATAGCAATGGCTTCAGATGGAAATTACCTCTGAGACGCCTCAAAAGACTGGATTCTGCCTATTGAATGTACCATAAAAAATACAGCTCAAAACATGCACAAAGTCTCATGTGAAGGGTGAATTTGAAAAATGAAATATTCACAAAAATACATACTGGATAGCCACAGGTAACCAAACCATGAGGGCTCTTTGGCAGATAAATCTCTGCGATGGTTCGGTGGCCACAGAGGCTTCGAACAGGAAATTGAAGAACCTGTGCGCATTCATGCTTGTGAACGTATTTTTCTATCTCTATTATAATAGCTCTCTTCATATATTAAAGAAGTACACAAATAAACTTCTATCAATTACCTTAGCTCTTTTTCATCCAAGGATAAGTTTTATTGTACTGTAAATAATAGACACATTGCTCCACTGTGCTGAAACCAGAGAATCTTTTTTTCCCAGGACAGCTTGGAAGAGAAAGTATTTAATATTCCAAAAGAAGGAAGCAAAGGTTCAAAGAGGAGGAAAGCATGTTTGGTTAAAAAGTTGTCTACCTCAGAAACAACTAAACCCTATGGTTTAGCAAAACTGCTTTTTGTATTAATGAAAGAAATTGTGCCTGATTCTTAAGCCACGGTATTTACATTACCTACCCACTGATTATGTCCAGAAAAAAGCAGGAGACTTGCACTCAACTGTGACAGGAATGTTATGAAAACTTGGAATCATTTGAAAGCAGAATGTTACATTCTTTTCTGGTCTAAATGTAAAAAGCAAAGTCAATGACAATAAATTTAACCAGGTAATTCCAGATTAATATATTCATCCTTTAATGTCACTGCTGCATATTCAGCTTGCTACTCTAACTGCAACATGCACTTCTAGAAGTACAATCTGCTAGGAACATTAATAAGAGTATTTAAATGAGTCTAATATTCTGATTTCTAAAATACTTCTATGCAAATTTCATAACTGATGTGGTTCCAGTTCTTAGTCCTAAAAATGTCATTAAGTTAGTTGTTAATGTCTATCCCCTAAATGAGATGTACATTTTAAGATATTTTATTTGAGCACTGAAATAATTTAAAAAAAAAAAAAGTTTACCAAGGTTATTCAAATGTAAAGACTAATAAAAATACAAAGTAATTACATACCACGTATGCTTTTATTTTGTAATTATTATAATTTTTAAAATATGGAAACTATCAAAATAATTCCTTTTCAATATTGGTTTCTCTTCCTGCTTTTAATCTTTAAAAGAATGTTCCTGATTTCACATGCTAGTCTACTAGAATCTATTTATTAGTCTAACACAATTGTAAACCCAAAAGTTAACATTCCAAAAGCTAATGGTGTGTAAGAGGGTGTAGGGGTGTAATATCTGTAAAAGAGTTTGTCTAGAATTCTTACTGTATTGATTTGGAAGCAGATCTTTATTTTCCCCTGGGAATATCCAATTTAGGAGAAAACATTTTTCAGGAAAACTGACATCTTTGAGTGATACCTGAAATGCTTCTAAAGCTTATTTGTAGCACTTGAAAGGTTACTAAGTTACAGTTTCTTGAATTTCCAAACCGAATTCATGGCCCTAAATTGCTTCTGCAATCAGTGAAAGTGCAAACCTGGTACTATCCCTCCAGGATCCCATGATGCATCTTGACCCAAAATCATGGCAGATTCCTGTACCTTTCACAGTGGTGCAGAAACCTGTGTAATGAGTAATTAGTTCGTAGTTGAGGATCTACAGAATTTTATCTGTATCAAAAACATTTCCTTTTTTTTTCTGCATTTCACAACACGGAAAATTCTTTCCCAATTTCTCTTTCTCTGTGTAAATCAAACTATCTAATAGTGCTGTCCACCATCAGAGGAGAATGGTTGTCTTAAACACCGCTGCTATTTACCTGGTGAAATACTTTTTATCATCATTACAATATATGAGAACCCAAGGGAAATAAAAAAACCTGTACTCATCATCTTCCATAGAAAGCTCATTTACATTACCAACTCAATGATCTGAACAACAAGTTGAATGCACATTTGAATCAATTAGACAGACAATCCCAGCTGTTGGCAGCCAAACCGTTCCCCACAGCTGTAAACAGAAAGGATAACGTGGATTCCCTTCCATGCCCACATCTCTCATGTTTCATTTTTGCAGGCTCTGTATCACGTAACAAATACTGTATGAACAGTTCAATATGTTTGCTCAATAGATGCATGGCTGTCCCATAAAATACTGCATATGCTGATGTAAAGCCTCTGCAGTATAACATCCTCTGTCAAAGCTTGTTCAAACAGTTCATCAGACTGAACTTTTGATTGTACCATTAGCAGCAGAAAATGCCATAGTTTGGGCAGCAGAATAGTTTTGAACATGTAGTTCACTGCAGGATCTCAGCTATAAAACACCCTTTCCATCAATCCCCAGCTCTTTTTAGCACGTTTTCTGGGAAAAGCTAATCTCTTTACAGATCTCTGTTGTTTCTCCTCTGTAACTCTTTGAGTGCTAGGGGTCTCATTCCAGCAAACTCATGAAATGAACATGATTAACGATAATGTCACATTTTTTCACCAAGCAGAGTTTTCAATCATTAAAATTGATTTGATTTGCATTCATGATGAAAATGGGGATTTGTTTGGAATTATTCTGCTTTTTTGGGTGGGCTTCCATGCTTTTCAAAAGAATTAAATAAAAAATTAAGTTATGCCCAAAGAATTTACACAGAGATTGAGATTGATTGGTTATCAAGTTAGTGGACACTAAGTTTTAAGGCTACTTCTTCCTCAAGTAATACTGGATGTTCAATTCCACGGTCAACTACCCCAACTTTGTAGAAACAACTGTGTGCATCTTTCTTCCCTGCCTTGTTCTGTGGTCCAGTGAAGGCAGTGGTCATTCGGTCATTCAGTGCAGGATTAAGAGGGATAGCTAAATATTAAACTGCCTAGAACCAGCACTCTCCAATGGGCTATGAAATACAAGCATTTGGTCAAGTATGAACTATGTGTTTCCCTGCAAAGTTATGAAATTAATAACTTTCACTACCTTCAAGTCAGAACTTTATAAAGTATGTGCTTTGACTCTGCACTTGTGATACACCATGTTGTTAGATCCTAGTAATTGCTAAAGCCAAGGAGTTGAAAACTAGAGAGAAGAGTGGACTGTACTTCCCTTTAAAATAGAGATTATTTCACTGTACTCAAAAAGCCATTCCTTCTCTAAAATTAGGAATTTTGAACCACCCTTCTTACCATCTGTGCCTTGGCTCATTGAGGTTTTAAAGTATGGTGATGGATTAACATATATGACCATCTTAATATTAAGGAATTCTCCTCCTTCTGTGAAGTAGGAAGGTCTTCCAGTTACTGTTCTTTGTGCTCCTAGTATATCAGAGTCAACAAAGGAAGCATTGTCAATCAGCAGCTGACTGACAAACTGGAGTTTGTGCAAGAAGCACTGCTTTCTGTACTTCAGGATTTATTTGCCATGCTAATCTCTTCTAAAAAGTCAATTTGGTATGAAAATAAGAAACAAAATATGAATGGAACTTTTAACTAGAGCACCTTAGAGAGCAAAATGTCACTTTAATTCCAGGCTCTGAGTGTGAGGAAACCAACAGAAAAATAATTTTAACTGAGATCTAGTGTCACTGTTTGCTCAGCTTGCAGGCAGTTGGGTGTTACTTATATCAGAGCAAGCATTATTTACACATGATGTAATGTGTGTATGTATTATAACTTTTATTTCTCTTCTACCATGTTTTATTTTCAGGTATGTTTAGATATCTATACTTAGGGATCACTGAAAAAAATTTGTTGAGAGTGTGTGAGTCTCAACTCTCCCAATTTTAATCAGACAGTAATACCAGCTTTGTCCTTACAAGAGTCTTGCAAATAAGCGTTACTAAGGAAGTGCTTGTGGTTTGTTAATCTGCAGGCCTAGCGATAGTTCCAAGTTCTTGGCTGGCTTGGAACACCACTGAGATTGTAGCTCTTGTGAGCAGCTCTATACAGAGCCCAGAATGTGACCTTTGACTTCTTGAGACTCAAAATTTGTTGAGGCCATAGTGCCTCACGCATCTCTTACAGAAGAAGCAAACCCTGTTCCACACTCCTGTCTTTCTGCTGCCCCTTCCCAAAGCTCTTCATGTCACTGAGCAGCAAACAAGAGCAGGACTCTGGTTGAAAGAAGGTTGGAAGGGGAAAGGCCTTATTCTTCAGCCACATTCATTTCCAGTTTAACTCATTGTTTTGCTGACAGCAAAATGCAGGGTTTAACTATGTAGTCCAGTTTGAGCAGCACTGGTACTGAATACGAAAGCACAGCCCACCACTGTAGAGTCACCTCCAGCTCAGGACAGGAAAATTACTGAAACCATCCCTGCCATAACTGCAGGTAGCATAGCTCAAACCCAAACATAAAATACCACGTCACAAGACAACACAGTTGGAAGACACCTCAACGAATGATACTTCAAATCCCGGTCTTTTCCCAAAGAGAAAAGAGCTACCCTGAAAGATCATAAGGCCTCATGAGGCATCTCTGGAGAATATTATTTCAATCCTGCAGAGGACCTTGCATGCTGTTAGTAATGCAGGAAACTATGGAGGGGAAAACATGCAACTGCATGTTCAGTACTGTTCCCTGGCAAGCGTGTTGTTCTGCAGCCACAGCCCACTCTCATAACTTCCCAAGTACCATGGCCACCAGGATGAGATGACCAGACTCTCTCTGTCTTGACTGAGATGCATTCATTAATTTAACACTACACTTTGTAGGTCATGTAGTTGTATATTTTGCTGAGCTGAGCAGTGTAATGACTAAGATATTATTTATACTCTTCTTTGTGTGTACTGCTAGTGAAGATGAATACACTCCTAATTTAGTTGAATTTGTCACAGATCCGGGCACCTGTCTCTCTAGCTGTTCTCCTCCACATCTCAGCTGTGGATATTCTGAAGTACTTTGGCAACTGAGCTACAACTTCACTAGTTGAACAACACTTCAGCTGCAAAGTTATTTACAAACTTTACTGATCAAGCTGCATATCCTTGGGCTGAATTTGCTACAGACAGCACTTTGCATATGGAATTGAATTCTTTACTAATCATAGGCAATGAATTAATTTATTTGATTAGCAGTAATTTGCATTATTTGCTGATTACGTCCTCCAATTCCCACCGCTAAGAGCTGTGTTTTGTTGCTAGTGCTGGTTAATCACTCACTACACTGTACTTCAGAGAGGAAGGCATTTTGGTTGTAGATAAAGAGATCTTTGTCTTCAAGTACTTCTAAAAAACACTTCTTCCGTGTCACATAGAGGAAGATATAAGGTTTTCTAAAAAGATTACAGGTGAAAGCACATTTTCCTATGAAGGCAGCCCTTTTTTAGTTCCTTGTGCTATCATTTGTTTAATTTCTTGTTATTTGCTATGGTTATGGAGGTAGTGTTTCTGGGGCCATTGCTGTGGCAATGCCATTCTTTTTGTAACAATGTCAAAGGAAGGTTTCGTGGATGTATAAGGGCACCCACTGGGGTCAGGCACCCCACTGGACCAGACTGCAGTGTAAACTCACACTAAGCTGCAGTCAAGTGTGCATGGCAGAGACATGGGACAGTGCAGAGCTTTACTCACCAGTGCGGTTAGGAGGGGACCACAGTGTACTCTGCACAGCTCACTGGGCCAAACTCCCTTTTTCCATCTTCTTTGGTGTGTATCTAAGCATATCATGGTGTAATTCCTCTGAAAACAACCAAAATTCATGCAGGTTACAGTGTACAACCTTTTCTTCATAAAAATCTGACTCTCTGCTGTCAACCTCTTCTGAACAGCTTTTGCAAGTATTTTTCACAAAACCTCTCTAAAATACCTGGCAGCGTCTGTTCTAGGCAACTAAGTCTTCCCCTCCACCTAGTGCAAAGAAAGTATTCTTTACTTGTCTATGTAGTGCTTAGAGTAGGAAATTTTTCTGAGTATTGAGTGTTCTCACACACTTAAGTGGTTCCCACCCATCATTCACAAAGCTCAAAACTTACCAGGAATGTTTGCATGCCCTTGCTGGCTGAGAGGCCTGACACAGAGTCAGGTTTACCAGATAGAGCTGTGCCCTACTATTTCATTAACAAAAAGCAAAAATATCTCACAGGTGAATAATCTGAAGAGTTAAATCTGTCCTGGCCCCTAAATTGCCTCCAGGTAAAGAAATTAAATTTACATATTTGGTTTATTCAGAATACAGTATAAAAAGACTGAGGTTAAAGACTGCATAAGAGGAAAAGTATGCCTTTTGCTTAATAAAGAATATAAAATACAAGTGGACTCTGAATTACAAGGGATATGACTTAGTAAAATGCATAAAGATTCAGTGATAAATTTTTTTCTTAGTTGGCTAAAATTTATTGAAATTTAAATAAGGATAGAAATGGAAATATTCTTAATTTTTACACTTCCATGTTGGACAGTTTATCTCTAAGTTTAGTTTTGCTCCCAAATTTGGGGTTTTATGGATCACTTATCAGGAACTGCTAAAAACACCTATGGTTTAATTTCTCAGAACAAAAGAGGTTTCAAAAAACATGGTTAGCATCAGAAGTGGAATGAGAGCTTCCTGAACTCTTCACCAAAAGTAGGCATGAAAAATGCAATGCAAATTTATAGGCATAACTCTGTCTAAAGTTACAATTGTTTTCCAATTTATAACACTTCAGATTTTTGTACATTAAATTTTACGTAGCCTTATAGAAGTTTATCCTTTGGTGTCCTGAGATCATTCTGAAACTCCTTGTAGCTGGTTTACCAGTCTGTAGTTCTCCAAATCCCCTAAGAGCTCTCTTGAAATCTCGGTATTTCATCAGCCACCTCTATTTTTCTGGCACTGAGGTACTTATAAGCAAAAGGTTACATATGACCACATTACAGTAATTTCATACCTGACTGCCTTTAGAACTTCTTACTGAATATCACTTGGTCTTGGGGATTTGCTGATTATTCATTTTATCAATCTGTTTCTAATTCTATTCTACTGATGCTTGGATTTGAGATGGTCTGTCTGACATGTCCATCATAAAGGACATTTGTGGTATAGCTTAACTAAATTGGTTTTCAAGAAGTGTAGGAGAAAAAATTCATTCTTTTGGACATCTTTCTTACTGTAAACATGTATTGGCCCCACAGACTCTCAAGCAGCATCTGGCATGTTTGAAAAAAGCTAGTTTTAGACTTTATGCTGTTAGCAAGTTCATCTGTGGTTTTGGTCTTCCTGCTTTATATCTATCTTGCCTATATTTGTGTAGAAATAGAATTTTTTTTTAACTCTAAACACTACCTTTCAAATTATATCGCTGATTTCACTTTTCAGTTATGCCAACTTGGTTTTCTTTCTAAATCCACTTAGTAACTAATGTGCACCTTCTCCAAGTCTATAAACTTTTAACCATTGTAACCAATTTTGTACACCTGCAAACAGAATACATCTTTTAAGTAAGTTTCCATAATAAAAGGAAAGCTTTCTTCTTGTGATAAACTTAACCATTTTTACGTAGCTCTCATTTGGAAATGGAAAACCGATAGATCAGATCTCTTGGCTCTCTTCGATGTGAACTGCCAAGTATATTGAATGCAACTACACTACACTTCTTGTAAGAGCTGTTCTATGTTTTGTGCATCAATTAAATGAAACTTTCTTTGCAACATTCCTCCTCAATTTTCTTCTTCTGTTTTGTTTCTTTCACTCTGTCCTTGATTTTCCAGCTACAGGAAGCATCTGGGTCTGGCTTGGGCTTTCTGCCCTTCAGGATGCCTTGGCTCTCCCATACAGTTTCTGGTTACTGAATGACTCGTCAGTACAGATTCTACTTTCCTATGCAGAACACGTGGGATCCCATGGCTCAAAAATATGGGAACAGGCTTTTAGTTCTGTGAATTTGATTGATTTTTACATGAAGTTACACTTTACAGACAGTACAACTCTTTTGTTTAGCTCCAGTAGGTTTTGTATAATATTCTGAGTCTTTCAAATTCACTCAAATTACAGTAACTAATCCTGTTATTCCCTCATTCTTGATAAAACTTTGTGTGAGAATTTTAAATGCCTCCTGAAATCTACCAAAATGGTAAAAACTTAAGGAAAACCAAAAGTATCTCCTATAAAAATATATTATTTTCTATGTATGGTGTAAAAATAGTGAATTCTAGTGTGAAGGTGTCTCTGCAGTTTTGCATTTCAAGCAAAGCTGCTATAGATGGTTACTTCACTCTGGTAATTGTTCTGCTGGCATTACACCCACATTACTTCAAGGGATGGAAATAAATTCATAAAGTGCTGCGTAAAGCCTGAAATGGCCACCTTTAAGTTTAATCTTCCTGCTAATGCTGTAGAGTCTATAAAATATGCATTAATTCGAGTTTTTAATAGCTTTTATTAATCCATCTTTCCTTTGTAAAGGAGGCAATATCTAATATATATGGTCCCTCTCTTTATGCTTTCAACCTCATGATAAATCTGATTATCTTACCTTGTTTTAAAGTTACTTTAAGCAATGTTTGGTTGTCTGGAGCATGCAAAGCTATAAACATCTGCTCTGCTGATATCCTTAGACCCAGGCAATCAGTACACAAGGTATATGGTATAGGTGTACCCTAGATCAACTGACTGGTTATTAATGCCTTTCCACACGAGCAGAAAGAAAATGGCTCATAAAACTTTAACATATTGCTGAAAGAATGATTGTTGTGTGATGTACACCAATTAATATGTTTGTATTGACTATGTACTTTTCCTTTATGTGCTTTCAGTAATATCCCTCAGCTTGCTGCTTTCTTAATGAACCTTCTATATTATATAGGAAAACAATGTAATAAAAGAAATTACATGAGTAGAGCAAGGCTATCGCTGACTTCAAGTATTCAATCACAAAGTAATATTAAAAAATAATAATGGGATGTTTCTTCAACTCCTAAAAGTATAATAACTGCAGTCATGCTTAATAATTGACATAAAATACATAAAAGCCAGAGTATGACTGGGGCCAAAGAGAGGAAATATAAATTTCTCCTCTTCGTACTACATGGATATTTGTAGGCTTCAGTAGCTAATAGCTACCATCTTTCTGGGGAAAAAAAAAAAAGGTGGAGGGAATGCTCCTACTTGTTTCTGGAGGTCTTGCGGATTTGTGGATTTGTATCTGAAACAACGTAGTTTCAGTCAGCCCCCCTATCCTGGGCTTTCATAATGACAGCTGGAAAGAAGAGTTGTAAGACTTTGCTTTCACTCACATCTCTAAACACTCTTGAAGTGTACAAATTTTTGCTATAATTTGCTACTTATTTGCTATAATTTTGCTATGATAACTTATTTTAAAATATCTGTCTTGAGAAGAACTGGTTAATATTTTTAACTGAACGTGTAACAGTACAGTGAAACTTACTGCCACTTGCCAACTACTTGTTTAGATTCCATAAAAGGCAGAATATTTAGACTTGATGGGATTTTGTGTCTTTTGATTCACCAAAATCCAGCTGAATCTACAATGTTGATTCTCTTTGTCTCCTAGGAGAGGAGGAATAGGCAACCCACTGGAAAATGTGAGGGGAGGGTGACAGAAAACTCAGTGATTACAGGCACCTGTAGATGAAAGCAGGGTTTGTGCCAATGAGATTGAAAACTGAGAGATTTGAGATAAAGGAAATGGAGAACAGAGGAGGTCATCCTAAACTTGTCCACTCCTGTGCCTGTGGCCCTTTTTTCCCCAGCCTGGGTGCCAGTGAAAGCTGCCCACTGCTGGCTGTTGCCAGAGACTGTGTCAGAGCTGAAAGGCAGTCCCTGCACATGCACCTGGAGCACAAATTGGCACTTGAGGATGAACAGCACTGATATTTATTGCCCAGTCCCTGTGCATCATTAGCTCAGCCACGTTGGCAGAGGGGGCAAAGTAACAGCAGGCGCTGCTGCAGGCAGGCGGTTCTGAGGGAAGATGGCCTTTCTCATGAATTTGAGTGCTAAACTGGAAAACTTTGAGGCTCTGTGGAAGTGATGAAGGGCTGAAAGCCTCTGTGATAAGCAGACCAGTAGATGGTAGTAATTTGTCAGTCTCAGCTGGTGCGTTATGGGCTGTGTCACAAACTTTGGGAACAGTGCTGGGTTTGTGACAGAGCAGCAGAAATGGGCAATCAAGTGATGATTCTGTCATTGCTTAGCAGCCTTCTTGAAGATTTCCTGCCTTTCTGCACATGATTTAACCGGTTTATCCAGGTTTACTGGGGTTCTTTTAATACAGATACATTCCGAGTGAATGAGAACCTTGGCTTGATGCATCAATATGGTGACGGGCTTGTCAGTGAGCTGAAAACCCTACTGCTTTGTGTTAGCAACTTTTGTTAGATGTTGCCTTTGCTGTGAAACACCATTTCTCATCATTTAACTTTTCTGGTAGAGCCCTGAGCCACTTGTTCACAGCTGCTTAGCAGTTCTGGAGCTAATGTCATTATGCTTCAAACCAGCTTTCTGTAACAGTACATTGCAGTACATCCAGATGTAAGGTGTGAACATGAAACCAGGCATTGTTACCATCTTAGGCCCGGTACAGTCCAGCAGCTCCATGCTTTGTAGGTGCCAGGGAGCAACTTTCATCCTTGTTGAGACCAGAAACATGAGTTCTTCATTGCAGCTCTCAACTGATTTTATCCCAGTTCATTGTCAGAATCAGAAATATGAAACCTGAACTATGAAAACACAAACAGGAGTCTAAAGTAGCCAATGAAGACAGGAAGGATGTGGTATTGTAACCTGTCATTCAGTGGGCTTTGGTTAATTTCTTTGCTAATCCAAAGAATGCTTCTACAACACTGAACAAATCAATTTTGCCTGCAAACCCCCTTTGCTAAATTAGAATTAAACTTTGAGCTCACAGGAGAAAATCTGAAGTAGGTTAGCTTAGCTATTACTCAGAAAGACTGGCAGCAAGGAAGGAGAATTTACAAACTATTGCAAGGAATTGAGAGTAGAGGTACTAATGAGGGAGGCAGTGCCCACTAAGCAGGGGATGAGGATGGCAGGTCCTTTCCTGCACTGCATCTCACTGAGTGAGGTACCAGCAATGCAGGTCTGAGTCACTGGCACCATATTTGCCTTTCTGGTGTTAGTACCAGGGAAAATGACACCATGTCAAAATGCCCAGAATCACCCTGTGGAAGGAAGATGGAATTGAGCATTAAACAAGATGGTGGGATGGACAAAGAACAGAGGAGAGGTAAGCTGCTTTTCTCCTAATACCTTTTGCAGTGGAAAACATGCAGAATGAGTAGAAAGATCTTAAATTGAAAAAAAACTAAAATCCTGGTATGCTTTCCAAATATCCAACATCAGGAGTATTGCCAGGAAACAGGAAGCCAGCAGGAGACCTTTATTGCCTTCTTATTACCGTTTTTTCTTGCTATCACTCAAGTATTGGAAATCTCAAACCATGTTGTTCCTAAATTCTCATTAATAAGCCACACTATAAATATGAGTATGTTGTTTTATAAATACTGCTTTTCTAAATTCTCTGTGGCCAATAAATAGGAAAGTCAACTCCCTGGAAACCAGCAGAATTAAGAAGCTGTAGTGTAATAGCAGTGTCTGTCTCCTGAGCTACCTTTCTTCAAGCTTTCATCCATTATTCTCTCTTCATCTCCCTGGCAAAGCCAAGAGAAGGGTGCATTGTCAGTGACATTTCTGCTGAGAAATAAAGTTGTCTCGCTCCCAGTAACTGCCAGTGATGCTAATGACAGCCAAATGTTGCTGCTCACATAAAGCTGGGAAAAAAACGTGTTCATGGTGGGTCTGAATGCATTGTAAGGCAACATCCTGTGCAAGGGCTGGACACGATGGCTGGAATGGCTGAGGTTATGTTCCATGATGCCTGTTGGTGTGGAATAGAGTGATGTTGGCACTTGCCAGCATTAGTATGATCTATACAGTTTATTCTAGTGGCTTACAGGAGAGTAGAAGCCAAATACCAGCTTGGCTTCTAAGGCTACTATTTTTAAAAGTTTTAAATTGATGGTTTGCTGGTTGCTCATGTAAGAAGTCCAATCCTGCAGCTAAGGCAGGATATTCACTAACCGTAGTTGCTCATAGTTACCAACTGTAGTTACCAAGACAAGTGTTTGGTGACATTTTTCAAAGTTCATTTCCACTGAAAACAGTGCACAAAGGTAGCAGCTGAGGGACACTTCCATTTGCAATACATGTTAAGAATTAGAGAGGAGATGATAACAAATCAAACAGTTGGGTTTAATAGATGAAGTTTTTGCAGATGTCAGGGACTATGACTGGTCTATTTCAGACAGCAAGTTGTGAAACTTGTCTCCATCGTGCAACCTCTACAGAACAGTTAGGTCAGTCTGTTTGAATCTCTGAATACCTGAATTTTCCTTCCAAAATACAGCTAGTGAATTCGTGCCTAGTCTGTCACTTTTCTTTATTACAGCTGTGTTTCCTGCTGGCATAGGCAGTGCAGAGCTGACTCGAGCACGAGTCAAGAGTGACACCAAGTGGTTAAGCACTGTATTTCTAGGCTATTTTTTCAAAGTAGCTTTCTGGTTTATCTTTGATTTTGAAGCATCACTCTTGGGTTTTTTCTTCTAAACAGTCCTGATTATGTCACGGAATATTTTTTTCTTTAAATAAGCACAAACAGGCTCTCGCTTGTTTTATAAACAAACATCATCTTCGAATTTATGCTCCAATTCTTTCTGCCCACATAATACAATTTGCATAAAATTTCTTTTCTCCAGAATACGGCAGTTTCTGGGTTTTAATGAGGTACGTGTTGAGAAACATGTGGAACTGTTTTCAAAGAGGAATAGGATAGCAGCAACTGCACTATAATTATTTGACTGTAGAAGAGTAAAAAGAACGAGCAGCAAAATGTGCTTCTGGGTAAGGAATCTTCAGGGCAGTCATGCTAGAATAATGCACATTTCTTTCTCCCATGCTTCCTTTTAATTGGTAGATATCTAGTGGCAAGCTGTTCCCCTGTTTTCTTCCTCAGCAGAGCTCTGTGAAGGACAGGTGTGAAGTAGCCCACTTATAGCCCTGCTGAGAAACCAAAATTGACAGAACTCTTGAATTAGAGCCTACTGCCAGAAAGCTCTTTAAATGATGGCCTCGTTCATATAATCAGCAAAATAACAGCTCTGATGAGAGTTATCCCCTCCCTTATCAATCAAACAGTGATTCTTGGTAGCTTCGTGAGCAGCCATTTTTCTGGAATTAGGCAATCACTGTTCTTCCAGAAAGAAAACATCTGCTAGCCAGAGGTATTCCTTTGAGCGACAAGTAGGAAGACTAAGTCAAAGCAGACTTTCTTACCAAGTAACCTGATTATCCTAGCCAAAGCTTACAGTGCCCAGAAGCCCAGTACTTTAATTTCTGTGGTCAAAAACACAAAGGAAAGGGAATCAGTGTTAAAGAGCACTTAGGCAAATGACAGACAGAAAAAGCATGTAGCCTATCAGGAAGACAAGCCCAACAAAGGGAGCGCTGGAGGGAATAAAAGTGGGTATTGCAGAATGAACATTGGTTTGAATAGAACCCCTTGGAAAGTCACCGAGTTAATGGCCAGTCCTGCTACCCACATGGAAAATAGTAGTTGTGGAGTTGCTTGCTTTAAAAATGATGGCAAAGACAGTTCAATTAGAGGTCTGTGGATAAAAAAATAATTACTTAGGTCAATCTGCTATGCTTTATCAAAATGTAATTATTAAATAACAGGCAGTTCCAAAAAAAAAATAAAAAGGCAGCTATTTTAACTGCAGACACAAAATTGTTCCATAAGTGAATTTTGGCATCAATAGTAAGCTCTCTGCTGTTCATGTAAGACAAGTGTATTTGTGCCACTGAGTTGGAAGGTGACAATGTTTTTAGATGGTGCCCTTGTGATCTCAATAATTATCACATCCCTTGCCAGGGTAACAAACTAGCAGAGTAAAATACAGTTTGCTGGTAGGGTTGTGAGAATTCAAGTAATTCAACTGCTGCTTGACGTGTCAGGATGAAGTGAGAAAAAACTGCAAGAGATCCCACTGTGTTTTGAGGAAATAAAGAGCAGGCTCGCCATAAAGGGACTATAGCCATTTTATATGAATGTCTCCTGTTGATGTTCTAGTTGATTTCAAAATTTTAACATAATTTTTTTTTTTTTTGAGTTTCAGTAAATTCTGGGTTTGGGCAGTGCTGTTATATTTTTGTTTCTTGCCAATCAGAATCTGCTGAGAGTGAGTTCCTCAATTTTGCAGTTTAAAAAATAGCATTTTTCATTCCATGTATGTGTTTTATACAGAAACTGTGAAACTCTTCAATAATTTCTTTGTGTGCCTATTAACCAGCGTTGCTTTGGCAACCTCTTCTTCACGTGTTCCATTTTTCCACTTAATGGCTCAACAAGCATTATCTTTGTGTGACATCATTATCAGTTCAATTTTGTAAGACACAAAATAAAATTTGTTGGTAATAGTGGCTTTCATGATTTTTTAAAAATTATAAATATAACTGGGTTTGTTCATGAGGGGTTTTTAAACACTTTTGAGTTTCAAATGAAAAGTAAAAATTCTGGGTGCAGGGCATTTGCCTCAGGGGACAGGTTTAGGTGTGAAGTGCCACTAATAGCCAATACCCAGCCATTTCTGGCCATGCCTCTCAGGGATGTGAGAGCTGTTTTAGTGCCAGAACTGCCTGATTTTCCTAGAAATCTGGTGTTCTCTCGTTATGAATGTTGAGAGTTACCTAATAAGAAAAACTGCAAAAAGGACTGCTTATGCCATAAAAGGAATTCCATATGGCTTCACATTTCCCACATTAAAAATAATTTTGCTACTCTTCATTCATGCTTTAGCAAGTTGAGAGTTATGTTACCATCTTCTTTTGCAAAAGGGCATCAGAGATAGCACAGAGAATAAACTAAATGCAAAAAAAACATTATTGTTGTCAATCAGTGGCAAACTAGGACAGTTCCAAATGTTTCATTTGAAATCTGTATCTCACACCTGAGGCCAACATGGGAGATGGTATCAGCAGGTGTTTGGAGAGGATGCTGTTTGTCTCCATTTGCAATAGCTTTGTATGAATTTAATTATTAATAAGCCAAGTTCTTCAGTGGCTCATGCCTGCAAATATCAAGAGAGTTCCAAGGCCCCAAGTAGTAGTCATTGGAAGATAAATACTCTATTTATCTCAGGGCGGTGTAAGCCTAGAGCAACATAAAAATAGCATTTTTCCAAGATGGAGCTCCAGGAGGGAGAGCATACTTGTGTTTGGTTTGTTCTAATGTAGATTGAAATCCTACAGGAAGAAAAAAAATCACCTTCACTCTCAAGATCCAGGCAGGTTTTGTGACATATGAGGCACCATATGGGATATTGCTGAATCGTGGGACTCAATTTAGCTCTTGCTAAAGCTGTTTTATCTAAGAGATATTTTGAATTGTTTTCATACAGCTTGCAGGAGTTAATAAAATATCATATGAAACAGTCTCTGAATCCATCAAAAGCATTTTGAATCTCTGCTGACAGAGAAAAAAAAGGCTGAGAGCTGTTTAATATTTACTGGCCTCCCTTGAAGTGCCAATCAAATCAGCTGTAACAAAGTGACCATGAAATTTTACAGTTATCAGGAACACTTTAGAACTGTCACTTTTTTTAATGCAAATCAAATGTATATTTCTGGTAAGCTCTCTGTTGACCCCAGCCAAAAGCATATGATGCGTGACAATTCTAGTAATTTTTCTGCCTGGTACTAGAGTCGTGAAGCTCCAGACTTTCCAGGAAAACTCAAAATATTTTACATAGGTTGTGCTTTCAAAAGCCATGGGTAGGACTAATTTTTACAGCAAAAATTAGGAGTCAGTGTGGTCAGTGTGAGCTGAAGGTAAGTAAGGTGAATTCTTGGGGTTTATATTTTCAAGGAGTCTCTGTAGGTGCTATTTGTACAGTATTGGTACAGCTTTTTTCTGAGACTGAGTATATGCTTAGCTGTGCTCTCACTCAACTGAGAAAAAGTCATCCTTAAACCCTGTGCAGGCAAGCAGCAATACCAAGTGGTCTCTCACCCTGGAACTGAGAGTTGTGAGCTGGTCTCTAAGTGCCTGGATCCAGCTAAGGTAGCATTTGTTGGTTCAGGGTTTTGCAGGATAGTTATCCTGTTTTACTGTCAATAAAGAGTCCTTTTGCTTAGTGAAGACATAGTTCATCCTTTCTGTACTCCTATATCCTGGCTTAAGGCAGGCATCAGCACAGGTGCTAAACCTCAGCTACAGGAAGCCCCCATTTCCCTTTGTTCCTTCTTCTCTTTATTTTAAATGATTTGTTGAGGTTTTCAAAGGCTTCCATAGGCTTATCTGTTAAAGACTCATTACCATAATCTTAACAGAGAATGACACAATATGAGAGAAAAACAATCCATCCTTTCTGTAGCAATACAATACTATCACCTCTGTCCCAGGATAAGTCAACCCTTACAGTTTCCCATAGAAATTTTGTATCTACTGTTCAGAAGAACTTCAAGGGAAATGTCTTAAGGAGCCTAAAAGCAGCTGAGCACAGAGAAATCTGCTGGCAAATGCACATCACCAACATACAAAATAAAACCCAAATTTGTATCTCTTAATGATATACAGTTGATATGAGACCAAATTATCTGTTAGGAATTCCCATCTAGTTAAGGTGCAAAGTGTTTTCTTTAAGCATGCCCCAGGTACTTTAGCTGCTTTTTCCGTGTTTCATTCACCTCCTCAGGTGTGGGTTTAAGCCAGTATCAGCCCTTACTATAGAACATTATTAACTTACAAGTCACAAATGACTATTCATTATATTTCAATGAGGTAATGATGCATGTGGTCTTAGCAAATCATTCAATAAAATCATCATGCTGTGCATGTTAACTTTAGAGTAATACCCTACTCACAGAGGGCAGAAAGGAAAAGAGTCATTAATGAAGGAAAATTAAAAATATTAACTCCTTCTTCTGTCAGAATTAACTTGACTTGTATAACACACCAGGAGAATCTAAGCCTTTCCTATTCTACATTTTCTACTTCTTCACCACACCAGAAAGTACAACTAATCAACAATCTTGCCCTCTTTATAAATGGCTGCTGCATGTTTTCTCCTGCTTCTTATGTTCTTACACTTTTCAAGACTGGAAAATCAGTGTTACCTTTGGGCATGGAGCACATTTACTCAAATTTCTTGGGGGAAAGATTAAATTGCTTCTGCAGATTATGATTTTTAAAGAGAACAAGTTTACCAAATTTTATTTCACCCTTTTTCACATATACCATCTAAGTTATTTTACATTTTTTTACTTCTGCTTCTATTTGCCAGGACACCCAAAAAATATTTCTTTTGCATTTTTCATAAAAAGAGAGACCAGTTTGATGACTGGCATAAACAGAAAATTGAAAGAACAGGTATATTGATAATTCCTCTATCCTGGAATATAAGGATCAGTCTTGTACGTTTTTCATGGTTATGCTACATTAAGGAAAATCTTTGTTCAGTACTTTGTACTCTGAACTCTTCTGTCCTTTTTAATGGAAATTTGAGTGGAAGCACTTCGGAAAACCTTGAACCTAGTGAATATTTTTCTCAACTTTGAAACTGTCCTGTACATTCCTAAATGAGTCAAATGTAATTATATAGAACTTGCTCAAATATGGATCATCATTCTTTCTGATTGATTTTTGATATTTCAGAAAATAAATCCCTTACACTTCTTTTAAATGGTGTAGATTGGACCAAAATAGCATCAGGTTTATTGCTTTATGTTAAACATTATATGACTATTTCAACTGAAAATGCATAATGAAATTTGCAGTAATAGGGTTGTCTTCGTGGTTGAAAAACATTCTGCATTCTGATATATTTTAATGAATATTTTGAAAACCTCAGAGACTAATTTAGATTTCCTCTGACATTTTGTAAGTGCTTCATTAGAGTTATGTTTCCTTCAGCATTGGCAGGCATTCTTAAAACTGAGTTAATGAATAAACATTGCAACAGTCATCTAAAATAATTTACATCCTCGTCCCTATAAACATTATACGTTCAGCAGCAACCAGAAGACAAGGCCAATTCAGGCAAGCTGCTCTGGGGAGAGATTAGGGGCAAACAGTGCTGATTTCAGATATCAGAATTAAGAACAAAATCGATGAATGTCCACTGCACAACAGTAACAACAACAACATGGAGATCAGCAGGACCCTCTCAGCAAGTAGGAGTGACAACAGGACACCAAACTCGAGGACTTTTAAGCCATGATATTCAAGACAATATTGATGCCTGGAGGCGGCCAGCTAAAAACCTAAGGCATCAATATCAACCCTCTATTTTTCCCTATATGGCCCCAATATTTATACTAAAGCAGTGATAAGATCTGAACAATCAAATTTGTATTGCCTGCAGACTCTCTGCTGCAGCTTCCCTTTGGAATCATGGACACAGACTGTGTCGTGTGGCACACAAAAAAAGTAGGAACTTTCCTCAGCCGCTGCAGAGGTCACTAGGCCTGCTAACGTTGTGACTTTGGAAGTACATACTTCTAAAGGATGGGAAGCACAGACGGGTTGGAAGATCACAGACTGTCAGGCACTGCAGACTGGATAGAATTAGACAGTAAGGCACTCTAGTAGTAGTAGAAAAGCAAATCAAAGATGTATGCAATAAGGAAATATTAATATGAGTTGCAGATTACTTTTTTGGAGGCAGAGACAGAAACAGCAATGAAGAAGAAGAAGGATGGCTCCTAGGCAACTTAATTTCAAGTCTTAAAAAGCAGCTGTGGGATTTTTTTCTTCACATTACTAGTGCTTCCATCTCTGTTTTTCCTTCCTCTTCCATCTTGCTAGGGTTAAGGCAAAGTTAAAAACTCAAGATGGTGTTGCTTGTTGAATGTGTACCTGTTATTGCAATCACACTTAAGTACATAGCACCACTGAGTTTTTATTTATATTTAGTCAGTATTTTGTATCAAGTGAAGTAAAGCATTTTCAGGATCTTCATAGCAGTGCCTTGGGTTTAATATTGGGGAGATAGTTTTATGCAATGGCATAAATGACTTCAGGATCAAGGTAGTGGCCTTGCACTTCTTTTTTCCCAATTTTGCTTTGGTTTATCAAATTCTTCTTGAGGTCCATGCACTTTTGTGTTTTGTTGCAGTTTTACGTGCAAGAGAAACACCAAGTCTGTATAGTAAGGGTTCCCTTGGCATTGTCCCACCTAGTTCCTAACACAGCTTCTTTAGACTGCACATGGGGTCTTGCTGAAAAGACTTAAGCTGCTTTTTCCCAATTTCCAGCAGTGGTGGAAGATCCCCTGTCATCTTGTTACTCAAGTTCATAGGAAGAGCTAGGATTTCAACTGCTCAATTGGAGTTTTTCTACACTGTCACTAACTTGTGTAAAAACAGATGTTACATTTAAGGTGGGATAGCTATTTAAGATTAACCCTTTTTGGTGATTCTTACAGTAGAATAGTAGTGGGTTTTAATCCAGTTCAGAGTCTGAGGTGAGAGCAAAGCTTTTTAAGTTCTAGAATAAGAGTTAACAAGGGTTTGTACTCAGAAGCTGTTCCCTCCTGTGGATAATCTCCTTAGATTCCTTGCCTGATTAAGTCCTCAGTGACAGGCTACTGCTACTGCTTTTCAGTTTCAAATTGCTTCTAATCCAACCAAAATCCCCACTGCCATTTCAGGGAGCATGTAAACATTTACTGTCGTTTTTTGTCTGTGCAAGTTTTGTGTTTAAAATAAACCTTTTCCTCAATTTCCGATAATCATGGGCCCAAATTACTAAATGGGCATTTTTTCTTAAGCTCATTTCTTATTTTCTACCATGGGTACTGTATTAAATTCATTCCTTCCAGAGAAGCAAATCCATCTCTATACATGGAATCTGCTTTCAGCAACTGCAGTTTGTTGCTTTTCTGATTGATGTTAACACTGCATCACAGAGGTGTGGCACTGGATTCTAAAAACAGCTCAAAACAAACAGCAGTGCTATTTAAAATGGTAGGGGGTTCCTAGTTTAAAAGGTTTTTGGCTAGAAATTGAAGAATACTTGTCATGGAAGGTGTTCTGAACAAGATTGTACTTGAACACCTTCATGGTTTGGGACTGCCTACATTAGATTTGGGAATTTAACATGCAAGTGGCTGTTGTGTCAGGAATGAAGCATGATGGACTCCATCAGGGCACTGGTGGGGTAATGGGATATGAATTTTGTGACCTACACGAAAAGTCCTGATAGAGAAAAGGATTTTTGACTGTAAAGAGACAATATATTTCATGATCTCTTGACAGAACACAAAATGTTATATTGTCAACCAAGTTAAGTGTTGTACTTAGAAGTTTGTTCTAAATCTTTTGCTCCTTTTTAAAGATCTACTTTAAAATGAAAAATGCTGTTTTGAACAAATCTGCGTTCAATATGGAAACCTTTCTTGTAAAATTCCCTCCTTTGACTGAAATTATTTGCCAAATTTTCAAATACTTTTAGCTTCCTGAAATTCTAATGAGTGACAAATTTCCTGCTCAACAAATAAAAGATTTTGCCCATCTCTTTGCTAAATACTTTGAAACTCAGCAGAAAATACAGATAATTGCACTTCCTGAAAGTTCATCTTTATAATTAATTAGGTAGTAAAGATGGGCATGAGTCCCAAACCTGAATTAAGGCAGCCTGGGGTTTTTAGCATATTTCAGTACCATGACAAAGATACCTCCAGGCTTTCCGGATTTCTTTTTTTTTTTCCTTTTTTCTTCTTTTTTTTTTCTTTTTTGGTCCATAATTAAGGGCTAGAAATACTGTCTCATTTTTCTGTTAACAAACCTGAGATTCTCATGTAATCATGTCACTGGCTGTGGGTGCTGGCTTTGAAAGCTTGGGTATGTTGTGCTTTCCTCCTGATCTAACTCTGACAATAGCCAAGATAAGTTATCCCAAAAAATACTTTGTGCAACTGTCTGGTACAGTTACTTGCATTCTACAAATGAGCAGCCACATGAAATTTGTGTGCAATCAGATCAGCTCCTTCCACTGCCCATCCGTATGAGATATGGAAGATTTATGGTGTTGGTTGCTCTACAGGAAGCTGATGTTCCTATCTGAGCATATTCATGCAGAGAAACTGAAAGTGGAAATCAAAATGAAAGGATGGGCCTTCAGCAGTGGAAGGTTTTTAAAAGTACAGTTCAGAACTCTTAGAAGATGGTTTTGCACTCCCTTGGGTTGGCAGGTGGCAGAAGAGAGCACAGGGAATAATTCCTGTCCCTTTAGGGCTTTAGCACTTGGTCAGCCAGCTGCAGCAGCCCTGTTGGGTTTTCCATAACAAAGGGTAACCACATATTTTTGATCTGGCTTTTATTAACACCGTGAAAAAAACAAAAGTTGAGGTTCCAATGAGGTAGTGTCACAAGTGTGAGTTCTATGAATCACAGTCAGAACAAAATAGTTCTTGTGTCCATGTAAGAATGGCTGCTCTTAGAAACCTCAGATTCAACTTTAGGAGATATAAAGAAATTTCAATTTATAACTACTGCATGTCACAGCAGTTATACTTAAAAGAAAGTATTTTCAACACATCCATCCCATAAGCTGGGTGTCCCTTTCACTGTTCCAATAAAGGAAGAAGGACTGACCTGATAAAAAAGACATTTCTTTATTACAGGGACACTCAAAAATATGAACTAATTACCAGGCTGAAAGTCCCAAAGGCACTGGCTAAATGCACATGTGGATCTAATGTGTACCTTAAACCAGACACACCCATCCAACCACCCCTATGTACACAGGAGTCCTTCTCCTCCTTTTGACTGCCTCAATGGGAAAGACCAACTCCAGCCCATGTTTCAGTGGCTGCTCTCCAGGTGAGGGAGAAATCCTGAGGGAAGGGCTCTGACTGTGTCAATTTCAACTCTGTAAAGTGGCAAACTGTGGTTTCCAAACAGCTTTGAAAGTTTACTGCTCCAGGTTTTAATGAGACCTGGCAGAAGCCAGAGCCACAGGTGCATTTGGTTCACTCTTTCTTTGCGCTGTGCCTGTTGCGCTGTTAAACATCTTCCCCTTCCTATGTGCATTTGTGGGGTGAGAGAAATGCTCATGTTGCATCCTGCTGCCTTTCAGAAATGAGAGCGTGAGCTATTTAGAAAAGTGGAATCACAGTGGGGGAGGACCGGTTTTAATTTAAAAATGAGGTGTAGGTCAAATCTTAAATTCTAAAGCACGGTCCTGAAGCAGTGTACTAAGTGAAAGATAAGTGAGAAAATAGGACAAGTGTTTGCTCTCTAGAAGACTGCCGTTTTTATGAGATGCAACTGATGCTTTTAACTCTCTGGCAAGCTGAAGAAAATAGTTGCCTCCAAAGCTGATGACGTTTCTTTCTTTTCCATGAAGGTATCCAAGAGAATTGTAACCTACAGGCAGCATTACCGTGTGAGCTGTGTTATCTCTGCAGCAGGATGCAATGTTGCTGATAAAGTGAAACTTCCCTAAGACAGTTCTGATTTGTAAAGAGATTTAAAAAACAGTCAAGACATGAATAAATACTTGGGTGTATCAGAGCTGGAGTAATGGAAAAGGGAGTTTGGCTGAAGTGTTCTGTATGTACAAACAGCATTTCTCTTTTCGCTCATTAAGAAGGAAACTGTAGAACTGAGTAATTACATTAGTGTGCTTGGTATTGTTCATAAAAGGTCCTGAAAAATTAAACATCTCTTAAGAGTTAAGTATTCTTCTATTAGACAAATTTATCAGGAGAGTAGTGGAAGTATTTTTTTTTCCTCAACTGCACATTAGATTTCATTTGTTAAGACACATCTATACTAAAGAGCAAGTCTGTTTTAAGCATTTCAAATGGGTTTTAGTAATGGACTCACTGACTTTTTCCCAAGCCATTTCAGGAGGTCTATCTTTCTCCCAGGAAAAGTTATCACTTCCCTCTAAAATCTGCAGAAATGATGCTGTCAGTACAAAAAACAGGTGGCCTGAACAAGCTTGGATGCATGTAATCAGAGGTTCCCCAAGGCATCTCATATCTTTGCACAGTTAATCATCAGGTAAAGTTTGTTAGAAGGCCCTTAGGCGTCTGTAGATGCTGATTTTAATTCCCAAGTAAATGGGATCAGAGCAGTATCCAAAAAAAAAAAGACATTCCCCAAAAAATTAAAATCATTACCAATATATTTATCCACTTTACATGCATCCTTGCTTCATGAATAGGCTCTGTCATCCAATATCACCAGTGCTGTTTTGTCCCCAGAGCTGTGCTCTTTTGAGGCGGCTGCTCTGAATTTCTAAAATGCTGTTTGGCACATATCGACTTTATTGATGTCTGGCTGATGCCTTCCCATGCAAAAAACACACCTTGAATGGGATTTGTTCTGCTCTAGTGTTGAGAAAAGGCAGAGCTTCGACGATTCATGATTCATTCTCTTTCTGCATTTGACTGCACTAGTAAACCAACAGTAAAAAATATATTTAAATAAAAACTGTAACCTTAGAGGCGAGACCACCATCTGAGAATTTACAAAAGGTTAGTGAGAAATAAAGGCCAATATTCCACTGAGAAAGGTTACAAGATGGACAGAAACAACAGGGAAACATTGGTGCAGAATTTTGCTTAGGTGAGAGGCAACAGAGAGCTGATGATTTTAGAGACAACTCACAGCTAAGGTACTAAGAGGGGTGAACCTTTCTTGATTTGTGAATTTACCCTCATACAAGGAGCTGGGTATTTTAAGACACATTTCCCAGTAGTCTAGATGTGAAAAATATCATCAGGAAAAGAAGAGTGGAATATTAGAAGCCAGACTAAATAAATCTGCAATGATTTTATCACAAATGATTCCAAATTAGCCTCCAAAATATCTAAGTTGCAGAAGAATCATAAAAAAAAATTTAAAAACAGTTCAATGTAAATGCTTCTGATAGCATTCTTAATCACACAGCTGCACTATTTAAAAACAATTCTGTAAGAAACTGGGGTGTTTTTTACACGATTGGAATATTCATAAATTGGTGAGTAGTACAACTAAATCTTTTCTAAATGAGATCCTTACAGATTTACAATGGATGTCTCTCTCAATGGAAGTTGCCATGGTTACAGCACAATTCTGCATGGAGCACACTTTCATCACAAATTGTTACACATTTATATACAAGTAGTTTGGGCCCATTTTTCCAACTTCTTTTTAAATGAGAGCTACAAGGATAGCCTTGAAGGAAAATTCCATATTTGTGCCTGAGCACAGTGATGGTCCAGCTGCACCCAGAGTCATCAGATAATTCAGACTGGGGTGGGCCTCAAGAGGTCTCTAATCACACCTCCTGCTCAAAGCAGAGTCATCTCTCAGAGGAGAGCTGGTTACCTGGGGCTTTATGCAGATGAATTTTGGAAACCTCCAAGGTTGGAAAGAGCACAGCTTTTCCTGGGCAACAGCCTTGTGTGCAAGAGAGGGTAATGTTCCTTGGAAAACTCTTCCTCCTTCCTTCCTGTGGCTGGGGTAGAAGGCACTTTTGTATAATGTCTTAGGAGAAAGACCTCACTGACTTAGCCAGCTTTGCACTCCAGGCCTGCAATGAGCCTCCCTTTCCACATTCCTGCTCACAGTGCGAAGTACAAACAGCTTGCTCTGGTCCCCTTCCCTGGAGTGGTGCTCAAAGGTAATTTCAAAAGCATCCTTGTGTAAAGACAAATGTTTGCTGAGTGCTCGGTTGTCCTGCTGAGGAGGTGTTATCAAACCAAGTTTTTTCTTTATTACTCTGCTGCATTTTATTGCTCTGGTTGCATCAGAGTGTGCTATAGTTACTGAACAGAGTGGTAGCTGCTGTACAATCTCTTGTCACAAAATGCCTGGGGTTCAGAGGTCATCTTGCTTTTCAGTGTGGGTAATGGATGATTGGTCAATGTTTGAGGTAAAATTCCACATCTAACGCTTATCTATCTAGTTTTATTAAACAGCCTTCATGGTTGTCAGTGTCTGGACAAGTCTTTTTTAACAGGTTCATGTTAAAGACCTGAGGATTAGTTTGGGTGAAGGCTTCATGCTATAATTTGAGGTTCAAATAGGAAATTTCCCATAAGTCTACTTTATGATTCCAAGGAGAAATTGAAAACAAGGTTAAAAAAAAAAAGGAAAAGGTAGGATATCTTTGTTTAGAAAGCATGAAGCTGACAACTCTTATGTGGTACTTTCATTAACTGATTGCAATCCTGTGGGAAGATATTTTGTTTGACTTTTGCTCAGTGAATTCCACCACCAGCAAGCCTCAAGGAATAGAGTCACTCAATAAGTTTTAATTATGTCTATCTGCAATGGACTGACTCTAGCTAGGCAGAAAATAGGCTTGTTGGGTTGCTTTTTGAAATATGGAAAGTGTGACGGGGATCTCTGGTGCTGTAGAGGGTGGGTAGAGGCAACATTTATTGGAGTGGACGAGTGTTCTTAGAGTAATACAGTATTGCATTTAAAAATTATCTGATGGCCTGCCAGTTGTTCAGTGCATCTTGCTGGAAGCAAGCCACTAATCCTCTTCTTCATTCACCCTTCCATGATATCTTTAACTCCTGTAATGGGTTCCTCCATTTGTATAGGCTCAGGCATAGTCGATTGGAATATTACTTCTGATACAACTCTGCACCTCTGAGAAAGAGGAAGGACAGGTTTTTTTCACCAGTTTGATAAATTCAAAAATAAACCAGCCTTTTAAATCACTGCCTGTGATTCTCATGTGACTAATTTTGCTCAGGGCTTCTTGGCGTGGTTTAGGAGACAAGGCACAATCTTTTTTTTCTTCTTTTTCCCTTACTGGTCCCTGATAAGCAACATAAATTAGAAAAACCTGCACGAAGCCTAAACTCTCCTCTGAATCTGAAATAAGTTTTCAACATATGATTATTGATGGTTTAATTGCAAGTACATCTCTGAGGCAAGAAGGAAATTTAAGTTTCCAAACATACTGACACATAATAGAAACCAGGCCCCAGTGCTGTCTCTGTCTACTCCTAAATATCCCTGTTGAAATTTCTGCCTGTTTACAAATATGTCTACATCCAAACACCTGAGCACTTAATGCAAATTTTTCTTACATAACTGCTATGAGGAACCCTGATCTCAATAAAACCCTTGGAATCCATTTTGTCTCCATTTTAGTTTGTCTTTTGTTCCTCTTTAGGGTTTTCTTAAAATAATTTTTGAAACATTACAAACTAAGGCTGTTTATCACTTACCCCAACTCCAGCAAAACCCTTGACTGTGTGAAACATGCTGGTTTTTACACGTCTGCACAGCATGCACAGCTCTTTCCTCATGTTCATCCAAAAAGAAACATTGACTTTGTTGTTTGTTACGAGGGGTTTTCAAAATACGCTTTAGTCAGCTCTGTGAATGATTATTTCAAAACAAAACTCTAAGCTTATTTAATGATCTCTCTGTTGAAACTCTTGTTAATTGGCTCTGGTTCCTCTACTTTAATGTCTTTCAGAACCTTCCAGTAGGGCAGAGAGGATTTTACTGGAGTTATTTTCTTTATCATTCAGCAATTGAAAAATCTAATCACTACTAAAAATCTTCTGGGCTTTTATTAAGTTAGGTCTGATTTATGTAATTTGCCATAAAGTTCATTAAAGACTTCATTAATTTTTCACCAATCTGTAACAGTCTTATCACTGCTGTTTTTATTAGCTGAGATAAAATTAACTAGGTTCGACTTTTTAAATTTGGGGGCAAGCCATTTACCTGCCCTATCACCACTTTCATAATAATTACATTTTGCTTTGTCAGATGTGAAATGGTTTTCTTCTTATCCATCAGTTCCAGTGATTAGGATCCCATATTTCAGACCAATTGCTTGTACTGACACTTTGATCTCAGCAGTTTATGTTCTCATTAGCTGACTGAATCTTTGGTCTTTCCCTTTTCCAAAATAATCACTGGGTTTGAGACCTCTAATGCTAAAAAGACATGGAAAATTTACATCGCCCTGCAGCTCAACCGTGAACTCTGAATTGGGTTGATGTCAACCTGGATTTTACTTGAATTTGTCCATCTGCCTTTCCTAGACCTCAGTGGTCCTTCTTTGGAACAAGGAAATATGAAAATACTGCAGAGGTATGTTTCATGTCAGCCACAACCCAGGGTGTTTTGTAAAATTGAATTTTTTAACCATTTTCTCTCCTCTGAAAAATTTTCCACTCCCCCATGCACCATCATCTGTGCTATACCAACACCCATTTGCCCTTGACTTCAAATATCAGCCGGTGATTTCCAAAAAGATTGTCATTCCAGCACTTGTTGGAATGCTGGATCCATTAATGGTCTGGCAGATCAGCTGGACCATTCTGTTATATGGACCAATGCCCACCAAATTGACCAAATCTAGTAGGTCATGACCTATTTTCATTCAATAATCTAAAAATGGCTACAAGGAAAGTACGATAAAAGTATTTTCAAAGGAAAAATGAAGCCAGTACCCACTCTCTTTTTCCTCCAGAACTAGCACTCAATAGTAATTTTCTCTAAAATGTATCAATACTAATTGGAGAAGAAACATGATCTTGCAAGAGAAATCCTGGTTTATTCAGAATTACTGTTACATATTTTAGATTCTCTTCCTTGGCTGCTTTCCCTTTGCACTTATGTTTGATAGAGTAAAGCAGCTGTGTAAAAGGTATCAGTGGTATTCGTGGGATAACCCTGAGCCTTCTGCCAACCACATCATTTGGAGCCCTTCGTGCCAAAGGGATGTTTCAATGCACAGAGCAGAGCAATGCACTTGGTAGGCACAGGGAATGTTTGAGACATTCAAGTGAACCCTGTCACAGACACAGTGACCTGACAAATATGTGTGTTGTCTTTAATACCTCCTGTTCAGTGATTTTAAACCCTACCTTTGTGAGGATTTCGATCAACTCTCCATTTGAAGGACTTCTGGGATGCCCAGGTGACTCAGGTTCACACAGTGATTTTAAAGCTGTGTCACTTGTATGTTTTCACTAAGGAGAAGGCATGCAGAGAGGCTAAGAAGGAGCCTTTGCACACATTTTAAACTCTGCTTTGAAGCAGGAATGTGTTCTGACATTTAACTGAGAGTTTATTCAGAGATATATCCCTTAAAATTTATTTAGGAGCAAAAGAGTGAAAGCATCTCAGTTATCCATACTTCTGACTTTTCCCTCTCAAAAGTTGAGAAACTGTGAATATAGTTTATTTGTAACTCTCATGATTGTTACAAATAGTGCTCTCCTTCTACACAACATTTTTGATCTGAAGACTTGGAAAAGTCTGTGTCAGAATGGGGAAGAGAATAGGCATTCTTCTGATCACAGTCTCTGGAGATCCTATGCTCCAAAATGCAAACTCTTCTAGTAGCTACTCGTAATTCCCCACACAAGAAAATTAAATCAGACTTCATTTAATACCTAAATTAAAATATCTTGTTCTATTTAGGGTTCTTGGTTAATATTTTTAAACCTGTTGTTCCAATTTTCAGTTTTTCTCTAAATTAGCAATATTTCCCCCTCAGATTTCTCCTAAGAGGAAAGCCCTGTATCTGCACCAAGCAACTTTAACTCCAATGGGAACAGGAGCTTGCTCACACAGAATTAGCAGCTTTGATGACAAAGATTTAACCTTCTGACAGTGTTCATGTCAGATGAATTAACCTGCCTGCAAGGAAATTGCAGAACTAGGATTTCTTATTGTATAATTGAAAGTTTGAGTTCATAAAGATGAAAAGAAAACAAACAGAAAGAAAACTAAACAAATGACTTCTCTCTTCTTCTGTTTTCTTGGAAGTGGGATTTTCGTTTCTATTGTTTCATGATTTTTTCTAACTCAAAGGTAAAACAATAACATTATTGAGACAAATTCTTAATGTCAGAGAATGAAAGAATCTGTCAGTCTGCAACAAAAAATAAGCAATTTTAGCTTTGCAATGAAAAGGTAATTAAATTCTTCTCAGAAAAATCCAGCTTTAGGAATACTTGTTTGCAATGCCCTTTGAGCCTGATTGGAGTTCGAGGGCGGAGCACCTCAAAATCAGAATTTGAAAGCTTTTTAATGGCCACCATCTTTTGCAATAGGGAATCTTGAGAGCCTGAAAAGCTGGAGAGAGCTGCCTATGCTTTTGTCAGTTTGCAAAGACATTCCCACAGCTCAGGACAGACAGGAAAGTGATGGGAGAGGAAACATTCCCACTGATTGAGCAGTGTTGCTCTCTGTGCTCCTTCTGTTTTATTATAGCTCTGCATCGGTTCAGCCACTGTGCAGCTGCAGTTGATCTTTTCTGATGGCTGTACCAGGGTCTGTTGCTGACCAGATGTAGGTGAGGCTCTTTAAAAGCATCCAGTCCTTTCTGATGCACTCGACTGCATGCCTGTGACTCCTGCTGCTGCTTTTCCAAATGCCTCTCAAGCTCCAAGGTAGTTGAAACCTAATGTTTTGCTCCCAGATTCTTCTGTCACTGGGCTCCTGCCATCCAGACCATGGAGATTTGTTGCTCTTTGCTACCCCCAACTACCCCATCAGTGCTATCTTAATCCACTTCTTCCATCTGTTACTTCTGTACTTGAAAAGCCCTCTGCCTCTCCTCTGCCTTCAAAGAGACACTCCTCACTATCACTGCTGTTGAAAATAGAGGCATGCACAGGCTCAACCTGCACTTGTCAGCGAACTCCAGCTTGGTTATCTCACTTCTTATTTTCCTTTTCCTCAAGTGGGTATTACACAGGTGGAGATTTGAGAGTGACCTGAGCAAGTCTCTGTTGGAGACTTTTCTATGTCCTGCATTAATCTCTCATTCCAGCCTTACACCTGTCTTCCACACAGAATGACAATCCACAAAATTGCTTCCTCATTTCAGTCAGGCACGCCCACACACGGACAAGAAGTCCTTTAGGGAATATCAAAAATGTACAGATTATTTTGAAAGATATATAAAGTGTGGTGTCTCGTGGGAGCAGCTGTATGTTATTCACTCTGGCTGCTGGCTTAACAGTACAGGTTCCTTTTCCAATGAACACTTCACTTCATCCTCATGAAACTTTTGCTTGGCATTCTTCAATAGCCTTATGAATATTTTAAAGTGTCTTCTACCAGCAGTACTCTTCCTACATATTATTGTCCCTACGATCAGTTCTCAATTTGACAAATATCTCGCCCAGGGCAACCATGCACTCTGTAATTCAGATAAGAACAGCAAGGGAACACAGATCTGTCCTGTGCATGTGTAGGTTTTTTCCAGTGCTTTCTATATTGCCTATGTTCTGAATGTGTTTTGTGCTGGGTTGTCAGAGCAGAATAGCACAGGGCTTCCTGTGGTGTGAGTTTTGTAAGAGTTAGCTACTCCCTGGTGAATGTCAAAGCATGGCAATATTATATATATTCCATTAAGCAAAGGTGTTGTATGGCTTTTCACTTTCCACTACAATTCTGTCTCACTCAACTACAGTCAATTCTCATTGTCTGTTAACAGTAGTTGTCTCTAGATGTCTTACTAGACCATCTTTCATTGGAGAACCTTAGAAGTTGGTTACACTATACAGCACCCAAGAGAGGCAGTCAAAAATAGATTCTCACAGGAATCTCCTCAACCATCAGGGAGAAATAAGTCCTCTGAGAGTTGCCAAATAAAAAACAAGGCACAGCAGTATGCATAATGCTTTTCCAACAATATGAAAATGAAAAATTATATGGTACTGAAGCTGTAACTCTTAAACTCATTTTTTTCCAGATGAATCCTTGAGAATTTTTATGCATTCCTTTAAAGGTAATAAATTACATCATGTTGTCACCAGACTCATTTTTAATATAGAAACAAAATATTTGAGAATTAAAATCAATAAAAAATTGGCAAAGCCACCATTTGAATTGAATCTCAACACAATGCCTCATACACTTACTGTCTGACCCACAGAGGTGGTTTTATTACTGTTTGTCTCCTATGCACTTGTGTTATTGCATGCACATTTTGTATATTTGGACCCATTTTTAGCTTTGAAAGCACACCATTTCATTTAATGTGTAGGCAGAAAAGAAGCTTACATTTTTTGCCAGATCTGTCTAGCAGCAGCATCACTAATATCTTTTTTTAAATGAGGTGAAAGATAGAGGGAGCCTTCAGGCCAGGAGTAGAGGTGGTTTTGTATTCAACGTTACTTTTAATTAAAACAATTGTAACTCTTAATTGAAATACCTGTAACTTGTCACTAATCCTGGACTGGTCATTAATTCTCTTGAGTTTTGATTCATCTGCTCCCTATTTCTTTTATATATAAATCGACATACACATTCATTGCTTATAATTCAGAAACAAATACTCAGCCCAGAATACTTAGTTATTAAAATGAACATTTTGTTAATGTTTTCTTACTCATTATTTCAGTCCATAATATAAAAATACAGTTAAAATATTAGAACCTGCATTTTAAAATAGTCATATGTTTTGAATTTTTCTCAGTGGGTGATTTTTAGTCTTTATTGTAAGGTGTTAAATCTAAGAGGCAGGCAGAAGGTTTTGTTGCTCTTAGTGTCTGGAGAGGCAGGGTTAGCATGTCCCACTGCCAGCTCAATGCATCCCTTTCCACTGTGAGTGGCAGAGACAAAATGCTTCAATCTCTGTACTGTGTTTAGACAGCAATCAGATAAGGGGTCTGATAGAGAGGGGCTGCTCCCCAATACCTGGTCAGGCAGTAAAACCCTCAGGCTATGATGGTTTCAAGTTACTAATTTATGACAGGGATACTGAGGGAAGGCAGTTGAGTGAGATCGGGGGTGGGAAAAACGTCCTTGCGACATTTTGGAGGACAAAGAGGATATGGAGCCCTGATCTTTGATTGGAAGGAACAGCAAAACTTATTTTTATAGACATGATAATAACAGAGGAGTTGCCAACTGGCCTTAAGGAAGTCTGATGAGGAGCTGGCAAAGCACTTGGACTATGGAGTAGGAGATAACTGGGAGCAGGGGATAAGTGGGAATCAAGTCTTTTTCTTCTGAGATAATTCAGAATCTGGGTCGTGTTTCTTCTCCCACCTTTCCACTGCCTTCTGTGCGTAGAATGGAAAAGATTATTTGAATTTCCTGTAAGAATTACAAATTCTATCTTCATTCTGCAAGGAGTGACTTTTAGAAGACATTTTTGGCATTGGTGAGAATGTGCAGCACTTTGGGTTGTTTTGGGGTTTTTTTAATTTTAATTGAAGAGAAACAGCATATCAACATTTTTCAGACTAGCATTCTGCAAAATGTTGAGGTGACTATTTTAACTGCTTTTTTTTTTAGCAGGACTGTCATTTAAATACGGGGTAAAAATAGGATACAGTCATTTAAATGCATTTTGTGTCAGATGTTTTAATCCCTAAAGCATTATTTGTTGAACAGCAAGTAAAAGAGTATCTGAGATTTCTGAAGGTGTTACAGAAATAAAAAACCTTAAGAAAATATAAAAATAAGATATATTTTGTAATTCTGATTCACCAATATTTTGAAATTTGGTGCTGTGATCCCTAAGTGGATCCTTAATGTTTCCTGAGTAAACCAATGACAAATTCTATGGACAGAACTCAAGACTACAAGATTCTTCTTAAGCTGATGAAGTGATGCAACTCGCAAATATTTTGGGAAATATGTTGCATATAGATATATATCTAAGTTTATTCAGGTCCCTTAGTCCTGAAATATTTATGTCATGAAGAAACTTGTCTGACTATAAATGTCATCAAAATCTGGTACATTCAAATTACAGCTTTTCAACTGAGTGTTATTTCTATAAAGAACTACATCAAAACTCAGGTCTAAACACATCTAATCTTAGTTTAGACCCAAATCTAAATTTTACACTCCTATTCATAGAGTATTCTATCCTTAGTGGATCAATCTCAAATCTGTAAGAAAAATGGATGATATTTTAAAGTAAATATTAATCACATATAGTACTCAGTGCTGTTGATTTTGAGAGCCTGTCTTTAAATTTGAATTAAAAAGTCCAAATTTGAAATTCTGTCCTGTAATCAAACTGCTTCTCTGAGTTGTATTTAAATGATCAATCTGTATTCCATTTTTTGAATTATAAAACTTGGCTTTCAAAAGTAATATTTCCTCAAAAATTATGTATATCCTTGTACAGTAAATCCAAATCAACTGGGATTTGTTTAGATTTGCTTTTCAAATATCTCGTCTTTGTTCTTTGCAGCTAAAATGATAAATATTTATATTTTCTAGTCTGCCAGAAAAATCTGGATTTTGTGTCCTGTAAGAGGGAACCTATTTCCAACACATGAACCTCTCTCTGAGCATGCAAACAGGAAGAGGTGCAATGCTCAGGCAGTTCAGGTTGAGGCAGTGGGAACTGGAATGTCACAGTAGCTGCAAACTCATCTGCTCCATCCCCATATCCTGCCTGCCTCCCCTGCCAGCCTGGCTCCTCTGCTCCTTCTTCGGATCTCTCCCAAGTTCTTGACCAGCTCTGTGCTCCTGCAAGACCTTGAGACCAGAGAACTTCTGCTTCCCTCCACATTTTCCTTTGCTCCTTGTCTCCTGCCTTGTTGTACCCCTGGACATGGCACATTAACGCTGAAGTGCAGTCACATCGTTTATTTAGAGGTGATGTGGCAGTGCAGGTTGCTGCCCCAGGGGCAACTGTGCAAGACTCACTCACAGAAAATAGAGCCAAGCTGCTCCAACCCTTTGCTGAAGGTCAAACGAGCAGTTATCCTGGAAAAGTTCTTGGGTCAGTTTTGAATTTCACCACGACACAAAAGACGTGGCCGAATAGGAAGTGCAGCTCAGGATTGGAAATACAGCTCCTTGACATTCTGCTGTTGTGAAGAACTGTGGAATCCTGCCAGATAGCAATGAAAAGAAATAGTAGGTTTCTCTTTTAAAGCAGGCTATGAAAAGTAGAGAAGATTTTTCCAGCTATACAGCAGAGCCTGGATTTAAATTAAACAGTGACAAGCTGCATATATTTCTTAAACTCATTACAAATATTTAACAACATTTGTGCTCTGGTTGGATAAATCACGAAAAGCAATGCTCTGTCACAAAGGTACTCCATGATTAACATTGAATAACTGCTTTACTAAGCACCTCTTGCTACTCCTGATAACAGAAGTAGCTGCTTACTATCCATTATACAATTATCAGGCTCTAATCCTTTTATAGACTATAATCTAGCTTTAGGCCTTTCCCCATTCATAGCTATGCCTTTAATTGAGTTTACTTAGGAAGTGAATTATGCAGTTGTCAGTAACAAAACTGACAGGCTCATTTTTCTACTTCTCAAACAGCTAGCCGTGCAAACAGACGTAATATCTGGCAGGATCTTGCTATTTGTCTGTCAGCTCCACATTTTATCTTCATTGTTTGTCTAAAATACCTTCTCTCTCTAAAAAAATTTTCAGGTTCCTGTGCCTTCCTGAAAGCTGGGAGAGTCTGTAAAAATGTTGTCAATGTGGTTGGTGCCCAACCACACAAACTGATCTGGTTCTTGTATTAGTCTAAATTTTTTTTAAAAAGGAAATTTATTACCTAAAGCAATTTATCCAGAGCTGCTGTTCTGTCTCAGTTCCATCCAGAGAAGTGGTGTGAACAAACCAGAGGAAGACAAGTACTCTTCCCTTTGAAGCCAGTGTTGAAACTGAAAATGGAGATAGAAAATATGTTTTTGCCACAGACTCAGGCTGAAGTAATGCAGAGCCAAAAGGCAGTTCCTGGTCTCAAGGAATTTTCAAAATAAATAGTAAGAGGGAACTTCTGTTGTTGTGCAAAGAGGAGAACTGGGCAAACTCAGCCTACAGTCCAACACAGGCTAGCAGAGATTGCTGTGTCTGCTCTGGATGGGCAGAGAGCTGCAGCACAGGGGGACATGTTCAGAAAGTGGCCATTACAAGAAATTGGGGGGCTATTAAAAAAAAAAAAAAGTAAATGAGACATGGCATGAGTCACCTTTCAGATGCAGATGCCCCAGTGCATCATCAATGGCATCACCCAAAACTAGGGATGATTCCGCAGTGAAGGAAGTCTTTAACAATGCAGAAGGTGACAGGCATGATGTGACACACACAATGAGAGGAGGTAGAGGTGATCGTTTTTCCATCTCTCTGAACAAGGCTGCACTCCTACGGATGTGTTTGTCACTATGAAAGGCATTGCTCTTCTTCAGAGTGGAAAGGTCTTTTAATTTCCCAGCAGTATCATTTCAGCTTGGTACTGCCTAGGTTAAATCATTTGTGTGCTTCAGATGGAAGTTTACAAATAAAGCCCAATGAAAGCAGGAGCAGGCACACATTTCCTAGAAAATACATATATAATAGACAGGAAACCAGTCTCTGATGTTTTCAAATCCTTAAGTGCTCTCTGTTGCTACCTCGTACTGCAGTAAAGCTGAGGGGGGAGGACGAGGAGTGCGGTAAGGGGCTGTACATCACTGGTGCTGGGACGGCAACGTTGTGCCCGAATGGGGGAGCAGCCAAGGTTTCAGTGCCAGCACACAGAGCAGCTCATGCACTGAGACTAAGTGAAGTGTTTGACCCTCATGCTCATAAAAGAGGAAAACTTCCTGCTGGTAAAAACGTACTTATTGCCCTACAGGCCCTAGGCCTGCTCTGCTCAGCAAAACATCATGTTTCAGTCTGCATCAGCTTCCAGTAGGTGTTTATATTTATTACTTGTATATTTTGCAAAAATGTAAAGACAATATGACTTTTGATACTTACTTTGCTGAATGGAGCCATAATGCCATTAAATAAACCTGTTTTCACCACTGCTTTATCTTCTCTGAAATTAGTTTCACAATGTTTCATAATTGAGTTTAAAAGCATTTCCACAAAGATACAGTATAACTAACAAAAAACCCTCATTTCATATAATCTCCTGATTTTATTGCAAGTGTGACTGGCACTCTTAACACTTGCCAGGATGATAACAACCTTTGTTTCTCAGGACACTTCTAGTCCAAAAAGAGAAATCTGAAGAGTTTTAGAAGCATTTTCTTTTCTTACGAAGTTTTAGAAACAGCACATTAAAAAGAACTGCTATTTTCTTACAGTGTGCGTCTTTCTGGGTGCCCATGGCAGTTCATCTGGCCAACCATGAACGGTAATTAATTACACCAATATGTTCATCACAATGTCACCTTCTTTCCCTTTTAATTCCAAGCAGCTTTCCTGAGCACAGTAAATTTACATACATAAAAATCCCAGAAATTTCAAAGCATAATAGTTCCAGACACTGATTTTTTCCAAATCTACTTATTCTTTTGACTGTAAATAATAATAATAGTAATAGATATTGTGCTCTTGCCATTGAAGTATATTATTTCCTAAATAAAGGTGAGTGTATCTGAAATTTTTTTTCAGAATCAGTACATGAAGTGCTGCTTTAGTGAGTCAGAGAGCAGCGAAGTACTGTGGTTCATTTTACTCAAACAGTGCCTCAGCTCATAATTAGCATGCATCTGGTTTAGACAGCTAAATGAGGTTACCTCAGTATGGCTAAAAACAGAATGCAGTCACATACAAAATCACAAAAAAGTAAAAGTTTGTTACCGAGGGTATTCTTTGTTTTTACTTCATGTCACTGAACTATGCAGGCATCCAAGATCCAAGAGCACTCAATTGTGATCACTGAGTAGTATTGAATATCAGTAACTTGGGAGAAACAGAGAGAAATATGACCTTCAGAGATACAGAAAATTTGCAAAAACCAATAGTTAATACAAGATTTTTTTGTGCTACAGAACACCAGCAAGCTGCAGATCTAGATATGTTTTTATTATGTAATGATCAACATTAAAATTTCCATTATCAGAGCTAATAGCTTTGTGGTGGCTAGGGCATGATCAGAATATGCTGTCTTTATTGTCTGTATTAATGTCATCTTTCCATTTGGTGATAATGCTAAAACCTTCTTTTATTATGAGATTAGGCAGGTTTGACTTGGAAAATAGACACACTCTGATACATATGACATTGCTGAAGGTGCTTTTTCCTCCTCAAGTTTAAAATGTGTTTTTCCCCAGTAAATTGCCTATGGTATATACATTTTTGTTTAAAGCATGTCGCTGCTTTTCTTCTCTGAGGCAAAATTGCTGGGCTTTTTATTTTAATTTCCTTTTGGATAAAACTTTAATCTACATCTCCTAGAGGCACAAGAAGTTCTGAAGTGGGATTACTGGTGAAAATTCTTCTGGAATGACCTTCTTTCCAGAATAAAATTAAAGTTTGAGGATTTTATATAAGAGAGGAGGCACCCTGCTGCTGCATATCTTCCTCTTGCTGCTTTGCACAAGCATATCAAAGTAATATTCCTTTAACTTTGTTTTCTATGTATACAGACTTTCAAGACACACAAAAAGTCAACATCATTTTAAACTCAGTTTTTCAGTGAGAACAAGTACTGCATCATTTTTATTTTGATGTGTCTTGTATCCAACATTATTCACCAGCAGCTGAACTTGCAGACTTTCATAAGCCAGAGGAAAAAATAAATAGCTCAAATCTTTCATCTTTGAGCAGGAATCACTGGGAAATCCAGCTATTCCCCCCAGCCCTTCACAAAGGAGGTCCAGAGAGGTTCAGTTTTTTTCCTTTCTCTAACTCACCTGCATGGAGCTGTTGTTGGAAATTATGCTCTGTAAATGTCAGCAGAGCAGTGCAGGAGCAACAAAGCACATGGAAAGAGTATCACTTTAAAATGCCACAGGAAAACTGAAGTTTATTAGAATCCCATTGAAGAATATGACTGAATGTGAGAAGGGAAAGAGAGCTGGTGGTAGAAAATTAACATAAATGCAGTTAAGTCACTACACCAGAGGCAGTGGCCTCTGTTCACATAAAAAATATGTTCTCTGGAGATTTTTGCTGCATCTTATTATCCTCAGTGGTGGCTGCTAAAATGTCACCTTCTGTCTGCAGAGCACCAGAAAACTGTCCTTTCTTATCAGACTCTAATTTGGCAACAGCAATGCACACACACGACTTCTAGGCTTGATTATTGCAATCCATTACAGCCAGGAATGGAGCCATTTGCCTTGAGACAGCTCCAGTTGTATCAGCCCACTGGCTCAGCAGTCAGAGCTGCCAGTTCCCTGCCATCAACTTTGCCTCTATTCCCCACCCTGGATCCCTGCAGTATCCACAATCCAATTCCAGGCTCTCGTTTTTCCGGTGGGAGTGGGCTGCCTAATCAGAGCCATCTCTGAAGCTGGCACTGACTGGAGCCTGTGTTGGCACCAGCTGCTGGGCATTGGGTGAGGATTCTCTCCTGGAGAATGAGCTGACCACTCCCTCACAGATGGGCTCTCTCCACCAGTTTTCCAAGCCAGCTCCTGGATTCTTTGTCTACTCAAACCGCCCACTGAAATGAGGGTGATTTGCATGCACTCAGGATGATCAGATTCCCAATCTCTTTCTTCTGGAGAATAATATTTAGTTAATTAACATGCTGAAATAGAATTGAGGCCTTTAGAGTTATTATCTAAATTACTATTATAAGTCAATATTTTTATCTGAAAATAGTGTCTTATGGTGTTTGTGTTCTTAAAAGACTGTGAAAGTGTAGCTTGCCACTGTTACTATACAAACATAGATGCTGTGATCAGAGACTCATGAAATTGAACTTGCTGAGAATGGACCAAAAGTCTCTGATAATAGCTAAAGGCAGATGTCTAGGCAAGAACATTGGAACCAGGTAGGAATACAGGGACAATTTCTGTGATATCCTTTCCCAGTCTGCTATAGTTTTTCCTTAGGAACCTGAAGGGATTGCCCCTATTTTTGCACTTAGTAGGCTTTTCTTATATACAATTGTTTTAGTAAATGGTTATGAACAAATAGCCATTCTCCTTGCCAAAAAAACACAGGAGGAGAACAGGTATAAGCATGGGACTACATTGGTATTGTAAAAATAAAGCCGAACAGTCGCCTGGTCTGCAGCAAGCCAAACAGAGATCAAAACTGCAATTAGTTTTCTTCACACTGTAGTCTCATATAGGTTAGCTTTCTTAAGGAGTGGAAGCCCTCTGACAATTCTCAAAGTCTTTCCTAGGAAGGGACAGCAGCAAATATATTGATCCCAGTTACACACACGGTTCAGCCAGGCTGAAACCAGAGCAAGAGTCAGGTAAGCACTGAGTACAGACACTCCAAACCCAAATTTGTTAGCAACTAAGGCAGAATTTCCACCAGAGTTCTGTAACTGGTCGTTATATTACCCATACACAAATATCATCTCTCAATGTATTGCTTAGAGCAGGAATGCAGCACAGGTGTACTGGATCATGCCAAAGGTGATTTCTTTTGCATCTGTGATGCCAAGGGAAGAACGTAGGAATAGGCAGAGTTTATGTATATGTACAGGTACTATTTCCCAGCCTGCAGTCATTTGCACTCCTGGGGCATTTTGAGATTAGGTTTGTTTTGGCAAATATTTCCTACTTTTAGAGTTTTCTATTTTGAGATCCAGGCACCAGAAGGGTACTTCATTCCATTTTCCCTTTCTCTCACTGAGCACCTAGTTGTCTTTTTCACACAACTGTCACAACACCGATTTCTGGGTCATAGTGTTCAGCTTGGAACTCATCATTCCATGCATGATTGCTGTACATCAGATGCATCGTTTATTTAATTAATTTCCATTTGTTTTCACCTGCCATTTTATTTGCCCAGTCACTCCATCTTGTAAGTTTTTGCAATTCTGGCTGTGGTTTTGCAAACTATGCATCTCAGGACAGATAGGAAGTATTGTATGGATACAGAAAATGGAGAGAAAAGCCATAGGAGAAGTGCAAGTATAGTTAAAACAAAGTGCATTTCATTTCATGAAGTAAATGGGGACAATGCAAGAGCACTAAAAAAAATCAACAGATTCTGACTGATTTATTGACAAACAGAGAAGACAGTTTATGCAGCATTACAAGAGGAGTAGCTGTAAATCTCTGTTTGGTTCAGCTCCTTTTTAAGCAGTAGCACAAATAGTTAAGCAAGAATCTGGTAATAAAAACATTCTGAACACATTATAGGAAGAAACACTGGAAATCTGGTGAATATCCTGTCCCATTTTACCCACTCCACAGCTGCTGAGCTTTAGATTGTTTCTCTCCAAACTTTTGGAGATTCTTCTATTTCTAATTTTTATACTGGTTGTAGAACAAATAAGTTTTAACATTTTAAACTCAACCTCTTAATATTGTAAACAATTGTAGAAAACAAGCAAAGGGCATACAATGGGATAGATATCTTTTAAAGAGATTACTGAATTTTAACAGGAAGTAAGCACCCTGTAAATAACTCCTTGGAATTATAGCCATTAAAGGCAACTGCCTACCACAAAGCTTGGACAAACACAGTTCTAGGAATATTGCTTACTTTTCACTGTGCAATTGGCATCTCTTGGAGCAAAGACTTTGAATCAGTAATCAAAGTAGAAATGTTACTGTGACCCCAAACTCCTCAGCTACTTAAATGTAAGTACAGATACTCAAGTGAAACATGAGTTATCTCTCTTCTTCAGTTGGACAGGAATTATCACACAAAGTAAGTTAAAAGTCTCTTTGCTGTTTGGCCCTATTTTAGGAATTGCTGGGCCAGATCTAGTGCAGCATCCTGGCAAAGTCTTGTACAGTTTATTCCCAAACCATGCTATATTGAGGCAATAACAACACAAGGCTAGGCTAGGCTTCAGCTTGAAGGATAAGACTGCAGCTGTGGAAAAACAGCCGTTTCATCAATGTCTTCCTCAGTGGCTGACACCAAAGAGAAAAGGGTGTGGGATGCTGAATGCGGAGACAACAGTCACTTGAAAAGAAAGCTGAAAAGTATCAAGTGTTACCTCAAGCCACTAGAGAAAATCAAAGTGTATTTTAAAACATGCAGTCTTACTTGGGTGGCTGGATTTCCTGCTGAATGCTCTGTATAGATGCTTGGCCACAAGATTTCCTGGTTCATCATAATACCTGGGGTAATTCGTTAGGTTTGCCACCTACGTTGTTAATCTGAAAGCAGTGATCCTTTAAATCCATAAAAGAAATCAATATCCAGAAGGCTATTCAAGGCTAGAATATGATGCAGTTGTAAAGCAAACAGAGGAGCTGCAGCATGACAGCTTTACTAAAACATTAGGCTTCACCTAAGGCCAAAATCATGTGTAAGTGGAATAAAATTGCCACTAATGATCTTGGTCATTAATGTTTAATTATGCATTTCATTATGTAAAATTATTATTGTAAAGGATTTCATTAGGAACAATTAGAGTGCCTCTCTTCTAATTTATATGCACCTGTTCTTAATTACCATGGTATTGAAATCAATACTGAAAAATGCTTAGGTACTTTACATTCGACATAATGTGCTGTATATAACTAGGATTACACCACCTTCCATGTTTTTAGCTGACGGTCAAGTTAACTTAACATCTGCTAAAATATGTTCTCTTTGTTCTAAAATGAGGTCAAATCATACTGCCTGGAAAATCCGAGTTCCTTAGCAAAGGCAGAAGTTATCAGAATGTGTATGTAATTGATACTTCTAAGCCATTTTAAAATAATCTTTTCTGTTTTCTGTTGCTTTTAACTTCTTCATTCTAGAGTCTCTGTCACTGTTATATATCACTGCTATATATAGTATACGTAATATAACTGCTAAATCAGCTTTCTTGGCATGCATTACCATAAGATATCCTGACAGAAAGAGTTGCTAGGGATAATAACTATGTGCCAGCAGGAGGGTAGCAAACCCCAGATGTTTCATGTGAGACAACACACTAGAAGCCCATCATCAATTCACTTCTCACACATATTGGTTCAGCTTCCAAACCATATCTAGACACTCTATATGGGAAGTCCAGTTTCTAAAATATTTAAATGTGTAATAGTGTTTTCACATGCAATTAATGAAAATGTTTCTTGATATGTGTCAGTAATTATATTTAACAAGCAATCCTTCAACAAGTAAACAATCCTTCAGCAAAGCATCGGTGAGGTTTTAGAGCTGAGCCCTAAAATTGCTCAGACACAGCAACAAACACAGGAGTAGAAGGAGAACCCTCCCAGCTTCTCTCTTTCCTCTGGCATTTTGGTTTCGAAACCCTGCAGCCCACTGAGATTTCAAACACGCTGTTATTTAAAGCCATTAACGCTAAAAATGGCTTGTGGTAAATGGAACCCCAAGCACGCTGGACACCTGTAGGCAGCCTGGCGTAGCTTTTTAGATTGTATCTGGTTCCTCAACTGCCTGGCATGCTCCAGGCAAAATGTGGCCTGAGGTGTCCTCCCAGGCACCAGACTTTTGTTTAATCTTAGGCGTACCTGAGCCAGATCAACCACACTGCCTTTATTTTCCTCTCTTCCCTGGCCATCCTCCCACTTATTCAAGCTTCAGCAGCATCAGAGCAACAGCTCTAAGTGATGAATAGTCTTTAAACCACCTAAATCTGATCGGATGCATGTGGCCACTTGTGTTCTAAGCCAAAGCATTTTGATATATGCTCTCTTGCAGCTGTCCCATAATTCACAGTATGCTGTTCCCCTCTAAAAGGAAAAACAGGGAAAGTGAAGAAATATAGCTCCGATGTGGTTGCAGGGAATAGTTTACACAGCCTTTTCAGCACTTAACAGAAAACTGACCCGTGATACAGTAATACACAGAAATAACAGAATCAATCTATTTTTCATAGGAACACAAAAGTTTATTACCAGTTGTGACAGGTATGGTACGTCTACAACAACCCATAGCATCTTTTTTACATGAGAATGGAGTTCTCCAGCACATTCTCTTACCCAAAGATTTTCTTCCATGCCCTTAACAATTGCTGGCATTTCAAGACCACGCCAAAAATTTTGCTTGTGAGATTCTCAGGGTGGTAGATGGTGAAACTGTCTTCACAAGATGAGTTTAGCAGGAAGAAACTTCAAAGAGAAACTGACTGATGTGGCAAATACATGAAAAGCACAAGAACAAAGCAATACTCTCAACTGTGGGGAAGTTAGGATTTGGATCTCAATACTTCAGACTTAACTAAACACTAACAAACCAAATTAGCACAGGCAAACAACAGCTAAGGCTTGCTTCTAGAGCAAATTAAAGGCTATTCTTTAGGGTTTTTTTCTGAAGTATGACTTATAAATGCTCCATTTGCAAGCCATATCTTAATTGCATTGCTCTGATGTTCTGGCTTTATTGCATATTTTTAAACATGAAGCTGACAACCCAATGGCATTCCTCTAAAATGTTTATTTGAATTATTGTTTTGCATCCATTTCCTTAATTATTTTATTTAAAATAGACATTCAAATGAACAGTCCTGAAAGATCACTTTGTTCAGAAGGATGATATCAACACTGCAGAAATATCTGCAATATAATAACATTGTCAATGTATTTTAAATTTTGCAGGTAATTGCAGTTTATCTTCACAGAAAAATACTCTAGATAAAAATAGTTGTCAGATATAATCACAGAATCTACTTAAGTATCTTCCTCAAATGTGGTAAATGTTGGTTTAGGGCTTGGTTTAGTGCTTGTGAAAGACTAAGGAAGAGAAGCAAGTAAGATCCTTGCACTGGATAAGCATTCCAGCTTTTATCCTCCAGTTCACCAGAGACCAATTGTTTCTATTTCTGGGACTTTCCTGCATAAACTGCTGCTTATACTGGATGTGTAGCACTTTTGTGACATGCACAGATTTCGTATCCTTCTCCCTTTCCCTTTGTACAGAATCCCAGCTTTGTGATGCAGGACAAGGCTTTTGTCTGGTTTGAGATCAATCACTGAGACTCTTTTGCTATAAAGTGATTGGAATTATTCATTAATCTTCCAGACCAGTAGTTTTGTCTTTCATGAAGTGAAATTGATTTCCTTATCTGAGCTCGTGAAGAAGTGGAATGTGCACCTTTCTTGATTCATAGCTCAGGATGGACAGTAATGGAGAAGCTTTGAAAGCAGCAGGTTTTGGGACCCCAGAAATGACAGGTCTTGGTGCAACAACCCAATATTTACTCATGGGTGGGCTGCATATTGCACTAGATAGCACTTTGAAAAGAGGATATTTAAATTTGGGGAGAATAAATCCTTGGGGAGCACTACCTTTTCTACAGATTTGCTTTATTCATTCTCTGCTGGAGAGCTTCACAACAGTTTATAGTGCACAACAAATCTCTTGGGTTGCAAGAGTGGTAGATTTATTCCACCATCACCTGGGAGAAATAGAAGCAACTTTGAGTTGAATTACTGAGTAATCTACAGCTTCTTTTTAAAGGACCAGCAGACCCAGGAACAGATAGCATTTCCATCAGAATCTTACCTATTTTCTGGCCAGATGGTAGCAAGGAGCACTGGAAATCTGATTAACATCCTGTGGTGGGTTTTACCAGCTCCCTGGTTTCTGGCCTTTCAAACACTCCAGACCTTTTGAGAGTCTTCTGTTCATAATATTAATACAGTCGTACCTCATATCCCTCTGGGCCACTACAAAAAGGGGTTAAATATGGTTCTCCTCTTTGATTTAACTGAAGATCTGTGGCATTTTCCTATCTAGAAGCTAACATTGCAGGAGCTATATTGTTTCCCATTCCTTTCCAATGTAGTCTGGGAATGACTGTGGAGTCCTTGCACAACCACCAACACAGATTCTTGAATCAAAGCCTGAAAAAGAGGGTCTGTATTGCTTTGAATCTAGTCTAGACTTTTACCTTTTATCCACAGTCTACCCCATCTACTTTGCAGTAAAAATGCAAATCATTTAAGCCCAGAGTATAATTAGAGTTCCAGACCTAGATTCCAGTCCCCTATGGCTGCTGTTTGACTAATTTCTTATTTTGTCCGTTTTTCTTTCCACTGAGAAGATACTAAAAGTACTGCATTAATGTGCTGTGGACAGAAAAGAAACAGAGATAAATCAGCTACGTATACCACAGTTATTCCCTGGTCTGCAAAATAATTGCCTTGAAAGCCATTTTTCTTACTGTTTGCTCCTACTTTCAGAACTGTCTGCATTAATAACAAGGCTCTGCATCTAGATATTACTATAGCAGGGCATAATCTCTGCAACAGTAAAGCTTACCAGTCACTGTGTGTGCAAAGATCCTTTTTGCAGATCCTACCCACATGGTTAGTTAGAGAAGCCATAGGGAGTGTAATTGGCTGTGTATTGCACCAATAAACAGAGCAGGGAATACCTGCCACTAATGACAAAGTATCAAACCCCCAAAAGAGCAAAAACATAACCTAAGACCTTTGATGGTTCTATATTCTATTCCTCATTTAAATTACATAGTCCTTTATCCCTTATAAACACTCAGGATTACAGTGAGATAAACATATAAACATTTCACAGAGGTGTTACCCAGCAGGTGGTGGTGTCACAGTTTATGAGTGTTTCCAGCAGCTGGAATGAATATCTGAAATGTAAGTCAGACACTGGAAAACTAAAAGCTTCAAAAGTGGGTTCTAACACAGCTTGGAATCGCAGCACTGGGATCTCTGACCCAACTGCAATTTGGGATCTCCTGACACAGTGGTTCTTCTGTAATTTCTGATAGCACCAGCAGGACTTGGCTAAGCATACAAGGAAGGAGTCTGAAATAAATACCCTTCGTGTTCAACACACCTGGAATATGAAGGTCACCTCAGGAAAAGGAAATCAATGTATGCCAAGAGCAAAGGGCCAACACAAAATATAACATACTATTATCCCAACCCACCGCGCTGTACACAGCTTACTGTCAACAAATGCCCTGAGAAACAAGAGAGATGGAGTGAAATCCCTCTTATCATAGTTGTTTGGAAAGAAAAGCAACTGGAAACAAACGCATTCCACCAGGGAGAAATCTCAATCTCCTATGAAATGGCTGACAACTGAGTTGCCTTAGACCAGGGCACAGGAGGAGAGCCATAAATAAATTAAACTTTTTACAGTCTGTATTTACCTATTTCATTGATAAGTGTCATTTATCTCAATCTTCTTCTTATCACAAAATCTATTATGTATAATTTTTAAAGTTATAAGATGGTGGTGTGCTAGATGGAGTTTGAAGGATCTGTTAAAATCCCAGTAAATGAAGAAGACCTGAATGGCATAAGGTTAGAATCAGTAGTGCCTTTTCCTGGGTTACGTTTTATCTTCTTTTACCACATTCTTAACTGGCTTTTAAATTGTGGTAGGACTGGCTGCAGACTTGGTCCCCACAGGACACACAGGGTACACAGTGCGTGAGGCATGAACTCATTGGAGTCTGCAGACAGAAGAAGGCTGAATGCAGGAATTTGGAAAATCCTTCTGATAGGAATTTGGGCAATGCCTTTTGAATGGCAACTGTGCCATTCAAAAGGCATTGCCCAAATTCCTACCAGAAGATAATTGCATGGTTAATGAATCACACTGAATCTACACGAGATTTGAGAGTGCTAACTGCTTAACCTCAAGAAATCATGATTTGGTCATCAGTTCTGCAGGATGAGTGAGAAGGGTGCTTTTGGCAGTACTTTTGAACAAAATAACAGATTAGTTGAGAAAATACAGCTTTGGTACTTCCCATTTGCTGTGTCAGCCTAATGGAATCAAGATAAAATGAGGTATTAAGTATCATTTCTATGGGGCTAAAGTGGAAGGCCTTTATTGTCCAAATGCCAGCCCTGAAAGCGAAGGGAAATCCAAACAAGAGTGCAAGGTAAGTTTCTGCACAGAAAAAAAAAATCAATGAGCTCTGGCAGCTGTCTGAAAACTTTATTAGTTCAATGAATCACATTTATATAGACACTAATAATTATAATGTAAATAAGGCAGTCAGAGTAAAATAGTCCATCATATAATACTCAGTATGCCAATGTTATTACCATAGTGTTACAATTACTGAAGTTTAATAGAGAAATATAAGACACACATAGAAAGTAATTGAGATAAAAGAGCACAGTAAATTGGTATAGTACTGCAGAGAGTGATGAGCCACACTTATTAATTTCAACAATTACAAACCTACAGAGCAAGTTCTACTTCTCTTAGCCCAATGAATGATTGTGTTAAAGCAAATAGTCCACACTCCTAATGGAATTCCCCTACTTCATAAAACTGGAAGGTTTGTTAAACATCCCACCTGGATTTTCTGCAATGCTGTGCTGCATGTATTTGAGTGTTTCTTCTGCAGCATTAATTGCAGAGAGGGAAATTCCTTGAAGTGCTGTAGAATGTCTCTGGACTTTGAAGTGTCTGTCATGAGTGTGGCAGACATGCCATCAGCCTGCCTCAAAGCTAAGGACCTCCACAGTTTTTTACAATAAATAAACTAGTTCTTTTTTGTGTTCCCCTTTCTCTAAAACTATCTCTCCTTTACCATCCCTGAAGTTAGTGCATGTACTCCTGCCCTTTTGAGTAGCTTCTTCAAAGGGAGGTTAAAAAAATTGACTGGCAGACAAAACAGCATTAAAAAAGAAGAAAAGGAAAAAAGAAAAAAGAGAAAATAATCCAGTAAGATACAGTAGTGTTCAAACTTCTACATGGCAAGGAGAAAAGGTAGAACAGAGGTTTTGGATAACCAAAATAATTGCCATTATAAGGAACAAGTCAAATCCGGAGAAATACTAAAATTCTAGCAAGAAATTCAGCCTGGTGGCACCTTGGCATGATTCACATCAGACATCTCCTGGAGAATTTCCATTGGAGACGGACAGGGAGAGGCTCTGCTTGTGGTCTAAGGAGCACAGGACTACCTGATCCAGTTGGCTTTGGAAGTCAGCTGCATGAGATTTTATGATTAATCAGAAAATGCACAAAATGAAGTGCTTATATGGTAGGATATCCAGCAAAAACCTTGCTGAGCTCCTCCTTGCTGAACTCACACATCCTGGGAGCTCTCCCACTTGTACAGGTGACTATGACTTGTCTAATAGCCCCATAAAAACTCTCTGACCTTATTACACTACTGGTTTGTGATTAGTTACCTGGTCTTAAAATAGTATGAAAAATTAGGGTGACCTAATTTTCCACACAGCCACAACATCCAGCAATTAATTCTTCTGTTCCCAAAACAATATTTCCTCCTGCTAGTTGCCCAGGTGTTCCTTCTGCAGCTTCTTTGTCATGCCATCTTCCTTAATCCCAGAGGGCTGCAGAGGATTCTCAGCCTGACTGCTCCACAGAGCAGCAAAAAGTCTGAAAAGAAAGCATAAGATTTAGTGTCTCAGCTGGGGGCCAAGGGAAAAAATAAATATGCAGGTATCCTGAGATGCTTCAATGCTTTTCATTAATGAAATTGTGCTGCGCATGAAATGCTTTCAAAGAGAGAAGGAAACCATTTTTTAAATGTTTGCAAGTTCAGTTTAGTAATTAATACTTTGCATAGATATTACTAAGGGAACAGTTAAAGATGGGTGAGGCAGAAAATACCTGCTCTGAATTTGAATTTTCACAAGCAATCAGAAGGACAATTAAAAATGATAATGTGCAAGTGATAACAGCTTGAGAATTCATTAAAGTAGGACCTAAAAATCTTTTGATTTGCAGAACCTCTTCAGTATCGTATTTAATGACTTTTGCAGCATTCTTAGGATTTACAGTTTGAAAACTTTAGACTCTGGGAAAGATCAAAGGTTTATGCCTGTTTAACAGTATCACCTATGAGTCTGAATAGAAGGAAAAAGTATGTAAAGCTGGGAGAGGGAATTACTGCTGGGACATATGTATGCATTTTCCTGCCACTGCAGGAATGTACAGATTATCAGTCTGGGTCACTTCGTCTCTGGAAGAAATTCAAGAATTCACCTATACGCCTTGTTTTTCCAGCTGCTTTTCTTCAAAGGTATCCAAGTGAGTTCTGCCAGCATAAATCTTTCCATGAAAGAGCAGCATCTGCATCCTGGCCCATAATACTCCCAGGCTTTTACAGGCTGATTCATGGGAGATGAGGTGTCCTGTCTGACGAGGTGAAGGAGCAGCGTCAGTTGTATGGCTCCTCTAAAAATTGTATCCGGGATGAGATATTTCAGGAACACCAGAAAACCTTCTTGCTCTTATGAGAGGTGTCTTTCTGTTTCTCTGTGTCAGCTTAACTGGCATGTGATAGCACAAGCTGCTACTGAGAAAGCCAGATCTGTCATATGAAAAACCATAAAGCACTAACGCAAATGTATGCTTATATCTCTTTTGATACAGACCAATTCCTAGGATTTAATAGAGTAAAATAAAAAGTTGAAATATATTTTATATTAAAACAGATTCAAAGTGAAAAAAAATATATTGGGATTTCTTTAATGAGCTACTTCAAGCTTGAGAGCATTTTCAGAATTGCATTTCAGATACTGAAAATCAAAATTTTTTCACACTGGTTCATATCTAAAAGGGATATAAAAACCTTGAAACATTTCATATGATGGAAATCCTTTTCCCCCACTAGTTATACTTTTATCTTTTATTCCTCCCCCTGCCCCACCCCACCCCAAAAAACCCAAAACAAACCATAAAAAGAATCCATGACGTTGGTCATTGAGGTATTCATATAAAAAATTTAAAAGGAACCTCAGCTTTTTATAATATAATTATGTATGAATTCCCTTTAAAGTCTGATCCAGTATCCACTGACTTCAAAGAACAGACCTTTTTTGGATGAGCCTAGTCACTGAAGAGTTTGGATGATATTAGTCACTGAAATGCAGATTCTGTGTTACCAGACTCTCTGCCTATATTATGACTCTTAGGTGAAGACCCCATTATTAGCTTGAGCCCACAACTAGCTTTACAAATTACCCCAGTATTATGAAGTTACAGTGGTATATTATCCCTTAAGTGTTCAAATCTCTTCAAAATTCTCTCTCTGTTATTACAAATTACGTATTAAAAATGCTGTTAGTTCATAATCAGGCTGCAAAATTTATACATAAAAGAGCAATTCTCTTTTGAGGAACCTTACACAAAGTTGAAAAAAAAAAATCTGTCTGCCCATAAAATTAGCACATCAAGCCTTCAGATTTAAAGGAAAATGTCATAAATGCAGAAACTTAAGACATTTGCATAGCTCAGACAAGAAATTTCATGCAGTCTACTGCCAGTTTTATCAGCATTATATTAAATGATCCTTTCCTGCACTTGCTTCATAGAGGCCTAATAACATTTCTCTTTCTTTCTGAATTGAAATTATGTTAGCATGACAAACATTAGAAGAGAAATCTGCTAGGAATTATTTATTGTATAGGCAGAGTGGCTTTGAACAATACCTCATCCCGGAACCTTAGCCATGACCTTCATTAACCAGAGAAACACTCCCAATTACTAAAAAAGATGAACTTCAAGTGCCGAATTTTACCTAAAAGCACTTTAAAAAAGAAAACAAACAAAACTAAAGAAAAGCAGGGGAGAAAAGGAAAGAGGAAACCTATAGGCAAGAAAGACTCAAGTTTCCAAACCCAAGAAATTCTTGAAGGCCAAATTCTGGCTGCCAAAAGCAGGACAAAACCCCCAGGTGTGATGTGACAGGCTGTCCCCAGAGGTCACGGCATGGCCAGTGCCAGTGCTCCTGGTCAGCTGGTGTCGGAACCCACGACATGCCTCTGTCTAATCTAGGGGACCTGACACCCCGAAATGGGGGTGCCCCAGAGGGCACTGCCTTTGATCTTTGTCCTTGGAGAACTTTGCCAACTCTAAGAGATGAATTGCAAGCCACAAGAGTGTAATATAAGCATTAATAGTCACTTTGCACTGGGTGAAATACAGTATATAAAAGATCAGATAACATGTACATGGGGGTAGAACATGTACAGGGGGGTTAAGATGGAGTCTAAAGGGTGTGGTCACCTTCTCCTTCTTCTTCTTCACTGTCCTCCATATTCTTGGTGACGGGGACACAGATTCATTGGTAGAATAGAGATAAGACAGGAAATTGCATGTCTAGAACAGGTCAGAATTAATTGGTATAAAGTTATAAATAAAGACACGTACCATCCGCTGGTTGGATTTGTAACGGGGTATATAAATCACGGTAAGCCCAGCTGGGGGGCAGAACCAGGGTATTTCGGCTGCCAGGTGGACCTGTGGCTGTGCAGGACACCGCAGCTGTAGATAACATTAGAATAAACAACCTCTGCATAGCAGCTTGCGGCCTCTGACTGAGTTTCTGGGCAAAAGCGCTGAACTTATCTCACTTGTGTGCCAAGGCCGACTGACGCCGAAGCCACAAGCCGGGTGCCAGCTCAGGAGGCATTCAGTGCTCCAGAGGGATTCTGTCCTGACGGCTGGCTCCGGCGCCCTGCGGAGCCCGGGCTCAGAGCTCCCTGGTGATGCAGCCCTACAGCCCCGAGCTTCCCTGAGGATGTTGGGCAGGATGTGCATGGCTGCAAATCCAAAGCACGCCCTCCCCCTCTCCTTTTGGAGGAGGCTCAGAACAGATGAGGCTCGGGCTGTGTTTTCCTTGGCTGTGACAGATTTGCACAGTCTCACAAGCTTGCTGTGCTTGTTTGTTTTCCTTCTATCAAAAGAAAGATGTTGCAAAACTGTTTAGAGTCCAAATGAATCCATACCCCATATGTTGCTATTTATATTTATATCCACTTAGGACACCCAGCAGACCTGGTTATGGAGCAGGTCTTGTTGTTTCCAGTTACTCTTCTGCTCATAAACATTTAAGTGCAAACAACTGGATATTGCCATGTCTGCACTTAAATTGCTCATTGTAATTTCACATCAGCTTCTATTCCATATCAATTTTCTATGCAACATATTATAGTATCTGCTCATGTATTTTGTGTAGACTGTGTAGGAAGAAGCTTAATCTAAAACATCTGTGGCACGATGAGATGATCACATAAACATTATTTCTTGCAGAGGTTCTGTCTATAAACTGCAATGAAGTATGTTTCCACTGCATCAGCACTATCCTGCCTTTGCATTTACCTTTTATCATCAAAATAGAGAACAAAGGAAAATAAAATACAAGAGGAAAAGTCAAATTCCAAGGCACATAAACACTATGTTCAGACAGAAACTGACAAAGCTCTGAAAATTATGCCCCTAATCTGAAACCTGTTCAATAAACCACATTAAATATCACTGCTGAGTATCTGTTTATGTGCCTAAATCCCAGTAAGCCATATGGAAAATTACTTTCTAATGTGGAATCACCAGAGTTTTTTGATAGCAAAAGCTCCCCACACACACTAAACTGCTGCAGAGTAAGTCAATAATCAGTGAGCTGCAATTTTCAGAGCCTAATGGGTTCAATAGACACCTAAGGGATATCTCAGCTTCAGCAGCAGCATTGTGCTCCATCACATTACCCTGCAATAGAAGCAACGACTCACAACACAGTCTCATAAAAGAGGGTATAAATTATCCTTGTCGTTGAGATTTACCCTTGAAGGTCAGTATCCATACCCAAGCAATTTCTCTTCAATCATGCCCTTCAGGCATTTTACCAAAAGATAGGAAAGGTGCTCGGTATCAGACATGTTTCAGCTCTGAAGGTACCTACATGCAGTTTCATCTGCACATAAAATACCATATGGAAGCAGCTTGCCATCAACACACAAATAGCTTTTGTCAGCAAACATGTTAATTACCAAAATTTGTGTTCCAAGACTTGCCGTGTTAGTTCCTTAAACTAAGCACATTAGCTGTTTTCTCATTACATCATTTTGAATATGAGAATGAATGCAAGTTCCAACACAAATTTCAGGAACTAGAGAGGGCAGATTATAAAGATTTACCTAATAGCTGAAAAATTTCAGAAACAAAAGAATCCTTTTTACACAAGTGCTCTGAATGGAATATCTGCTAAACACTTAATGCATGCCCCTGGAAGTCAGTGGAGCATTTGGATCCCCTCTTAGCTTGTAAGATTTTACAAATAAAAGCCTAGTAAGTTCTCAGGATTTTTAGCCTTCTATTTCATCCCTTTAGTCCTGAGTGTTCTTCACCATCCTCATTGGAACATAAGCAGAACAATTACATATTTGTATTTCTAAATGCAGATGAGTATTTTTCCCTTTGGTATGATCCACCAAACTGGAGTAGGATTCAACTAATAAACTACTCTTAACTCCAACTGAACTATAATATTGGAAGTCAGAATATCAGAAATATGTAAATGCAAACACGTCAAAAGTTGAATGTCTGGTAACAAGCAATCCGTTGACTTCTATAATTTTAACCAATATAAATTAGCTTTTGGGGGGAAATATCATTCCAAGCAGACTATAGGAAGTAAATTCCTCTGGCTTCTACAGCTCAAGTAGCAAAAGGAGTAAGAGCAACATTTATTAAACAGAAAGTAAACTTGAGGGAAGGTTCATTTTCAAACCTCAAAACTTAGTTCTATGTCCCAAAGTAAACTGAAGACACAGTACTGTCACCCGCTTGTGAATTCTCTTCTTCCAGTTTTAAGAAGCCTGGGGGTTAAATAATGATTAAAATCCATGGATGATGGGAATGCCTTTGTTCCAGGTGGCTATGAGGGAGGAGAAACACAGCCCTGTGGTACTGGGTTCAATCTCAGCTCACAGTGTGATCAACACTCCTGTACTTGGTGCCCAGGCAGAGCCTCCCTGGCAAGGAGAGGTTCCTGCACACACAGGCACCAACACGTCAGATCCCCACAGGCATAATCACTGCCTCTGCAGTGGCGGGAGAAAGAACTGTGAGAATAAAACTCGAGGCCAAAAACTGCCTACAGCCTAAACACTGGCAATGATTTCGCTTTTCTATTTAGGATAGAAAGGTAGGTAGGAAGTCCTATTATGTGCAGGGAAGGAACAAAGTCCTTGAGGCTCATTGGTGAAGTCTATGAATTGAAAAGTGCTAATTTAACACACGGGTAGTAAGTGGAATGATGGCATCTCTTCAAATGAATTCATAAATTAAAAGGTATTTTGCATTTTTAAGGGAACATTTTTGTTGGTTATAAAGAAATTAAGAAAACCAAAAACCTCTGAGTAAGATGTTGTAATTGGATTCACAGGTTATCACTGAATGGTTGTGTTAAATGAAGAAAATAACATCTACAAAGGTTTTGAGCTTAATCTGAAAACTGTAGCAAGTCAGTCTCAAAGTCAGTTTAGTTCTTGGCAGCTCTTCTAAGGACACATTGACTGATCTCTGCCCACATGAAAGAAGAACCTATACTTAGTGCCTTCAATAAATTGAAGCTTTGGCTATTCCAAGAAGGTGCAGAGAATATGGGCGAAATGTAGATTCTTAAAAAAATGCCAGGCATTTCCTTTTGCACAGTTACTGTGCTCCACACAGTGAATGCTGGATACAGCACACTGTATATGGAAGAGAAGTCAGACTAGGAGAGCCTTTCTGACCTTAAAATGGAGATATAACTTAACTACATTTTAGGGGACTCAGTAGCACAGGCACCTGGACAAAACAAGTTTTGTGAGAGTATTCCTTTGCATTATAGCTGTGTATTTAATAAGACTTCATACTTATTTTTACTCTAAATTAGTATCCGTATCAAAGTACCAGGTTGTTTCCCATCTGCTTCTTGTTCCTTTTTGCTTCATATTTCTCTTCCTTCGTATTCTTTTCTCCAATTGCTTGTCCTTTTCCACTGTAGTGTCCCCAGTGACGTTCCTTCAGTCTTCACTTGCATATCACAGTTCATTTTGCCTCCTGTTTCTTTTCACCATCACCATAAAATAGATACCGATAACGTAGCATTTTGCTGCTCTGCCTGCACTACTAAACTTATTTTATAGCTGAGAGATTGGCACAGGTAATAAATAATTTGCTGGTTTACTTGTGCACCTTTAAAGTATGTGTCACTGCAAAAATCAGAAAAGAGATCTCCTGCCTTTCTGGACAAAGCCCCAATTTGAATGATTTTCTTTTTCACAAAACTGAAAGAACTTTATTACAATTGTAAATACAGCATACTCTTTCAGAAATAAACATGCCACTTCCTCAGTGAGAAATCTGAAGAACCGTTTTGGGAGGCCTTTCTCTCATTGCCCATCGCCAGGCAGACCTGTCAGATTCTCTGCCAATGTTCAAGTTAGTCGGTGAGCACACTGGCACCACTGCCCCTAAATGGAAGTTCTTTTAAAAAACTACACTCTTAAATCCACTCCCACCTTTTTCGTACAACAGTTGAGTTTCATTTCTGTGGTTTTCTTGTCTGCATTAATTTGTCACGCTGTGCCCCAAATTAGACATCGACCTGGCTTCCAATGCACTCTGCAGAGGATGCAGAAGACACAGAAGTGTCTCACAGAACTCACTGATCACGCTGTGATTTATTAAGAAATAATGAAGAAACTGATTGGCATTAGTTTCAAAGCTTTGAATCGAGCCCTTTGAGAATGGATGTAATTGGATTGTATGATATTATAAGATAGGAGATTTAAAGAACAATTCTTTAACTTTGGGTTATATTACAAAGTATGCTGAAGATATTTATTTTAAAAAAAAATCTAGTAGTCATTCCTCTGTTTGTGAAGGCAAGAAGAGCAAGTTAACCACTTTACAAAGCTGAACTATGACACCCCTAGCTTCATCATCTATTTTGTGAATTAAACAATTGTTTATATATGTGACACATAAATAGATATATATATATATTCTCACTACAAGTTTAAAATCATATTTATTCATTGTACAGCAATTCAAAGTAGAACCACTGACTGAAAATATGGAGGCCCTAATCAAAACTATTTATAGACAATTGTATTAAAGTAATTTTTCTCTATCAAGACTTTACCAGTGGGAAAAGGAAATTATCTGAATTATAACACCACATTTTACCAGTTAATCAAATAATAATTAATTTGCTTCATCTGAAACTTTTATTGTTGAGAATTGAAGTGTGTGGATATTAAACAAGGTCTTGTTTCATAGCAGTCACAGATTTTATAGTGCATAAGTAACCGTCATGACTTTAAATTAAGCTTTCATGTAATCTAACTTTTCACTTGAGCCTGCTCAGGCTCACGATTTCTTTTTTTATGCCTCTATGAAATCACAAAAATAAAGTAATTTTATTTTGTACATGAGCATTTATTCATCTTAAAGCAAATGATTGAGGCTACACCTTGTTCATTACCACAATTACTGACCTAGCCAGAATTAAATGAACTCTGCATTTAAACTAATATTCTGCAAACAGCAATGAATAAGGGCACCTAAACAGCAACTTAAATGCATCCATTTTGGTGGAATGAGTATTATAAAAGAGAGACTTACTTCATATTAGGAATAATTTCCTGCCCAACTCAGCATCTTTGTATTATCTCCTGTGCTTATTTACTTTTCGTATCATTACCACTGTGGCTTTGCCAGATCTTTTTTTAAATGATAACATCAGTTTCTTTCAGCCAAGAATCTTATTTGACATAATTGCTTCTCACATTAGAACTTTCCGGAAATTAATGTTGATTTGGCGCATTTCTGAGGTGATGCCGAGGACTTTCTAGACATCCAGAACTAAAAATACACTTCCAGAAGAGGCAGTGGTAAGCAGTTCCACCACCAAATGAAGGCTCTTAATTCAGCCTGATATTGACCAACACTAAGCCAGCAAGTCCATTCAGGGGACTTCTGAATTCAGTGGCAATAGTAAGGTTCTGTTAAACTGGAGGCTGAGAATGCTGAAGGTTTCTGGAATAAAAGATAGGGAAGAAGGTTCAGCAAGCATTTAGAAGCCCTCAGAAACAATGCCTACTGAATAAAAATATCATTATGTTACAGTATTGATATTATGGGACACCAACTGGGATATGCACTGATGCATTCTCACCTTCCCTGAACCCACCTTGTGGCCATATAATCATGGCCAAACGCATCCTGCATGCAAGTCTGAGGATCTGCTGCTGAAACCCACCTACTGCAGCACAGTTTGAGGGGCATGCTGCTCATTATATGTTCCACATATTATGTTTTACAACATCCACTGGCCAGAATCAGGAAATCAAAACATCCCTTCCTGCATGTGCCGCAGGGCATCTGCAGTTCAGGCTGCTGTTGTAGCAATGTGTAGTTAAGGTCCTGAAAAACAGCTGCTCTGCATTAGTATCAAGGCAGGCTCCTGTTTGGGCACTGTAATCAATGAAAATGCATCCTGGGTAGTTCTGAAAATAGCCATGGATGTGTGGGAGTACAGAGACATTAAAACCACCCTTCTCAAATTGATCTGAAAATTAACTAAGATAAATTCAATCAAAATCTAACCTAGAGATTGTCTCTGGGAAGACTTTGCCTATGATTGCACTTCATGTTTAGGTCTGCTGAATCCACTACAGAAATCGCATAACTTTGTTTTGGGACCTTATCAGATAGTCCAAATTTCCTCACAGCCCAGTTGTTGATTCTATAAAGTTATTCACATATTTTAGACATCTTGATGAGAAGCCCGAGTGTAGAAGCTCAAGTTCTTAGGCTTTCTATCAAAGTTGACAGAGAATGGGGACTGTTATAGAACATGGTTCAGAATAACAGCTAAATTAGGTTCAAAAGGAGCACGAATATTCCCTCCTCCTTCGTGACTCTCAAAATTTTATTTAGATGGCACAGTCCAATACTTAGGAAAGACAGAGGCCTTATGTTATACCTGAACTTTCAGAGATGCCCCAAGTACTACAACAGCACCCAAAATATAGTACCATTGGCCTAGAGCCATTTTTGCTCAGGTGGAATCCTGACCTGGCCCCTTCAATCCTGAAATCTTCCTGAAATTTTTCTGGAGATGGTGATCTGAAGAGTCCTGAAACTGCAACATTTTCAGAGTGGTTCACAGAAGGAAGCCCCAGGAGCACAGTCTCACTGCAGAGAGACTGGTAGGGAATTTCCACAGGCCATAAATGATCCTTACTCCCTCAACAAACAAAAATTAAGGTCCAACCATCTCAGCCACAGAACAGCTCTGCTGTTCATAATTCAGGGAGCAGGAAAATGCTCCACTGACAACACTTTATAACCTTTGAAAAGACAAATGTCTATGGTCCCAGTCCTTCTAGTTGCTTTATATGTGATGGACTCCTTGCTAGATTGCTCTGGAAATTTGGTGCTTGTAAAGGCAGGGCTCTTGTTCTGGAGAATTCTTTGGGGTATGACAGCAACAATGCTTTTGTAAACCTGTCTCATTTTATCCAGCATTAAGAAAGGGTCTAATTATTTCATGGCACTGTGTGGCATAATTGCTTGTGCCTTTTTTCCCTCTGACTCTTTCAAAATGAAGAATGCTCCCATACATCCTCACGGGCTGTGTGTCATTAATGACCATCCAGGCCACAGCTGCATATTTATTTCCATGCATGGTTTCACACTGTCTCTCTGAAGTCTTTACTTTTTAAAGTCATTCAGTCTTCTCTTGAAAATGTGAAGAAGAGACCAGGTGATTTGTTCCCAAAAATAATCACATTCGGCAAGAAGTCTCCATGCTGGTTTTTATACACAACTCTTACCTCTAAGGACAGAAGTACTTTTTAAACCCAAGTGTTAAAGCAAGTCAAAGACAGGAAGGTGAATCAACCACACACTCACAATTGGATGAGATAACTCAATGCTTTCATACTGCAGGATAGCTATTTCATTATCTTTTGCTTGCAAAGGGAAGCAGCAGTTCTGATTAAACACTATTTTATCTGCGCTCTTTGTAAGCATAACTCAGTGAAGATGACGGTATGATACGGCTGAGTTTTGAAGGCTTGTGCTTAAAAGCCATATATCTTTAAGGCTTGTACCTTACGTGGATTCTCTCCTAATTAAGAACACCTGTAGAGGCCTGACCAGACCCTGTGGTTTGCAGCAAAACTGCCGAAGGGCTCTGAAAAGGCAGAAACTTTGTGTTGTCTTTTAACCTAAATTATAACAGGGTTCAAGCCTGTGCCAAGCAGAGTAAAACTATATAATTTATGAGCTATGAGGGCAGCTCTGGGCCCCTCTGAGGTGATTTTTATCAGTGCAGTAGCATAAACAGTTCTCCTTTACTTGAACATTGGGAACAGGGAGCAGTGGAAGGCCTGCCGTATAAAGGGGACCCAGCCTGTGCTAGGACCTCTGTAGCCCACGGACAGCCAGGTAAGTGTGTTCTCACTGCTCTGCTTTTTGAGCAATGGCTTAGGAAAAGGTGTGCAAGGTGCTGAGACTGAGCATGGGCTGTGTGCTGTGGGACTGGAGGAGCTGCACTTCAAGGCCAATGATTTGCTTTCTGCTGTTAAAATTTTAAGCTTGTTACAGAGGATCTGCTTTGATTCATTGTCTGCCTTTGTCTTGGAAGGCTCAGTTGTGCCAAACCTCACCAGTGGTGTAATAGAACTACCCACAATATTACAAACTGCACTTGGCTGTAATGATGGGTTTGGGCCCTTGCTCTCTCTGGGTTTTGAAGTCGTATTCCTAGGAACAAGCAGGTGTTACTTAAGGACTGGTCCTTGAGTCAAGTGGAAAACTATTAGGTATAAGCAAAACATATAAAGAATTTATTTTTCGTTTTTGCTATTTATTAATAAAGTAATTATATATAAACCATAAAAGATAGTTTGTAGCTCAAAATGACAGTATAGAACAGAACTCAATTTATTCATTTTTTCTGTCAGGGTTTGAGGCGCTTTAGGAGACTGAGATAATAAGACATTACTGCAGCTTCATATTCTTTTCAGCAAATAGTAGGCAAGAAGTGGGAATAGCCTAAAAATATCAGCTAACTGGAAACAGAACTGAGGCAATGTCCAGCTGACCCACCTCCAGAAACAACAGATAGGCTCCAGGGACATCTGGCTTTTGTTTCTGTCTCAGAAGGTTTGGTTTCTGTGGTGTGGAGGTTGGGAGGGAAGAAGGGGGGCGGGGTTTTTGTTTGGTTTAAACTGACATTTTGACTCTAATCTTTATAGTAAAGGGACACCTTGAAAATCTTAGTTCTATGTTTCCTTATTGTATATCTCCAGCAAGAATAAAACCTTTTTTGGTACTGGTTCCTGATGATTAAAATAGCTACAATAGTTGGTGTCTTAATTTAAAAAAAAAAACCAAACCCCTTTGAAGTTGCTCTGATTTTTATTTTCTTTGTAATGTTACATGCAGACTGCTGCAGAGGGAGAGCTGGGGAGATAAGTTTCAGGCTCATCTTGCCAGCTGCAGCAGAAGGGGACTTGTTACTTAAAAGCTTTTTCTTGATGTAAAGCTAGAGCTCTGCCCTCATTAAGCAATGTCAGTTGGCATAGCTCTCCTGTGCTGCCCAGTTATGCCCCGCAAGTCTGGGATAAGAAGCCCTTCTTGCTAAAAGATTAAGGGGGAGACTCTTAGAAATGTTTTACAACGTTATATAAGAACTGAGTCTGGCTGCAGGTTGTCCTTGGACTTGAAACAACCAGGTTCACAGATCCAGCCTGAACATGAGCTCGGTGCTCTCATCTTGAAGTTGTTCTAAATTTTAAGCCATTATGGTCTATGACTAACTCTGCAGTTTAGATTGGCACAGTCTCAAAGGAAGGTATTTCCCTGCATCTGGAAAAAAAGTGGACGCAGCCAATGGCCTTTTAAAGCATACTGCAAGAAAACCATACGACAGCTTGAAGCATCATGTGTAGGTTGTTTAATTTCTTCAGCATAATTATCCTTTTAAGAGGTGTGTGCTAGTACCATAATCCTCCTTTCAGGATTCCAGTAGAAGACTAAATGCTTGGCTAGTTCAGGCCAATGACTTCTATGGGATCTGTACTGTTCTTTTTTGCAAATTTAATGTAATGGGTTTTTTCTGTAAACAGAAGATCAAGGTCAGATTTCTCATGTAGGACTGAGCATCAAGAAAAGTTAAACATTTTTTTATTAAAAACTTGCAATATATGAACTATTGTATGTAATGCTGACAGCATTGCTCATAGTGTGATTGAATAATACCATAACTTTATACAAACAACATCTTCAAAATAGACATTATAGGCAGAGACCAGCAGTTTGTGTATAGGGGTTTTGTATGGGTGTTTGTACAGGTCTTCATTAACCAGGAAAGTCTGCTGGTCTACCATAGTTCCCAAGGTAGCTATGTGTCAGGAATATTTCGTACTCATCCCGTTGTCTAATGTCTGCCTAGACACTGTCTATTTTATTCACATCATTTTTGCCTGGCAGCTGTGCTGGTTCTAGTGTTGAGAAACACATAGATCTCTCTAAATAACCTCTTCTCAGCTTTTTTCTGTACTATTTGCATTTAAGATTCAGTGGTGGTCAGGGAATTGCTTTGGAGTCAATCATAACAAAGATTACTATCTACGGATCTCTACCAAGACGTTCTGAGGATTTTACACTTCAACAAAGCCTCTAAAAGGCTTCTTGTGCCTAAAGTCAGATCACCGTGTGGAGCAGTTCTTGTCATAGGACTGGACAGTGGAAGTCTGCCAAAATCTTTCACTTTCTTCAAAAGCTTCTGTTGGGTGTCCTCTGTCTTGACTTGGTGCTGGGGGGTTGCACTGTGTGTATCTTGTTGCTGTGACTGTTCTCCAGATCAAACAAAATTAGCAGCTCCTCAAACTGAGCAAACAAGCTCAGAAAGACTATAGGAGACCTCCCACATATAGGATATGTGCTATAGAGAACATGCATTCTGTAATGTGAATGGGCTGCACTTAAATGAGAAGATAATGTCTCTCTAAGATAAGTGCAGCGTGTTGCCGAGTACAGAGATAAGCCCACTCTGGAACAAAGCAGTGCATGGTGAGATAGCTGCTGAAAGACTGCTGAGAGCAGACATCAGGAATGTATCTTCACACAAGCAAGATCCCTGCAAGTAAAAGTAGTGCCGTGACCTAAAAGGCCAAGAAGCCGTGCTGAAAATAGATGGGTCTGTAAATCATCAGTTTGAACCAGCCTACACTCTGAGGCAGGAAAGGCAGCAGGAAACCTGAGAGTTGGGTGCTTTGCACTCCTCGTCTCTAAGGCCTTTGTGGCGGAGATGTGATGGTGGGATGGTGGGAGGTCACACAGGAAGCTTAGCAGTCAGTTTGAACACGTCCAATTGTTGTCCAACCACGCTCCGCTCCGGTCGGTTCTAGTGGCATAGTAGGTGGGAACAGTACACTGGGGAGTTTGGGGAGGTCCATGACGAAATGTCTGTTTTTCTAGAAGAGAAGCACTGCAAAAATTGTAACCCTTATCTTCACTATCATCAACCCCAGCTGCACTCTAGAGAGCAACTGGAAAAGGATATTAGCTCATCCCATCACTTCTGGTGGACTTGGCAGCATTAGTTTTGTGGTCGAATTCAATCTTAAAAGCCTTTTCCAACCCAAATGATTCTAGAAGATGATCTGGATACTTCTATAATTATGTTCTTATCTGGCTACACAACTGGCCACAATCACATCAGGTAAGAGTCTGGAAGATCAGGAAGTGGCAGCATGGTTACCAGGGAAGGCTCAGTGCATCTTCTGCTAGACTTCTGTACCCTCTTTAATCTTTAAGAAAATGAGATTAAACAGAGCAGTGCTTTTTAGCTAACAGAATTTCTTGGATGGCAGAAGGAAAAGCACCATTAAGAAGGTGCATGAAATCAGGACAGGCTGCCAGAACAGAGCAACGTCTGCTGTTGATGCTGCTGCTCACTGAGCCTCTGTAAGGCAAAGGAAAATCTGTAAGATATCAGTGGATGACTGGTATTACATATGTTCCGAGCCTCAAAAGCTGAGGAAAGAAGGCAGGAAATATTTGGGGTTATGGAGGGAAGCAAACCTGTTTTGCACAGGAATGGCATGTTTGAAGAACAAGCCAAAAATGGGTGTTATCAGGTGTGGAATGCACAGCACCACGAGCTTCATATAGCGTTGCACAGCTTTGGGTTTTCTTCTAAAGATCACAATAGACAGCTGTCTCCTGGGTAACAGGAGAGGGGAAAATGGTGCCACAAGGACTAAAAATAATCAAATCTAAAGTATGAATTCTGGCTGTGCCCATTAAACTCTCAGTAAGCCAGAAACAAAGTATGGCTTAGGAGGCAATCTTGTTTAGGGGACAGGGTTTGGTTATGCTCTTAGAATTGACTTCAAATGCAGCTGGGTGATTGCATTGAAAGGCCTAGGAAAACTGAGAAAAACTAATTGTATTCTCTGTAAGACTTCTGTTGCACTCAAAACAAACATTTAAATTTTGAAAAAAATCTACGGATTCCTCTCCTCCTTTACTTGGGCACTTCTCATATGAAGCTGCTACAACCCTTTCTCTTTATAAAGATAGAAGTTTAACCCTGCAAACTTTCTTTACTCACTTTCCTTTCCAGCTAACCATAAAATTCCATGTGTGGGATGTAGCTAGCATGTTTTAGGGGATCAGAGCCACACCACGCTAGTAACTTTAATCCCTCAAACTCTTTGGAAGTGCCGTGGTCTGTGTTCCTTGGATGTTTCCACTGATGAACATTGCTTATTCACACTGAGCTTCAGTACAGTTCAGCTGACGCTGCTCTAGTTTTGATCCATTATGCAACAGAAATGTCAGTGTGCTTCACTAAATGTTAGCTGTGATTTATGTTTTCTTTTTAATCTGTGCTAATTTGGGGGCTACTTGGCATTTCTACATAGCTTGAAAAAGGGTATTAGTGACTCAAATATGGTTGCCAGGTTTCTGTGGTTTACTTTTTGCCCATACCAAGCATTAAGTAATTAATCTCAAGGTCTTATGTATGCAAAACAAAACAATCTCTCAGATGTGGCTTACATTTGTTTGAGAAAAACTTTCATTGGAAATGAGGAATTTGAGAGAAAGAAGAACAAAATATTTATAAACAATAACTATATGACAAAATGCTTCTGTAAGAAGAGACTAAACTTAGCATTTGCAAGACTTTTATCTGTGTTCTGGGTATTCTCAAGCACAGGTAAACCATTTGATAAGTAAAACAAAAGATCTTTTACAAGTTGTCTACAGTCCTTACATGTCTGTTTTTATAACATCTTCCTAAGAACTACCTGTTTTTTTTCCATTAAGCTATTTTGCTCCATTTGAGAATGTTTGATAGACACACCTCAGGTGAAACATCTTTGAAACTGGTGCCAGGTATTGTACAGATGAATTAAATTGCCTCCAGCAAATGCTGAGTGAACAGGGGCTGTACAGCCTATGGCCATCCACACTGAAAGTGACTGTCCCTTTAGTGGGTATAGAAAGCCACAGAGCACCTACAGTGCTGGGAGCATTTGATGAGCCACAGCAGTGTGCAGAGCTAAAGCACTCCAATGCCTGGGGATTTTCATGCTGAAAAATGGAAAAAAAAGCAAAAATTCTCTGGAAAACAATAGAGAAAGAAAACAAGATTTAATTTTTTTTTTTTTTTTTTTTTTTTTTTTTTTTTTTAGGTCTGCACCATCTAAATATGTTGTATATTTTAAATTTTGTAAGCCAGAATAAACCAGCTACAGAACTGTGTAAAAAGTTTTGTATTACACAGGACAGTGACTGCATATCTGGGCCAGGTACCATACCCCACCATACCTTAGGCTTCCTCCCATTCTTTGGTGAAATCCCCAAACTTTGCCCAAGACCATGCTGACAGATGAAGTGTGAGTGCTGCAAATCTTCCTGAATCAAATCACATCAGCCTCAAATGGCTTTTTGTAATAGGCCAAGATGACCAAGAGCCTTGTCAAAATGCAGATAGATTGGCCAATGACCAGTGCAAAAGGCTAAGGCTGGGTGGCCACACAACTGTTCTGGAAAAGTTTTCCTCTCTGCTTGATGACATTCCTTGCTGAGAACCAGAAAGGACTCTGTAAGTGACAATATACAAAACAAGGGGTACTTAGATCACCAAATTACTTGAAGCAAACAAAGACTTTGATGATGCAGGTTGCTTTAAAAATATACCCGTGCCTTCAATGCAAGTACAGCTCTAACATACCCTCTTTCCATCTGTCTAGCTACATATTTCAACCTCATAAGGGATTGAAGGGTTACTCTTTTGGGGGGTTGGGTTTTTCTTCTGCGAAATTTGTGGGAATTAAGACAGAAAATGTTTGAACAATACCCTGTTATTACTGGAAAATTTCTTAATTGTGATAGTTCAGAGAAATCTTAGCAGAGTGTTATCAGAAGTGTAAAATGAATCCAGGTAAAATAGCTTTTGCAGAGAAGGTAGCAAATATTTTTGGATTTCCTGTCATGAGGCATGCTTTCAAATCTTTGTAGGGGAAATCAAAGAGACTGGGAGGAAAGGACCATCAGCCAAACACTTGTGGTGTTTATAACAGTTGTGCAGAAGGTACATAATTTGTTACAGCCTTTGCAAGCATCATTAGAATGCAAAGACAAGGACCTAAAATAACCAAGGTTTTTAGAATTATATTGCCTCATTTTTCACAGCTTTGGAGATGTTGGACACTTTTAACCAAATATGGCAGGAGAGCTTTTAAATATAGTGAAGTTCACCAAAGTTTTATGAGAGTCATTGTATGAGCAGGGAAGAGAGCTCTTATAGTGAGTGCTAGAGAAGTTGCCCATGGATATGTTCAGTGTTGCCCAGGCTGATCCTGCTGAAGTTTGAGACAAGCTGCAGGGGCTTCTCCCAACAAGCACAGTGTGCCACAAGAAATGTGGGAAAGTAGAGTAGGAGTAGCTAAGGGTGTGGCTCTGAAGGCAAGAATATGGCTTCTGTCCTTCTGTTCTGTGCTGCTAACAATTTTTAAAGCAGCTTTGTGTAACAGCTCACTGAAGAGCTGTTCTCCCCTCCTAACTGTTCCACTACTATTTAACAAAGTGGAAATCCCACTTTTCTTCTTCTGTATGAAGCAACAGATCTGGCTTTCTTATAGTCTGTCTGCACCACAGCTTTCTTCTTTAATACATGTCATCCAAAGCTCAGCTGCGTGGTTCCCCAAAACCCCTTGCCTACCTTCATGTTACCTATTATCATAATCTCATTTATTTGAAATGGTTGGTCTCTATAGTTAAATCTTATCTTTATCCCCTTAGGGATCTTATCTGTCCTACACTTGTGGCCCCATTTCCTCTTCTGGTGAGCCCTTGGAGTGCTTTATGCCTTTCCATGGAACTGTTTACAAGCTGCTTTTGAGGGCACAGCTGTCACTATAAGACTAAAACTGGATCCAAAAGCAACTAAATATAGCTGTTCCACAGGGAACCATCTTTACTGATAAGGCACATAAATTACAGGAAAAAATAGAGATCTAGAACAAGTCCCATACAGCCAAGACCTGAACAATGGCTAAAACAAAACAAGGTTCAATACAGCCAGGGAAAAAACCCAACAATGTGGCAAACAAAGCAGTGCTGTTCAGGCAGCTTTGCCTTTCCTCCCACCTAGGTGAGATGCAGTCTGGGCTTTTGCCTGCTGCCCAAAAGGCAGGATTACTGCTATGTGCACAATGGGGGTCAAGAGGAAGTCGGGGCTAGAGTGAGTAACGTGCCCCACCAAATCCACCACTAGCTGTGCCAATAATGGGCATATACCAAAGGAATCCCACCACTCCTCTCCTTAACTCTTGATTTAAAACTGGGATCCTGTGATGAAGTAGACTCTGCAGTTTCACCCTGTTTAATGGGATTTGACATGGGGCAGGAGAACAGTAAATGAAGAGCCAGCTTTATTTCTATAGCTGCTGTTTTGAAACAGTATGGAATTGATAGCCATGCAATGACTTTGGTGAATTGTGGAAGGCCACAGATCAGAAAAGGGACTGTAATAGAGATGCTAGGCAAGGACAACAAGCTACAAGATGCCATGAAGCCCACAGTTCAAATACTGACTTGGGATAGGATAGATTGAATTACTATGTTTAACTTTAAAAGTAGGCACTCATTTGCATATTGTTGATATTAGGGTAAGATTTAGAAGATAAGAATCTGTACAACCTATTGTGCTGTTCTCTCTTTGTTAGCCTGCAGAGTGAGAAGGATGCTGGGGTTGGAAGGTAGATAGCATTTTACGTTCATCTTAATGTAGAGGTCACTCATATATTTTTAAGTCATTAACATCATAGAAATAAGATTTTTCAAAAACAAAAAGCAAGAGAAAAAAAAAAAAAGGAGCAGAGGAGCTTGCAGACTCATTTTCTACACAATTTTTCATGGAACCTAGCAACGGCTCACTTGTTCACAAACCTAAAAGTCGAGTACCTTGACTTTCATTTCATTTGATTCCTCTTTAAAGTACTTTCTGACCTTCTGTTTTAAAACCAAAAAACTTTTTCACCCTCTTCCTGAATGTCATAAAATTTTATAGAATTGTTAAAGTTGGAAAGAACCTTTGGGATCATCAAGCCCAATTATCATAGAAAATAATATTCACAAATTTAGGAAAAATTTACTCCTGCTGCTCCTGCACTCAATGCCTGCCCTGATCCAAAATTAGCTCCACTGGGAATGTCCATCTTTGCCACTTTCTAGTTTGAGGAGCTGTCAATAGAGCCAATAAGTGCTAGGAACTCTAAGGAAGCTGGGCACAATCAGCAAGTGTAAACCTATACCACTGTCAGATACTAAGATGCTCAGGCAGGAGGGTCCAAATGGCATTTATGAGTTCCTATCAAAATCTTTTAACTTGGCCAAACTTGGATGGATTTTTTTTCTCTTGAAACAGCATAGGATTCCTCCTTGACATGTGTTCCTCTCATTCTCTCATTTTGTTTTGTACGTACAGTCTGCTATGTGAGGCATAGAAAAATTGCTACCAGAATTCTTGGTAAATAGCTAGAACTGGCAGAGCTTTACACACACACACGCTCTTAAAAAAAAAATCCAAACTCAGCCATGCACTGGGCATGGAATATTAAAGCCTAAACAATAAACAATTATGTGCCTTGTGAGAGAGGAGTGATGAGCAAGCACATTAATACATATTCATGTTACGAGCTTTGACATTAACCATTTCAGATTATGCTTTATCTGTTTTGCTCGCTTACCTGTTTTGAGACTGGTGAAGTGAGAAAGACAAATGAGATTTTTTTCTTGGAGGGTTTACATCTTAACATCTGAAAGGCACGATGTTTTTGAAGAGTGTTTAGTACACACTGGAAAACAATAATATTTGATATGAAGTTACAGAGAAACAGATACAGTGTTTTATACTAATCTCGTAAAATAACAATAAGGTTTTCTTTCCTTCATTTTGGTTCATCATCATTAATAAAATGTATGTAGGTCAAGCGATTTTCATTGACAATTGCATAACCTTATAGAGTTGCTAATGGCTAAAAATAAGTAATTATCCTCCCAGCCTTTTTTTTTAATTAATGAAGACCAGGAAAAAAGCAAGTTTTCAACATATTCTTGGGTAGACTTCTAGCTATGACAAGATAAAAGTAGCAAAAACTCTTGCATTAGTAAAGGAAGCTATTAATCTACCAGGCCACAGAATTTATCAAATGACTGAGCTGAATATAAAGGTGAAAGAAAGATGGAGTACCAGATACTCTGACATGTGGTATTGCTATTGACTGGTGCTGCTGGAAATGGCTGCACCAAATGGTGCAAAGGTAGTGGAGATGGTGAATAATTAGACATTAGTAAGGTATCATTTCTTTGTTTTTTAGAAGTGACAGCACAGAAGCAAAGGGCAGGAATCAGGTGGAAGTACTGTACTGGGTGTATTTTTCTGCATGGGTTAATCAATAACTTTTTTCCTAATAAAGTCTCCAGAGGTAATCCTGCTGGTCTACACAACACACTGTGCACAGTAACACCAAGCCTCAGGAGGGCCAATGCACCTTGGGCCAATTTCAGGCCTCCAGGTTTTTGTGTTGCTCAGAGAACACGGCTTCTTACACAGCCTGTCCAATCAAGAGATTACAGAAGCTCTCCCCATTACTGTTTAGGAAGTGAGCTTTCTGCAGAAATGAAAACAGGGTGTAAACTAGTGCATGTTCTGCAGCACAAAATGGGCTTAAACTAAAGATCCCCTGTGGGAGTGAACACAGCTTTGGGCCAGACAGAAGCTTCATAGATGGAGCAGTTAGTTTCCCCTTCTCTTTCCAGTTTCTTTGTAGGAGGGCAAAACTTTGAGTGGTTATCTATCATAGCAGATGCAGTGGGGACAAAAGGAGATGTGGAAGAGATGTTTATTGTAAGAACTGAGGGAAGATACATATTATCTCTAGCAGTACAGTATCCCATTTCCTGTATTCAAATATTTATTAACATTACAACTCAACCACAGATGTTCAGTTTAATGTTGGTGTAAGGAAATTAGAAGGCTGGAGTCAATAATCTTCCAATTCACAAGTTTTAGGGAAATAAATAAAGGATAGTGGAGAATGAAGACAAAATTGGGCCAGTACAAAAGAGTGTATGGAAGTCACACACAAGCAACATTCCAGGAATCTCATGCAGAGCAGGAAATTACCTTGAAGGTCTTGGGGCTCTTTCTGTTCCAGTAATTTCCTCAGACTTGGAGAAGTATTTGATCTCCTTGACCTACAGGTGGCTTGAACCTTGCTATTACTTCAGCTAGTGGTGATCTACTGACATGAAGCTCACAGAAGATGTAGTAGCAAGGTCATGGTTCAGAGAGAAAACAGACTTCTGCAGCAGGAAGGGAATCAAGTTCTACAGGGGTGGCACCAATGGTCAAGGGAAGGACAGAGAGCAAAACACAACAGAAAAAGGGGAGAGCACACATATAAGTGTCCTGCTGAAGGTAAAAGCAGCACTCTAGGTTCACATCAGAGATTCTACATGAGTAAACACAGCAGTGAAAGAAATCTTACCAGTCCCTCACTGAAGGAGCAAAAGTCTTAATCAGAGCCTGAAACAACTACAGAAAACAAAGCAGTCAAAAGTGGTGGGTTGGCAAATCTTGAATTGTTCCTTCATTTTCCACCCTAGTAAGTTAGATTCCTTTTCTTCTGGTTTTGCTTGCCCTCTCTTCCCTTCCCAGTAGAATTCCTCTGTGGTCACAAATGATTAGTCAAGTTTCCTTAGTATTGGTTCTCTCACGATCTGATCTTCTTTTAATCTTGCAGCTGAGAAATGATACAATGTTAGGATATCATATGTGTCGGGCTTTTTCTTGTCATTGTTTGGGGGGTTTTTTGTGGCCCTGATGATTTTGGGGGTTTTTTTAAATACAAGGCACATGCAGATTATCCTATCTCACATTAGTTCTGCTTGGTCCAAACCAAAATATTCAGCACTAGATAGTGGCCTGATCTGAACACTGATGCATACAATTGGCTTTTGATTCCATGTCAGTGTAACTGAGGAGAATGAGCTCCTCTCCAGAGATGTATATTTAAATCATTAGCATCTAGACAAGCCAGCTGAGATCAGCTCACTGTTTCTCTAAATACTATGCTCTATACAAAGCAAAGACTGTAAAAGCTTTGCAATATGAAGACTAAAGACCATCAGCCCTTAATTAACAGTCTGTTGGGGAGCAGGGTGCAAGTTGAAAATCTGAAATATGAGAAGGCAAGTCTTTGTTCACAGACTGGCTGAACTGTGGTTTCAGCACACAGTAAAATTAGAATCTTTTACTCATAGCTGTCTGCCAAATGAGTCACAGTAATATCTACATGGACGCTCTTTATCTGGCCCTGTAGTGAAGTAATGCAGCTTAGACAGAATCTGGGAAAAATGCACCATACTCCGTCTTGGAAGAAATCTGCTTCCATGTAGAAACACTGATAGCATCAAGGAAACTGAATTGACAAATCATCTTATTGACTCTTCAGTGTAAAACTCAAATGAGAGCAGGAAGTCTTAGAGCATTAGGGAAATAAATTCTGGTGTCTTTTTTACTGAAACACGGGATATATTATGTCCTTCAAGCACGGCCTCTGAAGCTTCCTGAGATACAGTATGAATTTTAGGGTCAGAAGATGTGTACAGGGAGAACTGAAACACATCTTTTAAGCTGAAAACTCCTAACTAGGTGAAGTTCAGTTTGCTTCTCTCTCCAGTGAACAAGGCACACAGCATTTTACACTCCATGTTACGAATTTGGGGCCTTTAGAGAAAAGGAGCGTGCAAGGGACTGGGTAGTGAAAATCCAACACATTTCACTGAGGAACAGGTAGGCAGAAACTTGAGTCCATAGGCTTTGAAGTCTTCCATGCATGCTGATTTTATGCAAATAAATAAAATCTTGTTCACTTCACTGAGCACCTCATACGTAAAGCTCTGTAAATCTGTGTGTGCAAGTAAAATAAATGCCTTCTGCTGATCCCGCAGGGACTGTCTGCCCCCGTTGTAGAGCAAAGCTGCCTGCAAGCCTGTATTGCTGCCTTTAATCCTCTGTGTGTATGTGCATTGTTATGTGACAGTGTTGCATCCCTGTGAGCATTCCAAAGCATTAATCCACTTCTGAGAACACTTTATTGCTGACATAATGGTAAGCACACAAATGCAGAGAAACGAGCTGCTGATCTACGGGTTAAAAGATTTAATAAACACGAATTTTCACAGTCAATTTGCAATAAATATTGTGGGTCTTCAGTAACGGCAGATTGATCTTACTCTGGTGTGAAACCTAACTGTAATGTACTTTAAAATATCGTGAGGTACTATCAACAGTAATTCTTGCTAAAGTTGCACTGGAAGAGGTGAAAAAAGTTTAGTAATAGGGCCCTTACTTGAAATGTAAACATATGATTTAACAGATTGCTGGAACAGATTAAATGCATAAATAAACCTGGAATGTGTTACTTCTTTAGAATATTAACTGAGGTTAACAAATGCTGCATGAAGAAAAAGCAATTGCCTGGGATTCCACTGTCAGCAGTTCAAATTGCATTCACTGCTAATCTCGTGACAAGCGTACAACCAACTCCAGTTAGACCTGGGGTTCTCAACTGTGTTGGCATTGTGATTGTTTGAAGCTGAGTTCCAGGCCCATCTCCCTGCTGCTGCCATGCCATAAAAGGGCAATTTTTATACCAAACTTATAAAGCATTTGTCATCCTCTAGATATTAAAGAATTTTAGCAAGTGATGTGTGAGTTTAGGACGTCAGGATGAATAAGGTACGAGCTTGCAAAGAAATAAACTTTAAAATGCCCTCTAGCTTTTTGACTCCAAAGGACTTAAAGCAAGGAAACAACAACAATCACATCCTGTTTTGTCACTTAGTCATGTCAAGTGCCAGTAGCCATTACCATTTCATCAGCCTTTCTGTCCATATTCCCAGCTGTTCTCATCATTAATTAAGCCAAATGTGCTGGCTCTATTTAGAACCTCTGTAGTTATAACTCAACTCTTAATACGGACTTAATCATACCTTCTTGAAATTCATCTCTCCACTGGAAATGGCACTGGCAACAAGACTCTGATTTCCTTTTTGCTCTTGTCTCTTTCTGTATCTGTTATATATAAATAGTTTTGGTTTGTTTTATGAGCAGCAATACTTTATGGATATGGGCTGAAAAGTAAAAGTAATTTTAAGTGTCAGGCAGAAAAATTTAATTCAAGGAACTGAATTTTCAAACTTAACTAATGATGTGGGGTTTTATTGTTGTTCTAAGGGTTTGTGGGTTTTTTTGTTGTTCTAAGTATTAAAAAGCTCCATAATATTTGGTTCATTTCTCTGTTTCACAGATAACATTTTATCACGAAAAGTTAAGAGATCAAAGTTTACAAAAGTATCATGACCAACTGGGTTTAGAATCGTTCATTATCTGTAGAGCGAAGTGGGAAGCTCAAAGTGGCTAGTTTTTAAATTAACTACCTGAGCCATGTAACCTAGCAAAGCCTCCAAAAAATGAAAAGTATGTTTAATCTGGTAATGACTTTTTTGATCTCTTACTACCAAAGCAACATAATTAGTGTTGATTTCTGGAAAGTTTCTCTCCGAAATCCACTTAACTTTACTCTCAATAATATGGAAAAAATCTCCCTTAAACCTCTACAGCAAAAATTCAAGGCTGAGATTTTTAAGTCCAGTAAAGCCCAGATGCCCAATGCCTTCTGAATTCTAGTTGAAACAAATGACTTTCAGAAAAGGCCCAGCCCAACATGTTGTGTTCCAGCAGTTTCAATTAAGGACACATTTGGCTTTACTGTGGCTATAAGTCAATGACAGGAAGCTCTGATGTTTAAAATAGAACTCAATAATTTATTGTCAGCATTGCATCTTCCTGACACCTTGATGTTCCTCTTCTCCCTCACCCCTCATCTGCTGCAGCTCTTGAAAAGAGCCAGGAGGATCAATGCAGAGAGTGGCACCTCCAGCCTTCGGCCCATCTCCCTGCAAGAGAGGTTACTATGCTCTTAAACTGCAGTGAACCTTGGCAGGGGGCAGCTGTTCCATAATCAGCATCACAATATCTCCTGTTGTACCATACTTCTATCTAGGCCTGCCGAGGGCTGGGATTTTTGGTTCGAGATGGGGTTTTTAGCACTCAGCTTGGCAGTTGGGGTGACTAATTGGTACTGCAGAGAATGGATAACCATGGTCAGTCAGTGTTTGAACACCTCAGTAACATCATTAACTCGCATCATTAACTCGCTTTCCTAGCTGGTGTGGAGTGAGCTTTCCTTTGTACTCTTTATCCAGCCTCTGTTTTGGAGTTACTGTGTGACGCTGGTGCTCTGATATTGATGCCTTTTACATCACAACTTATTCTGCCAGTGAGGGGTCCCATTCTTAGTTATTCTGTGGTGGAATTTTTTGGGGTTGGTTTCCTTTTTTTTTTTTTTCCTCAGTGGTGCTGGCTTGTTCTCAGATTTGTTTATGGCCTGTAATTAGCCGTAGGTTTTCAGTAGCTTTATATGGACCTACAGTTAGCGTGGACTCTTAGCACCATCATTCAAAGTATTCTATCCTTAGCTCTCCTAATAGCTTCTCGTAAATGAGTTTGTATATATGTCACTTGATAATTATACATAATACATATATTGTGTAAGGCTGGCAATATAGCCACTCACAGCTTCTTCTAGACTCTCCAATGAAAATAGTTTTATTCTTTGTAATTTTGGGGGTGTGGTTTGGAGGTTTTGAGTTGGGTTGTTGGTTTCGGTCGTGTTTCAGTTGTGTCTGTTTGGGGTTTTTTTTTAAATGATCCTGCTAATCTGTTGTTGTTAAATCCAGATGATGCTGGTACATGTCACAACCACTGAATGTTAGTGAAGCTATTTCTGTGTTCTTACTTCCTTTCAGTTCAACATCACTATAAGCTGGTAGTTTTCCCACTTACAATCACTGATGTAGAGAGTTAAAGCAATGCCTCTGTATTTTCAATACTGCACTTTGGTCCAACTTGCAGGTACTTCCCACATGGTTAATGGTGCCCAGTTCCAAGCTGAATGCTTATCTTCAACCCATCACTTGGGGCAACTGTTTTGAATGCTAAAGCTTCCTGTATCAAAAGAAATCATGTGCATGTTTGTGTGTGGCCATCACTTGTTGTTTGCTGTCTGGCAAACACATCCATTTGCTATATAACATCAGTTTTTATGTTTAAACATTCTACATAAAATTCTCACCTAACAGTGGTCATGAGCTCCGGAGTTCCATGCTAAGATTAGCAAATCTCATAACTGAAGAGTTACTCAGATTTTGTTTGGGCCCATCTCAAAAAAGTCCATGTTAACAGAAATTTTCCACCTTTTTTCTGCTGCCACTCCCCCAGTGCATTTACAATGTTTGCTTATCTGGGGTCTCAGGAGGGAAGGAGTCTTTCCAGCCCAGCTGCTGTGTTAGCCTTTAATCAGTTGTTGAGGGAGCCAAAGTTAAAACTTTTTACTTTTTTCCTAGATTGATGACTTCCTGGCTTTCCTTCATTCTTTGTTTCTTGCCTACAATCCCAAACGTGTGCTTTTGGATCCACTGAAAGGTACAGGGGGCTTTGGAGGCCCATGCAGCAAAGACTAAGGACACTTCAGCAGACTTCAACTTAGAAACTAAAGAGAACAGCAAAGGCTATTTAGGAGACTGCTTTCATCAAAGTTTTTCTAGTGTGTAGTGGTGAAAGTCTAAAACATCTAAACTGATCAAGAGCTTTAAAATCCTGATGGATTCTCTTTCTTTGAAGCTTTTCCCAAAACAGTCCTTTCCAAAAGCACAGGATAACTTTGGAAACTGCAGACACACTTGCTTCAAGCTTCCTAGAGCTCCATCCAGTCTGCAGCAGAGCTAGTACTTATTCTGTCTTCTTTCTGTTTTGGGCATGCTAGAAGGAGACTGAGAGCCTAAAGAAGTTGCATTTCTGCAGAACCGTCAGCAAAATTTTCTGTGCTCCAGCAGGGCACTTCTACTGCCTCTGAAACTGCCTTTCTGGGACCATGACACTGATTTAGCTGCAGCTGTTTTAGCATGACAGGCAAGACCTTCCTACTGGCAGATATTTGGGCTTAATATAAGAAAAGATATACTCCATAAAATAAAGATGATAATCCTAAACTTGAGGAAATAGCTGGGGGGGGGGGGAAATAAAAGGTTTCTCTGTGAGTGGAAGAAAATGTCTTTTCCACTGGAAGATACTTTCACTTTTTACCAGAAATTACCTATCTCTTCCCAATCTTTAACCAGAGTAGCCACAACTAAAATCCATTGCCTGCACCATCCTCTCTGTCCCCTACATCCAGTCACAACCAAAGGCAATGAGGAGCAGCTACTAGAACCAGTCCTACAGAGCCACGTGTGCCCAGCTACTCTGCCTTCAGCTCCAGTACTGCCCTCAGGATCTCTGCACTATGTTCCAGTATATAACACAGATAAGGCAGCAAATCCTCACTGCCTCATCTTAAAGGGGCTTTTCCGATTTAGGATCATTGATTGCTTTGTCCTAAATGTATCTTTCCCTGGTCCCTTTTTTCCTGATTCAGAAGTTGAAAACATTGTCAGGAATACATTCCTTCAGAAAAGGATAAGATAAGGTAATATACAGTGCCACTAAATGTAGTGGCCTCCATAAACTTCTCATGAACACATGCAGTTTGCAGGAATGCTTTTTAATTCAGCTGATTACAGAGCATGAAAACAGATAGATTATGCTTAAACTGTTTGTACACATGGGTGTAGATTTTACGGATGGAACAGAGCCTAAAAAATTCTTAAACTATACAAGTATTTTAACTAGACTTTACAAACTACTTTCACTTTGGACTTGGGCCCAGAGTAACCATATTATGATTTCTTGGCATGAAACTATGGCTCTGATGGTTTAATTCTTCCGTGAATGACTAACACTTTACCAAAAACTTTATTTAAGCACAGAAGAATGGATGACCTTCAAACAAATCACTTTTCAGTACCTGAGAACCTGGCTAGGAACAGTGCAGGAAGCACATGGACCTGGGCATTGTACCATGAACATCATCCCTTCCTTTCATCCTGCCCCTCATGCCATCCTCAGGCCCTCTCTGATTGGTGTCGCTGCAGGGAAGGATCTCCACCTTATTCTTTGTGAGAACAAAGGGCTTCACTACGTGTTTGCAAACCAGTTTACTTCTTGCAGCCTTTCAAAGTGGTTCACCAGGTGGTGCTTTTCTTGCCAAAAGGGAGGATAAGCTCAGCTCTTGGGTTCCTGTTGACTTCCAGACTCACTGGGAACTGGATGCTGGATGCCCTCAGAGTTCTGAGTAAAGCAAAAAGATGCATCCTTGGTTACTAAATATTTGTTATCTACCATCACCCTTTAGCTGCTCAGTGGTAAAACAGGTAAGCGGCTGTAATAGGTAAATGCTTGCGGGGAATGCCGAACGGGAAAACAAACATTTCCACATTTACGTGAGTTGTTTCCTTGCTCACAAAAGCCTAGGTTTCAAATACACTGTTAGCATGGAGTTTTGATATTCATGTTGCTGCTTTCTGAATAGGAGTGAAATAGGCTTTGCAATACAGTGGGGAAATACAAGTCTGGTCTGGAGAGGGAGGCAAATACACTGGAAGTAACGACTACACAATTCAGAAAATGCATTTCTCCAAACCATCACATTGCCCTGCACATTGGCAGCTTCTCTGTCAAAAAATTAACTGTTACAGGGACAGCTACTGACTGTCAGTCAGCTCAAACCAGCAAGCTGCTGGTTGAGAGGAGGTGGATATGGCATCCTCTTCTCCTTGAGAATCTGCTGAAGGCCCAGATTTCAGTGTGGTGCTGCTCCTGCTGGGCATCAGCACTCTGCTTTGACTCCTCTGTATGCCATAAGTTCCTCAGTTACCTTCCTTCAATGCTAATTAGCCAAATTCATATGCAATGCTGCTGAATGAGGCAGCTCCAGGTATAGGCTCTGTGGAGATGACTTTGCCCTCAGAAAATAGTCCAGATTTTAATCAGACTGTGTGAGTGAGTTAAAGCCACTGTGTGGCTTTAGGTGGCCATTGATAGTGACCTTGGTGGGAGACTGTCCTAACAGCTTGGGATCTTACTCAGCCTCACTTCTTCACCTGGTGGGCATCCACATGAAAAAATAGGGAACACTCACAATTTTGTGATCCTTCAACACCAGACCTGGTTGTGAAATGCAGAGGATGGTAAAAGCTGCACTTGATAATAAGTATATTAACTATTAAATGCATGCCCTGCAGCATGATGTTCTTCCCAATAAAACAGGCGGCAACAAAACCAGATTGCGCTGGATAGGGAGTGTTCAACAGCCCAAACTGGATTTTGGCAGGATGAACATCACAAACAGCAACACGCCCCCTCTTGCAAAAAAAAAAAATAAATAAAAAAAGACATTAAATTGTTAATGCCCCTATACAATCAGAGCTTTGATCTTGATTCCAAGAAAAGGAACCTCAAGCCAGTAGTTGAAATCTCTACAGCAGGCACAGGCATTGGTTTAATAATGGCACAGAATAAGCTTCATGATGCCGTCTGCTGCTAGCTCTCCCACTCTGCTTGGCCTATGCCTACCTACTTAAGCTACAAAATCCAAGAGGCTATTTGATTTTTACTGATCACCAAAGACCCTTAGAGTCTTTTTAATGCATTCCAAAACCTGATGATAACCCTTCATTCTCCAAGAAAGGATGTTCCATGGCAGATCCTAGCCATCACTCCCCTTCCTTCCTAAGCAAATCTGCAATGCTTATGACATTTGCTTTGGTACTAACTTCCTTAATGGATAGCTCTGTTTGGAGTTCTTATTCTTTCAGTGACACATTGCATGTCAAATCCTAAATGTTCCAAACCTTACCTTTATGGAAACAAATTCATTCTCTTGCTGCTTCTTGTGTGAGAATGTGTAGAAACTGGAGATTCTCTGACCACCCTCCAGACAGTGAAGAAATGGCTTCCAGGACCGTACTTTTAGGGCATGTGGGGTTTTGTTAAACAGCCTTTACAGAACCCAGCTGGTAAATGCAAGGTGAGTTACAAGGGCAGCTGAGAGACAGCAATGAAGGGAAAGATTCAACAAGTCGAGGCATTGAAATGACTGGGATTAAAGCAAAAGTTAAGTACTGTGTGTCTTCAGAATTCAGCCCTTAAGTAACAGCTTTGCTTTTGCTGAAAAGGATTCCTTGCATAGCTCCTGTTTTTCTTCCTGGGCATTTTGAAATATATTTGTAACTCGAGTCTGCTTTGTGGTATATTTCAGAAAAAGGGTTGTATCAAAGGAGAGCTAAAAAAGTATAAAATTAGGCCACTGCTTATGCTCATTATGTAAGAGGCAATTTGAGCATTTCTTTGCTGGAATCCACCCTCATTACATAGTGATGTTTTCCCAAATTACTTTGGCCACTTTAGGTGTATCTTTAACAGAAGATGTGTCTATGTTTACTTCCCCTGCACTCACATCTGTTTCCTTCTTATCAGCAAATATCTATTCATTGGTCCTATCTAACTCTTTTACATTTATCTGCATTAGAATGTGTCACTCATTAACTCAGGGTTTGTACATAAATTAAAGTCTCCTGTATCTCCTGTAGCAGTGTTATTCTTTCTGCTTTTTGCACCAACTAAAAATAAAATTACATTTTGTTTATAGCAGATACATGAATTCCTATACCTTAACTCTTTCTTAGTTCAATCAGTCAATTTTTGCAATTAAATTGTGTTTGAAGTCCCATGAGTTTGACAGAGTATTTGTATTCAGAACATTCTGTTTCTGAACTTGATGGGGATGGGGTTTTTTGTTTGTTCTTTGTCCAAGAAATAAAAGGTTTCTGACTCTTTTCTAAGAACTTTGAGAATTATTTAGATAGAAAACTCACAGGTCTACAAGCCCGGACTGTATTAGCCTTACCTGTAATACAAGTCCAGCATCTAGAAGACAGTTCATATTTAAATATGCATTTTTAGTAAGCTACTTGTTGTTTTCTGTCCTAGAAATCTACTTGAGAGATAATCTTTGAGCAGTTCTGCTAACTGCTCTGTAATCATAATGATTTTTTACTTCTCGGAGTACTAAAATATTCTCCATGTAGGTACGTTCACATTGTTTTTTCACATAATTTAAAAATCTTTCCACACATAATATAATTTCTTGCAATAACATAAGATGTTCATGGCAAAACATTATATTATACAGAGAATGCACCAGTGCAAAAATGAAAGGTAACCTCGATCATCTAAATTAGGTCTTGAAAATTAATGCTGATCTGTAATCTTTGCCCAGGAGAAATGTAATAAGTCTTCATAAACAGTTGCATCAGATTTCTAGAATTTTATCTAAGTAAGTATGTAACTCTACCCCAGCTGAATGATTAAATATTTAGCATACTTAGCATAAATATGGGTTTGTAATGGGGAGCATTTAATTTGTTTCAGTTACCTGTACAAATAATTCTAATCTACAGATCAGTTGCCCTGGTTTGAATAATGTGCATATTTAACACAGCAAAATGCATGTGTCTAAACTTGGCTTGCAGTGTTGAAACAGCTTATTTAGACAGACAGATATTTGATGGATATTTAGTATCTCAGATATGTTTATCATACTAATTCTAGCACGTTTATCATATTACTTCTATTTAGTTAAATGTGCAGTTCCTCCAGCAGACACACAAAGAATATTAGTATCACATCTGAGCAAACCACCTGTAATTAGTTCCTGTCACAACTGACGTAAAAGCAACAGGAAAGAAGTTAACTCTCTTAAGTCTCTGATAGTTGATGTTCTATTGTCTGATGTGAGAAAAAAAAAAGGAAATAATTTACTACCACAATAATCTTATTTCTGTAGAAATGGCCTCACAATTGCATAACCATGTCCTTTGCACACTTTGGTGCCCTTTGTTTGTAAATCATCTCAGGGGAATCCACTAAGCCACTACTGGCAGTCAGAGGCAGGAATTTTACGCAGTTTTCATGACAAGCTTTTTCCCCAAAGTGCCCTGTTTCATGGTCAGTTCCTGGTAGCAGTATCATGTAAACATCCTCCACAAGTTTTAGACCTCCTTCTCCATCAAATGTAGTCCCAGTAGTCTTCTGTGGCACTGCTGTGGATGGAGAGGCTTAGGGAATGCTTTACATTTATTAAAATCTCTACAGTCTCTTTTCCCTCCCTGTGAAGACAGAGTCCAGTCATCTCCAGGACAGGCAGTAAGTATAGTGGGATATTTCATTTCTTTCTGTTATCCTTGCTGAGCAGACAGTATGTTACCAGACAATGAAATGGTGAAACATAAAATTCTACAGAATTCTTAAGAAAAGTTGCAGATGCAGAACAAGTATATGAGTTTGCTCCAAAATCCTTAACTCTAAGGATGTAGGTGTAAACCCAAGGATTAAAAAAATTGCTTACTTTATTAAATCAGGAGTTACAAGAAATCAATTAGCTTGTCCTGTCCCACGGATTATGAAAACTCAGGGAAAGCAGAGAGAAGCAATCCTTCAGTTTGTAAAGAGAAGCAATAAACATGGGAACACAGTCTCATACTTTTAGATTAAAATCTGTTGTGGGCATAAAATTCTCTTCCAGGAAATGGGTTCACAAGTGGGAAACATGCTATCAGATGTAATAGTGATATATGAGACCATCTCTTGTATTAATTCAAAAATGCTGTAAGTATTGCAACATCTTCAGCTGGGAGGGTTGGGTGCTAAAGCTCTAAGCAGAGCTTTGTGAGGTGCAGTGAAAGCCTGTTGCACACTAAATGCACTCAGCAGCTGGATGAGCAGCACGTGGCTGGCTGCCAGTACGTGCCATTTACTTTGTAAACAGGGAGCTTGATAAGTAAAGACCTGCTGGATGACTGGGGAAAAAAAAAGAGTAGGCATGTATGGAATAAGAGAATATAGCTGGATCAGGTATACTGTGTGTAAGCAGCAATGAATGAGAGAAATATGCTGTCAGTGTGTTCATCACCAGCCTTTAATGACATACCATGATTATGTTCCCACCATTCACATATAGAGTGTGAATGGCATGTGCTCAGAAGCAGCTCCAAAAGAAACAGCTAAGTTGCATCTCTTCCTCTTCAGCTGTTCTTTAGGGTTGGTTTAGACATCAAGCAGATTAACACTAATGTGAAAGTGGTAGAACAGAAGGTTACGTAGTTGTCCAAAGAGATTCACCAAACACCTGCACTTAAAAAAGATTATCATAAATTTCTTACATTCTCATCAGGCGAGGAATGTTTTTACGTGTACATAAAAGAGATTCTTTGTTTTCTTTTTCTTCTTTTTTTGTTAGATTAAGAAATGTGTTATATAATTAAAAATTTTATTTGCCAGTGATGGATCATCTGTAGCTAAAATCAAGCAAATGTTAGGGCTGGCACCTCAAGTTAGATACCAAATTAGGGGTGGCAAGATCAAGATCACCGTGTCCCCCAAAAACAATTTTTGGAGGGAAAGGGTTCAGGGAGCAGAAGTGATAGTCTTCACAAATGCACTTCTACAAAATGCTGCAGTGTTTGATTTCATGTAAGGTCTGATCTTGGATAAACTGCAGGTAAACTGAGTTATGCAATTAAATCAGACTGGCAAGTTGCATATGCATATGAAGTACCAGGTTGCATGACAAGCTGTGTGAAAAAAGCATCAGACTGGGTCTTGAATTGCTTGAAAAGAAAGGGTGTTTTACATCACAGCAGGTTAAAACTTTAGTTAGGCTTCTGGAGCACAATTAGCATAATCTGATTACTGTCTAGGCAGGTGATGATTGCTTCTGGATAGGCCTAAAGGAAATGAATACTTTGAAAGTATGAAGGAGTGCTCAGTGGAAGGCAGGAAGAATTCTGAAGTTATTTGGGACTAAATGAATATTACAAAATAATGGATCCTGATAATTTTAAGGCGTGTCTTCCCTGTTCAGATTTCTTCTTAAGGTTTCAAGTACTGCTTAACCTTTCACTCTATCAAACTTGTTCTTATATCCATTGCCCTTATGATGTGGTGTCGGGGGTGGGGGGGTGTCAGGTTGGTTGGTTTGGGTTTTTTTAGTATTTCTGATTATTATCTTCACTCACATCATTTGGTATATTCTCATTATGCTCTCTAACTAATGCTATTAAGCTCCCATTCTGACACTAATATCTCATTCCAGGTGTTAAAGAAGTACTGGCCATTAAATTCTTTCAAAGTAAAGGCATGAGTTGTACTCCTTCCTTCTAAAGGAAACTATGATTTACTGGCAAAGAGCCGGGGTGAAAGTGACTGTCAAAAATTCTATATTGTGTTTCCAGCTGTGCAGCTCTTCTGGTGCGTAACTTACTGGGATTTTCTTGTGCTTCTAATTTCAGGCTTCAAGCTTAGGCATTGTCATGTTTGTCTTAATTCTTGCTAGCATAGTTTAATTATTTGAGTTCATTTACATGTCTTGTTCTTCAGACCAGTAGAAATTATATTGCTAATTAATTCTGTCTAACTGAAACACTAAGTGGGCTTTTCGGTCCATACAGGAAAACTACTAAACATCAAAGACAGTAAATTTTTTCAATACCAGATATATTAAACAGCTTCTAAGTTTTGCATTTCTCATCACTGGTTTTAAGTCACTTTTAGTCCCTCTGCATAGGGTTTGAGTAGCACCAGGAATGACAGGGTGCCGTTCTTTTTTTCATGTCATCATTTATAACACAGTTAATGTTAAATTGAAACGTCAAGTTAACGTTCACAACATGATCCTTTAGACATCATTGAAAGAGAGCACTAGAAGAATATTTTTCCTTTATGTTCTTGTCAGTTAAGGCTCAGTTTTCCATTCTGATTAGGGTGAAAAGATAACATCTCTGAGGTTTTATGCAGGTTGAAGGGCCTGTCTGCTCAAAGCTATGACTTTGCAAGGGCACCCCTTTCTATGTCACACAATAAATGTGACACATACAGGGAATATCAGCTTCCTGCATGTAAGCTGCAGTAGGATATCACAGATTTCCAGATAAAAGCCAATCATGCATGAAAACCCTCGTGCAATTTCATGCATCTGCAATAACTGCACGTGAGAAGGAGCTCTGAAGGCTTTCACTGAGAATGGGCCCAATATGGCAATGCGTTCATTCTCTCAAAAAAGCTTCTATCTAGGACCTGAAGGTTCCTGGAAAGCACAAAAGTATCATTGGCCAGATCATCCCACACCAGTAGATATTCCAGGGGATCTCCATGTATGTCTCACTTGAATTTTAAGACTCTTAGAGAGTTTGCCATTGCTGAGGTAATTCCCGATTGCTAAAGCAACTTCTTAGACTTTTTCCCAGAGATGTAACAGAAAGAGAAATCTAGATCTGGAATCTTAATCTACTCAGAGCCTGAATGTTTGGAAGAAGGGCTTATGAATGACAAATGGTTAGAACTGCTTTGCAAGAGCTTCAGGGACAGTATTATACAGTCTGGAAATTGCTGGAACTGAAGATAAAAAGGATCTCTCATAACCCATGTCCCTTCAAAAATTGGTTAAGTATGTCAGATGAGATACTTCAGTGTTGTCAAACACTTCCTTTGAGGCATTCTTCCAGGCCAGCAATGCCTTTTGAATTTTCCCTGAACTACTACTTCAACACATCGGCCATCCACCTTTGCAAAGGGGAAGGTGGGAGCAGAAAGCTTTTTGACACGGCCAATTCCTTTAGGCACCTGACTCAAGTGACACTTGTATACTGCAGATTAGTTTCCATTTCCCATTTCAGGTTAAACCTTTTATTTTCTTCTATTAAACCACTGAACATATAATTATGAGTGTTTTCCACCTCTTTAATTTTGTCTGAAACTGATTCTGATCCTTTGATGTTAATTACCCTGAGATGATCTTGAACTACATTTTAAAACGCTCTGTGAAGCAGACCCATGCTGTACATCTTAATTGTCTTTTTCAGTTTGAGGACTCCTGCTGTCCAGTCTTCAAATATATTTGAACTGCATCCTGAAACTGAGGTTTGTAGTTAACACACACCCACTCACACCTCCCACCCCCACCAAGCCTTTCTCTAGAGCAGTATCTCCAACTAATCAGAACTCAATTCTAGTTCAGATGTGGAGTAGCTGGTAGAGTTATCCCTTTGACCGTCTCAGGAGAGAATTAAAGGCAAGGCAGTGCATCTGCTCGGGAACATTAGTTGTTCACTTTGTGCCTTTCTTTTATTCTGACTTTTAAATGTGTACCCATCAGTATAAACAAATGGGGCTCAAAAGAGCAATTAGATTAGCAGAATTTCCAAACCCATGGCTTTTTATGACTGTATCTGTCTTGTCTTGGCCAAGAAAAATCATTATAATTCCACCTGGATAAAGGATGCTTACCACCTCCTCAACAATTTGTTCCATTTCTTATCACTGGTTGCTACCTCTGAGGAAAACAGCAAGAGGCAGGACTAATGGGAGAGTTAAATTAGCCCACTTTCACACTTCACCTCCAATGAATCTGCACCTGAATAAAAGTCTTCAGTAGCCAGAAGGGATAATAGAAGAAAAACTATGGCTCAAGAGAAGCAAATCTCTGGCTGACTCCTCAGATGAAGGACTTTGCAGGTATTCCCTGCAATGCTGTTCTAAGTCCAGTCCCTCTTACTGTAGACCTAATACTACTCAATCCATACAGCTTTGGCATAATTATTGGCATAACCTTAAACCATCCTCTCATAGAAAAGAAGAAAGCACCTTGCCTCTGTACAGATGAGGTGTCAGCTCTCCACAGTGCAGCACTACTCCTGCTACTGCAAGGAGAAACCTCATGCAGATAGTGGAATTAAGCTGGTCTAAAAATACATCCAGCATCTTCTCTTGAACAGAGAATGACAGATCACTGCTGGGATTAAAAATGCAGCTTTACTGCCTAAAAGGGTTTTTCTTGTTCCTGTATTTCATTCTGTGTCCAAAAATTCACCTGGAAAAGTCTAAGCTTAGAGTTGATTGCATGAAAAAATGTTCTGAATAAGGAAATAGAAGAAAATATCATCATTAATTTTATCTAACATGAGGAATCTTAAAACAAACCAGTTACTCCCACAACAGTTACTCACACTCTGGAAAGAACATGATAATTTATATTTGACAATACAAAGCACAATGCGTGTATTTTTCATATTTATACCAGGTAAATCATGAGGCTGTCATTTGTTTTTAACTTGTTGATCATTATAATCATCTGGTAAATCCCGAACCTTCTAACGAAAAACAACCTGATCATAAGAGAAGTGTCAATCAAAGTCTATGAACAGGCTGAGTGCTGTGCACCTAATTAGGTTTGGCTGAGCTAACTGCACTCTGAACATATCTTTCTCTGCTTCAGCTATAAAACCATCCTCGGGGCACAGCTAGTTTTCTGTTCCCACTGTGCTGCCCTAATCTAGTAAACTTCCACCTCTGACCTCAATAAATATTTTATTTTCTTAATTGCAAGATACTTGCTTCATTAATCTACAAGACCACTTACCCTGATTCCATCTCTGCATTTAGTGTGTTTAGATTTGGGCATATCTATGAATATAGATATATAGATATAGACTAGATAGATAGATAGATATATATACACAGAGAGAGAGAAAGATATGTGATCATATGATATATGTATGATTGTATCATGTGAACATGAGCAAAAGGTAAAGCAAAGAGACAATGCAGCAAGGCAGACAGTACATAATTTCTGGAATAGCTGTGCTGCACACTTTTCTGCAACTGCTTCTGGCAGTTGGAAGCAATCAAACACAAACACCTTGCTGCTTACAACAAAATCAGAAATTTTCTGTGATGGCTTAAAGAAACTAAAATCTAAAACAATTTTCATGAAGGAGTGAGAGGGAAGGGAAGCCTTCTTCCTGTACAAAGATTTCTATGTGAAAGAAAGCAAGCCACGACTCTTAATGATAGCTAAGCGTTACTGCTTCATTGCAGATGTTAGGCTTACCTTTTCTATTTTTCTCTGCCATTTTCATCCAAAAAATCTCTCTTGAAACTGAACATTGAGAAACAAAACTAACATTGAGGTTTATTTCAGAGCTGACTGAAGTGAGCGTATTGATTTTTGCAGATTTTGTATCAGCTTCTTGGTATACTACATTTCTCATTCAGCCACATAATGTTTGGGATAATATTTCTCTGCATACTAGAGGGTCCTAAATGTTGCTATCAAATAGAGAAGTAAACACTGTCATCTTGGTCCACAGTGAATTCAGTGAGTATGAAGCATTTCTTTAAAAAAGCAGATTTGTTATGTTGTTATGGTGGTTGTTATGGTGTCACATACCTGGCAGGAATCTAAGTGTTGTTTTGGTTGTTAGGTTTTTTTAATGTGTATGCAGTGTACCTACAGAAATAACATGGCTTTCAAAATGCCTGCATTCTAGCATCTAGGATTTGTCTGGAAATGGCAGAATTTGCTAAATATCTCAATGCTTGGTAGTCTCAGAGCTGAAAATGTTCATCAACCCCCTTCCCCTACCCCAGCACTCACACACACACCAGGTCAATGTCATGCCATGTTCTACCTTCCATAACAAATTCGGTGTCACAACCACATTTTTCAGTAATGAGTGTGACATGCAGAGGACATGATTCAGCAAGACTAAAGCCTCACTAGTAGCACATTTACATTCCTATTGATTTGAAAGGAGCTACTAAGCAACTGAGTGAGGTAAATACTTGCCTGTGTAAAGCCAGCAAAATGCTTTAAACTCTTGAATTAGAGCCTGATAAAGGGTAAGTACCATGTTCCTTTATAAACTTGTTTTATCATCGTTTTCAGGGAAAAAATGAAACCAAGTGGACTTCCTTTGGGTTCATTGGGTGACTACCGAAAATGATTGTTTCAGGGTAATAGAAACCTTTAGAAATCTTTTTTCCACGTTCTCTTGGAACTTCACCAGCCACGAGCACAATGGGGGGCGGAGGGAGGAAAGTCTTACATCCCATTGTCTCCACAGGACTCCCTGTTCCCTACTGAACACCAGAGTCAATTTTTCCGAACAGCTTTGTCTTTCTGCCAAAGATAATGTACATGTTTGGAGTGTGTGAGTAAAGATGAAAACCGTGTCACTCACATACGGCTTGCTCGCCTTTTAGGTATTTCAGTAATCATTCCTTCCCTGTAGTTTGTGGATGCTTTGCCATACTTAAGACCAAATTGTACTAAATCCTAGCTTCAAACAGCTCAACAAAGTAGTAGAGCTATAGGTATCAAAATGGTGTACATCACTTTTTATGTAATTTTTTTAAAAAATCGCTGTGGAAATAAGTTCTCTAAAAAAACTTCATCTGTCAGCTTTTTTTTTGTGGGAGGCTTATGGTGTGTGGTTTTGCTCCTCCTAGAATGTGATAAAGTGAAACTAAAGGAAAAAAATTTCTGCCTCCTTTCTGAACTTAACAACATGATTTTTCCGAAAACAGAAGAGAGTTCAAGACCATAAAAATATTATTGCTAAATTTTGATCCCCTGAAAATAAGGTCAGGCTAAAGCAAACAAAACCCATTGAGGAGAAGTTGTTTTTATTAAGGCATTAACTTCAGTGGTGCTGTGAAAGTCTGCTCCAGTGTAGGTTCAGAATGCAAATGTCAAATGGGAAAGTGTTCTCAAGCTGTCACCTCCTGCGTCATTATTGAAGGATAAAACTTAATTCTGGGAAGATTATTCCTCACCAGTACCTCAGGACCAAAAATACACAGAATGTCCTCTGTGTCACCAGGGCTTGGCTGGCTGAGAGAGACACTATGTGACAGCACTCAGTGGTGAGAGACCTCAAGGGCCTGCAGTGAGAAGAGTGACTGGGCAGTGAGGAGAAATAGTTACTTGAAGTCTTATGTTTGAGCCCTTATCAGCAACAGATTTTTCTCATTCATTCCTCAGTACCCGTTACTATTCAGTTACAATTGCACCTTGGCAGGCGCTGCCACAGAGGAACCACCTGCACTAGTTTAGGTACCGTGTTTCCTGTCCTTCAAAAAAACCTTCCAACAGCCTTGCACGTGGCCTTCTTGAGCCTCATGAAGTTCACATGGGCCAAGCTCTCCAGCCTGTCCAGGTCCCTCTGGATGGCATCCCTTCCCTCCAATGTGTCAAGCACACCACACAGCTCGGTGTCGTTGGCAAATTTGCTGAGAGTGCACTCAACCCCACTGTCCATGTCACCGATGTTAAAAAGTGCCAATCCCAACACCAACTCCTGGGGAACATCACTCATCACTGGTCTCACCTGGACATTGAGCTGTTGACTCTGAGTGTGACCATCTAACCAATCCATTATCCACCAAGATCCATCCACCAAATCCGTGTCTTCCCACTTTAGAGACAAGGACGTCGTGAGGGGTAGTGTCAAGTGCTTTGCACAGCTCCAGGCACGTGACGTCAGTCGCTCTTCTCTTATGCATCAACAACTGTAACCCCGTTGCAGCAGGCCACCCCACTTGTCAGGCATGACTTGCCCTTAGTGAAGCCATGCCCTCAGGCTGTCATCACTCTCCTCCTTGTTTTCCATATGCCTTCACACGGTTTCCAAGAAAATCTGCTCCACGATCTTGCCCGGCACTCAGGTGAGACTGACTGACCTGTAGATTATGTTCTTTTGAAGAATACACTGTCAGAAAAGGACATGGAAATACTGTCCCCAGAAAAAACAGAACTGCTGTCCTGGTTTTCTGCAACTGGAAACCAGAATGTCTCTTTGGGGCCTCTACCCAGGTGAGATCCTACATTTAAATCATGTTAGGAAAAAGAGGGTCAGTTGCTTTTGCAGATTCTTGAAAATATGAACTGCCTTATAAAGACTGACTCATCCCATAGTTAGTGGTAGTACAAGGTTGATGGTTGGACTGGATGATCTCAAAGGCCTCCTCCAACCTTGATAATTCTATGATTCTATAATCTCTGAAAAGCTTTCTGTGACAATTTTCACTGTATCTGTCAGACTTCAGGAGAGCAGATTTTCTGAGGACAAGAGAGCAGAAGTGTGTATTGTCTTTAGATGGCATTATAACCTATAATCCAAAATGGCTGGGTGACTTCACTGGTGGTTCCAGCCAAAGGGCTAAAACATGAGCCATAACAAGACAGAAAGCTCTGGGGTATGTCAGGAAGACACAATTGTTATGGTGCAATGAATAGACAGAGGTGTTTGGGGGGCAATTCCATCTGCCTCTGCCAAATTCTTGAAGTCCTGTTCTTTCCTCCTCACTCAGCTTTCTCAATGACTGCCAAAGGGCTAAAACATGAGCCATAACAAGACAGAAAGCTCTGGGGTATGTCAGGAAGACACAATTGTTATGGTGCAATGAATAGACAGAGGTGTTTGGGGGGCAATTCCATCTGCCTCTGCCAAATTCTTGAAGTCCTGTTCTTTCCTCCTCACTCAGCTTTCTCAATGACTGCTGATCAAGTTACATTAGAATGAAGACTGACTCTGTCCTTTGCCCTCAGGAGATCACTGATTTTTGAAATGAACGCAGTTTCTGTGCTGTTTTGCAGTACAACACAAATGGCATTAAAAAATGGAAAGTGTTGCAGTTATATTGATCCACCCCACCCTCCCCTAAAAAAATCACTTTTTTCTATATTTTAGATTACAATTAAACTACCAGCAATAACCTCTGAAAAATTGTCTATTGCTCCTCAGCTGTTCACAATAACTGGCTTGTACACTGCAAACCTCTCAGTGCTCAACAGTCAAAGGTTTTGTGCAGTAATTTGAAGTGTCCTCTTGTGAAAACAGCAGCTCTGGTTTTATAACTAGAGCACTACCATAATATTGGTTTTACTAGCTCAAGGTTCAATTTCAATACAACAATAAATAACAAAACCCTCTTCAAACAGCTCCTTAAAAATACAGTAGTTTAAAAAAGAAACTGCATAGATAGCAACTCTTCCTGTTTAGGGAAATGACTAAAGGCCATGCAGTCTCTCCCTCCTGTAAATGAGGAAGAGGAGAAAGAGAGAAATTACAAGGATCAGACACTGCTGTCCTGAATGATGGAGCTGACACTCAACATTGTGTAAGTGGCCTGATCTGATCTGTAATGTGTGCATGCTGCTCTCAAGAACGGGGTGCCTGCAGGACTTTCAGGCACTGGCAGTTCATTTTCTGATTCACTGTTTTTAGAAGCTGCATACCCACTCTATTTTTCATCTAATTAGTCATAGTTGTGATACTGTTAGTATCTTCTGAGATAATGGGGCCAAAATTTGTATACTTCTCTGAGGGTAAGAAGAGTACATTACCTTAAAACCAAAGCCCCTTGGAAAAACAGGAACAAATTCTTGTCCTTCTTACGCTATGAATTTGACACTTCCTGTAATATAAATAATGTCATCCCTGAATCAAACTGTCCAAACTAAGTACTTTCATGGTATCTGAGATAAACTTGGGTAAAACTCTGTGAGCTGGTTTTGGGTTGAGAGTTTCCTAGAATCTAGCAACAAGCCAGCCCAAACCAGGTATATGTGAGCTGGAGAGCCCCAAGCAGTCTCTTTTCAAGTACCTGGCTTAACTAAAATATTCTCATTTCAAGCTTCCCTGCAAATCACTAGTAAGTATTGACTTTAGTTTTAGTTTCTGTTTATCTTTAAGAAGCAACGTCTTGAAGCTCCAGTGTACCATTTCCTTCTTTCCATTATGTGTATTGATTTGCCAAAGGATATTATGTTGTGCTTTGGAGACTTATTCTCAGAATTTTAGTAAACTGGAAATCTGACAGATTATAGGCTTTCAAACTTCAGATTGCATTTGCAATTAATCCAGTGGATTTCTCTCATATATCTAACAATTAATGGAAAACTAATTTGAAAATGTAATTGAAATTATAATGTTTACCCAGCTACAAAGATTTATACCAAACTGCCTGCAAAAAATAAAGAAAGGTGATTCTCTGAAGTAAATACTGCTCCAAGTAAGGTTATGATTCCATGAACTGTTTTAAGGTACCAGGTGTAGGTAACTACGTAAGTGGCCTGACAGCAAAAAGCTACTGTGAGACTGCTTTCAGTGAGAGCCACCACCCACTCACCTTAATGGATGAACAGGGTGAAGCACCTTCATTGGTAATTTTTTTTTCTTCTGAGAAATAACTAAGAAACCTCATCAGGAGAGAAAAACTCTGCAGAAATCATACAGATACACTCTTCATATGTTTAAAGAAAACTACCTGTTGGAAGCAGTTCCATGAGCAGACATAGTTGTTAAGAGATGGCACCATGATTAAATGAAAAAATAAATATCAGTTCACCCACAAGTCCTTTAATTTTGCCCCTAACTGTCCAAAAGGCTGTAGTATTTGGGTTTTTTTCAATTCATTTATAGCCTTGAATTACATCACTGCATGCTTGTGGTGCATTTTGGTATACATTCCATAATGTAAATCTGTTATAAAAAACAAACTGCATTTGCTGTTCAACATTTTATTTTAAGTATTCTTGGGATGCTCTGCTTAACCAAGAAAAGGCATGAACTCGTGTTTTTCTTGGAGAAGTGCACAACAATTTCATTAGAGCTACTACAGAAGATCATTAAGAGTTTCCCCTTTGTGTATATGGGAATGATTTTTTTTTTATATATTTATGAAGAGAGAAATACAAGGCAAGGTTATCTGAGAGGAGTGGAAAGACATTAAAAGCGTGAGTGAAATCAAGCATTTTCAAATGTAACTTTTTTTTTTCTTTTCAATTTCAGTGTTGACAAAACTGGCACTGAGTTTGTCTCAGAGTGATTTTCTTCCCTTGAGCTTGTGAGTTCATTTTCTTGGATGACATATCCATGGGTGGACAGACTGGATGTCAGTCCAACATCTCAGCAAAGTTAGTCCAATTACAGGAATGCTTTATTTTCTCTCTGCTTGCTTATTGGCATTCCCACTCCAGAGTCTCCTCAGAGCTCTCAATGCTCTAATACACGGCAAATCCATCACCTGATGTGTCAGCAAAGACACATGACCACATCCCCTCTGTCACGAGCAGTCTCCTTTGTCCCATGCCTGAGAAAATGCTTCAAAACTTCTCTTCCTTTCTAACCAATAATGGGAAGTATTCATCACTGTAATAGTCTATGCTGCTGCTGCTGTAGCTTGCTCTCAGAGGAGTTACTACTGGTTTACAGAAAGAGGTATCAAGTGAAGTTGCTAAGCCATGCAGATCAGAAATAGTTATGTAACAGGCCTCTCCATTTCTCTGTTCTCTTCCCAGTTCTGCTGTGTAACATCCTTGTGGCCTGTCTCTCCCTGTAATTCCACTGATTCTCATCCCTGGCTTTTACATTTCTTGTCATTTAGACCATATTTAGGTGTCTCTATGATTCATATTTTTGTATATCAGCTAAAGTTTATTCCCTTCTTCATAGCTCTTTATGCTTAAATTCACACTCCTTCTTGTGTCATTAAAACCAAAAATTACCATCCAACTGTGCAAAGGATTCTGGGGCAGCAACATGGAAAATAAAGCTGCAACACCTAATAGTACTGTCAAATGGCTGTACTTAAAGATTTGGAAATTGGGGTGTTTCCTAATGTCATTCACGCTCTTCCTGGTGTCTCCTTATTTATTTTCTCTAGAAATCATGAAATACAGGTGTAAAAATGACAAACATAAATTATGGGGGGAAATAGTCCAACTTTAAGTGCATACCAGCATTTCAAAGCAAAGGTCATGTAGCTTTCATAGAGCCCTGAAGGCCAGCATCCTACTGCTCCCTTCAATTCCCAGTTATGAATTAGCAGGCATGGAAGGATAAACACAGCTGACCTAAGTTAATTCTTTCCCTAAACTGTGGGCCAGCCAGTGATAATTTTGATTTTGAGAGCCTTTCTCTTGATTTTAGATTTTGTTACTGGTACAGTTCATTTGAAGAAAAACAAACAAAACACCCATTTCATAATTTGCTTTATTTCTGCAAACAATACCTTTGTTTTCCCTGCCAGTGCATGTTCTTGTCACACGTGTTCTCTGTAGGTGTCTCTGAGGTTTTGGATCTGTGCTAAAGATGGGATGAGGCTGTATGACATCCTTGCCCATTCGTTCAAGCTCATATTGGCTTCCCTTTCCACTGCCAAAATTTCACAGACGAGCAATGGCCCCAAGGTACCCAAAACAGGCAGACAGCAGCTTAAGGATGTCTTGGCTTCCTGATTCTTCCTGCTGATAACAGAGGAATTGCAGGAGCTCAAAATTTGTCATTTCCACTCCCAAGTGTAACAGAGGTGAAATGGGGCACTTCACCCCAGCTGCCTCGTAAAATCCAGCTTTAGAAGAGCCATGCTTCCATTACTCAGTTAAGTCTAGGTCATATATAAAAAATGCCAATTCACCAAATTAGTGGTTAAAATGTCACAGGGACTGACAAAATAAGATGCTGACCTTTGTTTTCTTATTTTAAACTCCTCACTGATTCCTTCAAATAATGTCAGGGACAGTCTCGTTAAATTTTTTCCATTCTGCTTGAGAAGAGGGTGTAAAACAAATTCCTCAGCTTGTAAAGAGATTACATGAAAGTCAATATTTTCTCTTTGGTCAGGTGGGTCAGTTTTGGAATCAGTCGTTTGCTTTTATAAGTGAAAGCCTTTGGAGGAACTTCTACCCCACCCAGCCAGCTAGCACAGCTTTGTTTAATGTTTCGAACCCTGCCTGGCTCCAGCAGATAATATCCATATTTATTGACACAGAGCTCTTCTGTGAATATGACCATAAGTTCTTTGGGCTCTGCAATCTCACCCCGCTCATGTGCTGCAGGAAGCAGCTGACTGGCCTTTCCCTCCCACCACATCCTTTGGTATGAAGATGATATCTCTGCAACCACTGCCTACAGAAAAGATGCCACAAGCAAACAGGTGTTTTCGGCAGGCAGGAAGGAAGGGAGAAAAATAAATAAAGCTGAGTCTGCAAGAGAGGAAGAAGGCTGTGACACACTTTGTAGTATCTTCCACGTTGAATTTTATCCCAGACCTGCAACCAGCAAATCCTGCCTGTCTCAGATCCAATGAAAGGGCTTTTGACTGCTTTAGAGAGCAGGATTAGACAGTTATGTTTAAAACCAATAATAACAAAGCAAAGGGAGAGTCATTTAAGAAAGCAAAGTTTGCCAGCAAGTTTTCCTGTGGATAAGTATACCAGTGTTTGCTAGCTTTGCAAAATTAGCCAAAGGTCATATTGGCTTTTTCCCAAATTGCAGACAAACCTTTGAGTGCACCAAAGACTTCAGCTGCTGCTGCAGCATCACACCCTTCTGCTTATGTCCTTTAATGTTTATGTAACCTTAAGCCTAGAGCCAATGAAAAAGGGGTTATATTTTTTCTAAAAATGTCAGCCCATGTTTAAAAACAAAACAAAAAAGCCCAGCCCTTCCCCACAAAAGACCAATTCAAAAACTTCTAAAACTAAGATCTTTAAAACCTGTATCTTGTTTCAGCATGTTAAAAAAAAAAAAAAATTCCTAGATTTCTATTTGAACTGACTTCCCATTGGTACTTACATTAGTACCATGTTTAAAATTATGCACACAGTCTCATCAACTTTGATACTTTCGCTTCAAAACCTATACAAATGCTCATACATGTTCAGATACTGTCCAAACAGAGGGGTATCTATACGTTGTAAGAGAAGAAGGGCAAGAATGGTTTTTAAAAACAAAACAAAAAAGCTCAAATGTATTTCCCTTTTTTCCCCCATCTTATGACTAAAGTAACTTTCAAATTACTAGTTCATGCAAAACGAGCCAGATCTACTTTGATTTACCATTGGAATTCACACAGTTGAAACCAATTACAGCTAATTAAAGAAACCTGCCAAGCAAAGGCTTGGAGGAGAGCTCCCAGTTTGGCAGGAAGGTGAAAAAAGCATATATAGTCTCTACTAAAAGTACCATCTTTATACGTGGCCTTGGAGTTAAATAAACTTGGGCTTTAAATTCACTGCAAACAAATCAAGCAGTCCTGAGGCAGTGAAATCCCCCAGAGGCCATCACTGCCTATTTCCAAGCACAAGCTTTAATCACAGAATCACCACCTGCTTGTTTAAGTTCCCCCTGATGCTTAAACACTTCCCTTCTGTCCTTGCCATAAGCAAAGTCTCTGCTGCTTCAGCACCAATCTCAGTGCCTGGGGAGGAGCACACCTCAAACTGCCAAGCAGTGAAAGTACGAGTAAATCTGTGCAACGCAGCTAACCAGAGATGGTTGTACAAAAAATACATCAGTGAGTTCAGAGAAGAGACAACTGTCAACAGGTCATATTCGAGACACAGAGTAAGAAATTATGATTTCTGTATGATTCCCTGATATTTCACTTCAGAGTTCTTGTCAGTGTACTTCTAAGCAAGCTTCCTGTAGCAAAGCTCTTCCACCCCTGAGGAATTGGGTAAAATCCTTCTGCTTGGCAAGTCTGCGTTGACAACAGCTGTGCCCTGTCAGCCATTCTCTCCTCAAGGTTAATTCTGCTGCCAAATTTCTCTAGCAAACTGAGTAATTCTTGTTGGTCATTGTCACATAAGAAATTAAATTTCTGACTTTGTTTCAGTCTCCCACAACAAATGAAACACAGGGACAGAAACTAGAAAAAATGTTTTAAAGAAAAGGAAAGAAAATATGTGTGTAACACATGCCACAAACCCAACTATGTTAGCATTCAAACTGCTTTAAGTTCTGATTAAATCTTGGACAAGATGATTTAAAATAAAAGGAGGAAGTTGATGTTTCAAGCCATTACCTTGGCTTTTTCATGAAACATCAATATTTCAAAAATAAGAAAATTAAGGTGGGTTCTTCAACCAAAAAAAAGCTGAATTTTCCGGAGAGGTACAAAACTCCATTTTGGCAACAAGTAGTGACATTTTCCTCCCACTTATATAACAAGATTTGTGTACACCTTCAACTACCAGCTTTCTAAATTAATTTCTCCTGGTTAAAATATTTTTCAGTATTATCGTTCCAGTTCCCCAAGGAACACTCACGAGACTCTTCTGTTTACATTCAGAGGTACTATCAGGATATGAGAACTGTGTGCAGAATTACTAATTGAGTGGCTTTGGGGTTTGGTTGGGGTTTTTTTTCATAGTTTGTTTAAACAAACGACTTCTTTTGTATACATATATATGTCAACCTTCTACCCCCTCACCTGCGATTGGGTTGTTGTAAGGGGAGAGAGGAAATCGGTGTGTGAGATCTGTCAAACTCCCTCAGATCTCCCACATCTGTCTCCTCTCCAGGCCTGCAACTCAGAGCTGAAGGTCTCAGGGCACGGGGAAGGGGCTGTAGCATTGAACTGGAGCTGGAGGTGCGCTGCTAGACAGGACCCCACCTTGTGACAAGTCCACTAGAAGCTACAATCTGCTTTTGCAGCACAATGCCCCAACTCTTTCTGTATTACTTGAGATAATATATATACATTCCCTTCATGCAGCCCAACAAATGAGTGTGTACTGTGCAGTGTTACTCAGCAAGGAAGTGCTCTGTGAGAGGAGAGGGAAAAAAACTAAACCAGTTCTGTTCTAAAAGTATGGCAACATATCATTCTTTTTGAAGCTTGAAAAGTCAGTCTGGGTTTGTTGCATACATTTGTATTTTCTCAAGCTCTCAGCCCTCTTGCAGTGCTGGCTGCCCTGCTCTGCTGTTCCAGCTTCCCTGCAGCACAGAAAGTTGCTCCACGAGCTTTACAGGGAAACACATTCCTCAGCTTTTTTTCATGGTAAATGCCTGATCTAATAATTTTTGGTTTGGGTTTCTGAACCCGTGTTATAGAAAGTCCTACTTTCTCTTCTTCAAATACTGATGTTCATGGAGTTCTTGAACTAAAAGGTATGGTTAAAACCACTGAGAAGAAGCCTAAATGCAAGCTACGATGTACAACTACAGGGAAAATATTCTAGATACAAGCAGGCTTTTCAATTTACTGCGAGAAAGCCATGAGCAGACTGACTGGGAAGGTTCTAACCTAACTCAAACTACAAATGAGACTCATTTGTTAGAAGGAAATGTTAGCAGAGTGCTGGCAGGCCTGCTAATGGCCCCTTCTGGATTTAAAATGAACAGGTACATGTTAGAGTGGGTAACAGCTGGAGGGGAGGAAAACCCACTAACAGAGAGCTATTTATTGGTACACCTTAGCTGGGTGAGTTTCTGGAAAGTCGCTGTGTAGCATCAGTATGCCATTTTATTAGAGTTCTTGCTTTTTTTAAAGGAGATTTTACATTATTTCAATTTTACTCAGAAAAGCTAACAAATCCCACATGCTCTATTTATTATTGAGTACAATTTCCTCTGAATAAACTCTAAAGAAAAAAGAAAACGTAATTTTTTAATTTTTTTTTTTCACTCAGTGGATCAATTCCTAGAGCAATGGTCTGTCATGACAGTTTGGTATACAACCTCATAATCACTTTATAACAGTCCCTAAAACTTGATGTAAGCTAGTGACTTTGGGCTACTATGGTTTGTATTCTAGTAATGGATTTGGTAAGACATATGGAAAAAAATGAGGGAGGGATTATGTGATTTTTTTTTTCCACAAAAATAAATACTAAAGAGAGAAAAATATATTGGAGGAGATATGAAATTAGAAATTCTGTCACTGAGACATGAAAATGGGAAAGTAAAAGAATAATTGGAAAAGTTCAGAAAAATTTCAGCATCACATACCAAAAAATTGGTGTAGTGTAACAAGGGCAGCTGATGTGGTCTTAGGTCGTGAAGTGTTTGAGAGGTCTACACGTCTTTGTCTGTTTGCTACAATATCTGCATTATCATGAACATTTATCATTTCTAGAAAAGTTTACTCTGGTTTTCTTTTACACCGTGACTTCAATTAAATGCTTACGTGGTTTTTGGACTCTTACAGATAACTTTTGTTCGGTTGCTAAAGCAACAAGTAATCCTTTGCATGTCACCAAGCAAATAATCACATAACTTTGGGAGGCTTTGGGGGGATAACCATGGGGTATTGGCTTGGACTTCAGACAGAACTATGATAGGATAGGACTCTGGCTCTGCCAGGCCATACTTAAGGTAATAGTGGCGTGAATCATCCGGTTTAACAAAGGACCACTTTTAGAAACAATTAGGTTAGTTCAACTCAGTAACATAAGAATCTAAACGAAAAATGTGTGCCTCCTTAACAAATAGAGGGAAGGTTGCTTTGCTTCTAGATTCACATTCTAGTTATATAGCAGGCTTCTTCTAGATTGAAGCCTGCTATGGAAACACTATTTATTTTTGGAGGAAAATGTCATGAAAATTGTATGCAAATTTCTCCAAGAGAAAAATGAAACAGTCTAAAACTTACCCGAAACATTCCTGTAACTGTGCTTCAGCCTTTGAATGTGCTTTCTATAAATAACCACTACAAAACACGCTGGTCTATTTTAAAATATGATTTGTTGTGAAAGACTCCACTATATTGTATCTCTTACGTTATAAACCAAAATGTCCTCTGATCCTCGGCGTTGAGCTAGCGAGGGTTTTGATTTACATAAGGTTTGGTTTGGGGGCTTTATTTAGCTCTGTAGTTATTGTCTAGGAATGAAGTGTGTCGTGACGAGGGAGACGTTTATCGACTCAACAGGCTTTGGTGGCATGAACAAGCCTGACAGGAGTTTCTGGAGTTAAATAAACGGGGGTTAATGCGCATCTCGGCCTCGAAAGGTACCTCGATAGGAAGGTACGAAATGCCCCGTGGTTGCTGACGGACCCTCTCCCCAGGCGGCTGCAGAGGCGGCAGCTCAGCCCCGGCCCCGCGGGCCCGGCTCCCCCAAGCCGCCCAGCGCGGGCTCCCTGGGCCGGGACCCGGCCGGCGGCCGCTCTCCCCCGGGCCCCGCGGGGCTCCCTCCGGCACTGTCCGG